>BJBW01002392.1:0-27331 GCA_004320125.1 Scolopax mira
GGTGGAGTCACCATCCCTGGCTGTGTTTAAGGGCCGTTTAGATACAGTGCTAAGGGACATGGTGTAGGGGATGACTTTGTAGAGTAGGGTAGATGGTTGGACTCGATGATCCTAAGGGCCTCTTCCAACCTAGACAATTCTATGATTCTATGATTCTATGATAAATATATTTTTATATACATGTATAAATGAACTTGGGCTTCCTCTCCTGTCACCGTTGTTTGAACAGTTTATGGGTAAGTTATATCCCTTTGCTTAAAATCTCTGAACTTGACCCACATGAGCATGGACAAAAAGATGACTATCTAACCAATTGGTCCAAGATTTCCGTTCTTGCTAAATAGATATTAAAGCAAAATCAAGATTCAATATTCCAATCAGGATGGTTTCAACTGAAAAAAAGATCCTAATGCTGTAAGTCTAAATAATACAAAAACCCTTCAGAAAGGCCCATTGTTGTAAATGGATCTGCACCTGTGGGAAACATCAAAGTCAGCATGTCTTTTCCTTTGAACTCTATTCTCTTTTATCCTCCATTTTTCTTCAATAAGTTTATATATAAAAATTCAACACTGTTAATACTCTGGCATCTTTCCACCAATATCATGAGTTAAGTTAGAGCAATAGCTCAATGAAATATTCTCTGGGGATACTACTGGAAGTAGAGGGTATTTATTTACCTGTTCCTTTCCAAAAGCACTATGGCAGAATTCTCAAATATTTCCAGAGCAGAGGTCTGCTTCCACTAAAACCGCTAATGTTTCAGAAATTCAGATAAATTCTGATTGCTTCTGAAAATCACACACGAAATTTTCCATTAGGGTAACTTTCTCTTACATAGTCCTAGGACTGAGTAAGGAATAAATAGATACTATAAAAACTGAATTCATAATTTTTTCTCATTCTGGAAATAACTATGGGTGGAGAAAGGCTGGGTAACATGCACTGTACAAATATATTCAGTGATGTCAGTTCCCTGTAGTGTTTGCCCAATAGTTTGCTCATAAATATTAATGTTTGTTCAGCTGTTTTCTCCATGTTAGTGGTACCATCTTAGGGAATATTCATAGAATAAAGGCCACATTTTGACAATCTAGCAAGAAAAAGATGCTAAGACTTTCAAATATTAACATCCTTAAAATGAAGCTCAATATGCATTCCATATCCATAGCACCATTATTAATTAAACAGTATTGTTTAAGTGTTCCCTTACAAATAGTCAAAGAAAGTAAATTGTATCAATTTTAAGCCAAATTATTCACAAAAAGTAGTAACGTATCCTGAAGGGTGACTATTCCTCTCAAGAAATCCATCAAAACCATGTACTTTTTTTTTTTATTCTAAGCACATGTAAACTGATAAAAATAGGAACTAAATATTCAAAAGAAGATAAAACTTGCACATATTGAATAAAAATGAAAAAATCTATGAAATCAGTAATACCAAAAGAAGCTAGGAAAAACATTAACAATGTTAAATGTTGGAATTTTGAACACAGTCAGAGCTCGTATGCCATCTCCACAGACCACAGTCTTAGCAGGGCTGCTGCAAGAAGCTTACAGTTTGAAAAAAATATAAAACTGTCTGCATAGCAAGATTAAGGCCAGGAGCTAGGCAAAAAAGGTTTTATGACAGTTTTCCCTTGTTTTCTTGTTTTTCAAATCTCTTTTCCCTTGATAAGGAGTATGTTGGACATGCCAATTTAGAATAACCTTTGTAAATCATTCTGTTGGGAAGTCACTTTTGTTCAATGTTTGGTTGTGAGCAATCTATCAGTCCAGATCTTGCAGGGATTAATGAATGGAAACATACATAGCATGCAGAGCAGTCTGTAATCATAAATAAAGCTTTTGGCTCTGAGAGTCTGGAGAAAATGTTAGCTTTTTCAAAGGATACAACATACTCTGTACTATATTCATTTTATATCTTTCTGCTAGAGGATGGTATGCAGTAAGAGCTCATAGATCCTGCAAACCTTTCTTAAGGATTTTAATGCACATCTTTAGGACACTTTTGTGAAAGCATGATGACAGAGGCATCTCTATTGCTACCACATGCCCAATAATGGCCACAGGGAAACACCTCCTTCGTGATGGCCTGTGAATATTTTCTGCATGCTAGCAAGTTAAGAGAATACTCCTTGTGCCTTGCAGTTAAGTTGGAAGTATCAGAAGATCCTTGTTACTCTTTTACTCATTTAATTCCTGACTCCACTTTCTGTGGTATTATAGACAAAAACATCCATGAAGACACAGCCCATAAGGGTGACACCTTTAATAAACTCTTAATGAGGCTTCCTCTGCACTCTGCAGAAACAAAACACTGTAAATATAGAAATTCCTTGTATCTAGAGCTACCTCCACTGGTTTTATTTTTGTTCTTTTGAGCTTTCAACATCCGCAGTTTGTGGTTATGAAATGTCTAATTACAGATACATCTCATTACTTCTTTTTTACATTACATTTTCTTCAGCTGAATCCAAAAACGTTGACCAGAGAAGCCTCAATCCTCTAGCAGAATACTGCTCACTCATTTAAATGCTTTCACTTGGGGCTCCTGTGGGTGGTAAGCTATATCCAGTCACAAACTATTAATATTTACTTGTATTTTTAAAAAAATTGTATTTAAAAAAAAAAAAAAATTACGTGGACATGACTGCAAATATGTGCATTTGTTAACTAGTGCCATGAGATTCTACTTTGCTGCTGTACTTCTATAATATCTACTGCACTGCTGTAGCTCTCTGAAGAGCTCTTTGGTATGTCGCCTTCTTACTTTTAGCTTTACTGATGTGTATTTATTTTTGTATAGTTTGTGCTAGTTCATATAAGCATATAGGAAATAAATATGTATATTTGAAAGGAGTTTAGAGAATAAAATCCAAAAGACATGAATTAATCTGCATATAGTGAAATCAGGCAATAATTCAAACTGAAAAGAAGATGACCATAGAAATCTTTGTAAAATGATGTTTTTTCCCTCAGGAAGACATGAGAAAGAAGATATACATTTATGGGAATGTTCCTTAGCAAGGGTAATAATATAAGAAAGGGAAAAAAGAAGGATCAGTAATTCATTAGAAACTATTTTTCTTTCTCATGAAATATGAAATGAGAAAGTGAAAGAAAACACAGTAAAATCTCATTTACTCTGAAGAAGTATAGACTTGTCAAGGATATTATTATCAGGATTTGAATTTTCTTCCACAGTTAACTGGATTTCTTTTTGGCTGAAAAGGAATTTCAAAGAATCACTAAAATAAAACATGGCCTTAAAAAAAAAAAAAAAGAAAAAAATTAACCTT
Source organism: Scolopax mira (assembly GCA_004320125.1). Classification (NCBI taxonomy): domain Eukaryota; kingdom Metazoa; phylum Chordata; class Aves; order Charadriiformes; family Scolopacidae; genus Scolopax; species Scolopax mira. Next base: position 3,305 of record BJBW01002392.1, read on the forward strand.
AATTCTTCCCGAATGTTTATGACCACTCAAAAACACATATTTGGAGGGCAAGGTCAGCAGTTTCCTTGTTTATTTTGGATAACCTAAAGGAGGAAAGAGTAAAATAGGTACACATCATTATGCTGTAATACTTATGGATTATTATTATTTAATTTTCTCATGCTTAATTCTCACCGTAAGAATATCTTTAGGAGTAAACACTATGTAAAATTATGAGACAGATACATATTTTTCACACTTGAAGTGGATTGCAAAAATTCAGAAAGTTTTGCTTAGTATTCATTTTTAATGTTTGACTTTTAATTCTGAAATAGCATCACTCTTTATCAGATCCCAGAAAACTATCACTAGAAATGGCAAGAAGGGCAGAACAGAAAGATAATTTTGTGGATAATGTCCCAAAATACAAACTATGATGGCTTTCCCAATGAAATCTTCCTCCAAATCTGGAAACAGTGATGGTAAGGACAGATGAGTAGAACAATATTTCACCAACACCACAAATTTCCTGCAGCTGGAACTAGTTTATCTCAGGACAGAGGAACTTACGCAAACTGATGAACTGGGGGCAAAATGTGTGGTTGGGTAAAGTACCATATATAACTCCAGTAATTTCAAAGCATTGGTTTAGGTTTTGATTGTTTACAGTGTTTGTTCTGCACAGTCTTTAATGGAAGATTGCTTCGAACCAGAACAAAAAAGTGGAGGTTTGTGTTAAGAATATCTAAATGGGATATGTGACCACTTAAAAATTCTCCACTTACGAACATTTTGGATCAGTAGGTTATCTGAAAATGTCTATTTCTTACACACAGCTTCATTTCAAACAAATTGAAATTTGGGGGTAAAAAAACACATTGCTTTTAGATTGTTTTGAATGCAGAACTTCCTTAAGTCAAGAAATACAAATTACTTCAGATGCTGAGGAATTTTTTTCAACCTTATTTCTTGAAGAGATTGTGATGCGATGTCCGCTTTCAGTGGTCACAAGGAATGCTGCAATAAGATTTATTTTTCTTTTGTTCATATCAAAGGGTTGTGGTGCTGACCTGCAAGCAGGACTCTTTGTTGATATCAAGACTTATATTAGCAATTGTATGACCTCCACTGTTGATAGCAATGGTTGCTACTGTTAGCTGTAAGGACCTACAGCTCAGCCTGACAGGCTAATTGCACTAATAGCAATCAGTCTCTCACCTTGAGCTTGGACTCAGCACCTGGTTAGGAGTTAGGGCAGCATTGCAGAATGAAATCTCTCTGGAAAAAGATTGTTTTTTGAAGACGCTGGATGCTGCCACAGACATTCTGTCACTTAAGGAAACATCCTAGGACCTCCAACAGGATTATCAGAATAAACAACCGTCCCAGCACCTTTAGTCTTTCCTCCCAGTAATGTTACTGTTATGGATACTGCATCTGCAATATGTCAGAAAAACAGTTAGATCAGGAATTAGACATGACTGGAGCAGATGCTGCACAACCGGAGAAAAAAAGAGATGTTTTCTACCCTGTAAAATGTTGGGGTGGAATTTTCTTAATTCCACTGAGAAATATCTTTCTTTGAGTACAAAATGTGTGAAGTACTACCTGTTCAATATAATCTGTACAATGACCTAAATTAGATGCATATATGAATGAATATATACATAGGTATATGTATTTGAGTGTGTATATATATTTTTTATATATAATCAGGTTTTTAAAAGAAATTTTTGATATTGTAACCATATCATCATTAGTTACTGTTCTGCAAAATTAATTAGACAGAATATACAATTATTAACACAGATTATAATGTCTTAATATCCTATCCCACCAGAATAGTCAGCCACTGGGACTTTATTTATCCCTCCTGCGGAGTCCATTCTATCAGCCCTCATATCTCCCCATCACTACCTCACTTGTCACTTCCATCTAACAGACACACAGCTCTGCACGGGCACACAGAGAAACTCAGCATTTTCCGTAATCAACCAAATAGCCTGAAGTGAAAGACAAACACGATGCCTGAAGCAATATTGCTTGATTAACACTGAATAGTTCTTTAAAGTGATCACATGAACTTTAATCTGAAAGATTGCTTTGAATTGTTAAGGGTGGAATCTGTTGCTATGAGAGTTGTCAAACAACTGTGGTGAATTTAATGTGTAATAGATGATAACCTTTGTCGGTTTTAATATTGAATTCCATGTTACTGATCCTAGTAAATAATCCTTACCTTCCCCTAGTGAATACCTGCTATATCCCAAAGCCCTACACAGTACGCAAAGACATTTTAGTAGAGCATTTTTCATGTAAAGCACACATACTGTATAGATCTGACCTCATCACTGGTTGCCTCAGGCTATCTCCTGTATACCGTCTGTTTTCTTGATTTTCTCCTGAGGTTGTCATTATCTAAGGTTTGTAAATATTTCAGAAATTTGGGAGTTGTATAACAATTGCAAGTGCCATATTGCCGTTATACTGAATTTTCAGTAGCACTCAGACATTCATTTTTCTCTATTTTTCTATTTTTTAGCTGTAATTGAAATTACAATCTACTTCCAGTCATTTTAACCAAAAGACTCCAGATAGGCATAGTTTTGATCTCAGTTAACAAATAAACAATATATGTTGTTACTTCATATTGTACTATTTTCTATTTGTCAAAGTGCTACATAGATTTTATGGATATTTTATGCAAGTTTATGCATGAAACTCAGCTGTTTGTAGAAACTGCTGACCTCTCCATTGAAGGGAAAAAGGCAGAACAAAAAATGAAAACCCTTTTGTCCTTTAAAAAACCGTAGGAATGTAGTAGGGATGATAAAGGACACGTGTACTTGAAACAGATTAAAAGAAGTACAAAATTGGTTCTTTCCCAGAATCTTAGTATATATGAATTTCTTTGTATTAAAGCAGCCATCATTTACTGAATATATATGCTTTCATATAATTATGTACATATACTTAGCAAAGTATCTTGTATAAAGCAGAAAGCTACAGAAGCCCTATAAAATGTGCTTTGAAAATCATGTGTGGCATGAATTTTGGCAGCGTTATCATCACATTCATTTTCAGAAGTATACTCCAATTTTTGTATCAGATTCTGTATTGTAGCAATAATTTACTCAGATATTAACATTAGTATCCAATTTTCATATCAGATACTTCATTCTAGTATAATTTACTCCAATATTACATTACTATCCATACCTGCCTACATTATTCTACTTTTGTAGTTGCCATCAATACACTTCTTTTTAACATTCGTTATTTTAAGACTGTGCAGATACATCACTAAATGTGATAGAAAGAAGAATGTACATAGTGTAAAAAAGATGTATTCTGATGATAGGAAGGCTTAAGAGGGTTGATGGATTTTTAAGATCACGCTAAATATTATTATAATTATTTAATTAACCCGTTTATATTAGGAACAGAAAGTTCATTTGCTTTGCGCTAATACAAGCTTTACAGATAAGAGGGAGAATTCCTTGAAATTTTGCTTAGCATGTTTTTTATATCCAGTCATGTGGATTTATATACTTTATATGAAACATTCAGAAGTGGAGGCAATAATTTGTAAATGACATGAGAAAAAGAAATCACAGTATATTTTCTTTTCAAAATATTTAGTGTCTACAATTCATCTGTGAACCGAGTAAATCACGACTTCTTCAAGTGCAAGGATCGAAACCAATTACCATTAGTGACCATCGGGTGCAGCCGATCCTTTCTGTCCTGTTGCCTGAATCTCAATGATCTCCCAAGTGTGCCCATGCAATTTAACAGGAAGATCAATACACCACAGCAGTTAGCAGCAGCTCTCTTGAAGTGCTTCACAAAACATGCTACATTTCTCTACCGAATAAATGTCAAAACATTCCAACAGCTACAATTCTTGGGAGAAATTGTTCTTGTGAAACATTATTGACATACTTTAACCCACATTTCCCGCTGCTCTCCGGCTTCCTACAGGCCAGTCAATTCTGATTTGGCAAGAGCCACATCGACACGTCCCCCGCTGACTTTGTCTGTAGGCATGAAAGATATCACAATGCGGTGCAGAAGTCCTTGGTGTCAGGGGTCAGTGGTCTAGCTCTGACCGAAGGTCAAGGTGACAACAACCTGTCTCCTGGGACTTGTCTTCATCTCTAATATGGCCTTGGAAGCAATCAATATCATTACAGAGCTTGCTTTTCTAACAGACAGTGCCACCTGATCTAAGCATTTCAAGACTATGACTTGCAAGCCTTGCTGCCTGAAAATGTCTTCATTTTCCTGCTATACTGCAAAACATCTGTATTAGATCTGGCACAGGCTTTTTTTCATCTGTTTAATGTGGTAAATTAAATTGATTCTTTTCACTTTTTAATGGCTTTCTGCAACCAGGGTGAGTTAACCTAGACTTTCCTGGTCTTTTCTTGTCTATGGTGGAGGTGTTAAACGTAGCTCAGTACTTTCTCTCTCAGTATCCAATCTCAGTATCAGATTTCTTCTATTTTGCTGTTCTTGCTCCTTCTTAATTTTTCCCTATTTTTTGCCAGTAATCATTTTCTTCTTTATTTCTTTCTAGCTTTAAGAAGAGGAAATCTCACTGCTACATCTATATGCTAGATTTCTTTATACATGCACACACATATATGTATAAAATCCATCCTCAAATATATCTATAAAAATATAAATAAAATGCAACATCCTTCACAATTTTGTCAGGCCATAGTGGGTTAGTACATTGTAAGAAGTAATTATCCATATGAACAAATTGATAACTACTGCAATAAGCACTTTTATCACCTGCTTGTAAGAGCTATGGTAATTTCCAGTACAACAAGATGTTGCTTTCTTCAGAAATCTCAACCATGCTGTCTTAGTCCAAAATTCTGTATAGTTAAGGGGGAAAAAAAAAACAAACCCAAAAAAACCAAACTAAAACAATCTATGGCAGATCTGAGTATTTTTAGGAAGTGTATGTGATTCTATTAGTTGAACAGTGCAATAAAAGGCTAACAGAATTGAGAAACACGTGCAACCACAATATTGAGGGGAGGAGAAGAACTCACCCATATTGTGTCTTCAAAATGACTCAGGTATCTCATCAGAGCAACCCAAAATTGAGCTTCAGGTTTCTCCATAATAGACAGGTGACAGTGAAAACTGAAAACAAAGATTACATCATGCTGGTATGGAGCTCTCTTCTGTTCTACCTAGATTAGTTGATAAAACTAAACCAAAACATAGTAAAACAGCACCCAAAGACATAAATACTGCTGTAGATGTGAGTTACAGACAACCTAATATTTCTGTAATGTGCTTAGCACACTTTTGAGGTCTTTCAAAACAATAGCATTTTCAAAAGAGAGAAAGAGGTATTTTTCCAGTCTAAAGGTTAAATGTTCACGCACCTTTGTTAGCACACAGAAAGAAAGTGTAGCATCAGGCTGTTTCTCTGGCTTAATCTCAAAGCATAACCTTGCCTTTTAGTTTTATGTATAGTAAATTAACCCTATAGATGCAATTCAGCAGATGATTCCCCAACAGAAAATGCAGATTCCGCATGAGCTGTTCCCAGCTGCAGGGAGGAACCCAGGCAGAAGCTGGAAGCATTGACTTCTCCCTCTTCCCTCTGTTCTCTCCACTTCCTTCTGTTCATCCTTTTGCACCCAGTTGTCTCCTTGGGCGTATGAAGCCCGCGAGGCATTTTCATTAAAGTTGCAGCTGAGTAACAACATTCCCAATTTACACCCTTGTAAAGGAGAAGGGAGTTGGGCTCTTTGTCTACTCCCAGCAATTCACAAGGATATTAAAATCTTCAGGACCTGTTGTTGCTGCTTGGGGAATTTCAAAAGAAGTAAAAGGGCTAGCAGGATGTTAGGTGACTGTGAAAGCTGATACAAGACACTCCTGAAGCTGAATATATCTGTGGAGGAAAAAATGGAAAATGTCTTGCTCCTGTGCAAGAGACCTGCAAAATTACCTCAAATCTGCACCCATGCAGTATTCAGGCATTAGCTTACCAACACTCATTAGATGTTAAGGGCCCCAGCAAATAATCACCTCAGCTGTCAGTGTCACCTCATTCTCACATATCCTTTCTGCACAAGCTTCCAGTGCATTTAATACACAAATCAGTGGCCAGCACACTCTGTGCAAACTGTTCTCAGCATCATACAATGGCAAAGAGACCTCCTTTTTTTTTACCTGCCTGATGGTGCTCTTCTGCACATGAGAAATTATAACAAGGTGAAATGAAAACCTATCATCAGAGATGCAATAGAAATCACAAAACTAGTGTGCCAGATTTTAACAGGGGCCTTGCAAGGAAGAGTCTGCGCACTCGCTCTTTTACTTTGATCGGAACAGTTGTGGGCTGCCTTTATCTACCTCAGCCTTTTGCAATGCCTCTTCTGGGGCATCCAGCAATTGGAGATGTGCAGGATCAAATTTTTACTTTCTCTACTTTGCTGCATCTTGCTGCACCCTGCTGCACTTTGCTTCAGACAGCCTTTTGGAGCTCTCACATGGGTCCATCAAGGCAGGCAGCATAACTGCAACTGCTCTTAAGACAGCTTACTAGATAGCTCCTAGTGGAGCATGTTAAGGCTTAATCATAGTTTTGACTAGCTTTGCAAAGATGTAGCTGCCTATTGAAAGACCAGTAGTGTGAAAATCTGAGTCCTCCTTTTTCATCTTTGTACTTTGAATATTCAAAAGCTGTCTAGAGTAATCTCATTACCTGTTCTTTCTTGCAAAAATGCTATACAAGAAACTTCCAGTGCACAATTGTTGAGGTATGTTACAGTCTTTTTTCTCTTCTCTGAAGCAAAGTCGGCTGTTATCCTTCATATCTGTTTCTTTATGTATTGACTAGGGAAACTATCCAGATCTGTCAGGACAGAGATTCCAAACCCAGGGGGGGGAAAAAGAAAAAGGAAATTTTGTGAAAACAAATGAAAAGTTTTCTTTGTTTCTTCACAATTTCAGATCAAAGAACTCTTGGCCTTCCACTGAAACTGCAGGAAACACCAAAACTGTCTGGAAACATCAAAATATGCTTTAATTGAGAACTTACATAAGTTGGTGGATATAAGTCCATTTGTAGGGCAATTTGTATAAGGAAACTTTGATATGCAGTAAAATCAGGCAGAAGCAGCAGATTTGTGTTGGTAAAGAAATGTGGATTGTCAAATAGATTGGTTTGTAATGTCATTCCATGTTACAGGTAGAACCTTTTGGAGACATAGAGGAAAGTAACAGTAGAAAATTTGAAAAAACAAACCATTTAATAAAGATCTCTACTTTTTGAGGTGACATTTGTGGCTGACCTAGGAGCAAGGTATTTCACACTGCATCTTGGAATATAATGGGGTGAGGGCACCTTTGCATTCTCCCCACAAACTGATTGCCACATAACAAAAAAAGCAGGATACATGCAGTATGTTCAGTATTTCTTTAAGTATATATATCTTTAAATCTCAGAGGCCAAATAAAATGTAACCAACATTCTGAAAACAAACATCCTCTCCTCTTCTGCCTTGGAGTACTGCAGGAAACAGTGAATTCATCTGCAGTAAGGAATGAATACCTCTCACAGCACTAGCTGGAAGAAAGATATCATCTGTTTTAGCATTCTCATCATATATATTTCACTCTCAAGTCTGGTTGGGAATGTGTCTCCTTATTAGGACATCATCATTTGTATTTTAAGACTAAAGTAGTTTAGTTTTAGAATCTAAGAAGTTACTGAGACATCCAGAGCTAAGCTCCATTAAACTCTTTGACCTAAACCCTATGAACAGCCATTAGTTCAGCAGGAAGAACATTATTGTGCCAGCACACAGTGTGAGTACAAATCCTCTTCCCCTTCTGCCTGCCTGCCTCCCTCCCCCTAAAGTATTATGTTTTATATGAAAAAGCAGAGAACTATGTGAGGCCCTAATGGATGATCAAATGAAATACGATCACCAATGGTTATGTATTATAGTTAATGTTTCATTAGTTGCAGTAAGATCAGACAAAAAGGTTGGTTTTACTCTGTGGTTTTCCGACTTCAGTTCCATTCTGCAGAAACTCATTGTTAAATTATTTACCTCCTTACTTTCAATGTCAAGTTGTTTTTGTCTTTCTACCTTCTCTTGCCTTTTATAACTCTCAGTCTTCCTCATAGACACTGGAATGGTTTATGAGAGCCAGTGAATGAAAGACTGAATGAATGAAGTGGCTCATAAGAAGGAGATTGCTGTACTTTTGGTAGTGGGTGACATAGAATAAAATGACCCTGATGTCATGAAGGCCATTCAGGGCCAGGTTGGATGAGGCTTTGAGCAACTTGGTCCAGTGAAAAGTGTCCCTGCCTGTGGCAGGGGGATTAGAACCAGCTGATTTTTAAGATGTCTTCCAACTCTAACCATTCTATGATTATATGCTCTTGTTTAGGAAAGGGAATGGTATTTACTTCTGATTTTCCTGCGATGGTTATCAGTTAAGGGTTCTACCACCATCTCCTCTATGTGAGGACTAAGTGTGAAAGCTGATTTTAGGTGCCCTCTTTCTTTTCAGAAATCCTTATTGTAGAAAGGAGGATCTTAGTTTATTCCACAGCTGAAGTGAACACCACAGTATTTTGTGTTGGCTGTTTTTCCAAACACCCAGCTTTCATTCTTTCAATTCCACTTTTTGCAATTCACATTATTTCTTCTTTTAGTGCTAGTCAGTTCCACCCTTTTGAATCTGTTGGGGGAAAAAACAGACTTCACCATTCAAGCAAGACCTACATCCATTCCAACTGGTAGGTATGACACTTCTCAGTCTGCTGTTCCCCTGCAGGAAAGACCAATAGATGCAACCTGATGACCCCTAAATAAACATTTTTGCATTCACCATCTGCATCCTGAAAACTACATAATTCTGTGCTAGTGACACCAAGAGATGTCTGCGTTTGTGCAATCTCCTACTCAAACAGAGTATTTCTCAGGAATTCATTAAACTTGTGTATTACTTCTTTATCCTGTATTAAAATAGCATCATACAATTATTACAACTGTACCACTATGGATCTTTTACTGGTGCAAAACTGAGTCCAGTTACAGGACTTTTCTTCTGTGGCTCTTAAGTGAGGTTTGGGCCTGATTTTAATATAATCTTCTCTAACACCACTACCAGCAGGTGTTTCCTATTCTGTGAAGTGGAGAAGCCACAGCGAAGCTCAAGGAAAGCAATCTGCACCCTGCCCTGGAACCCCCTGTCTTTAATCAGGTCCAGAGCATTGGGAACTTTGTTCATTTGTACTTGGCAGTTTCTTATAAACTTATTTTTGAAGTCAGCAGTTGTGCTTCTCTATAAAATGCAGAATTTCAGAATTTGAGACTTATCACCTGCAAGCTCAATAATAGCCTGCCCTTTGAAATATCACCTTGTTCTGGATACTAAAATTTAATACTTTACTTCAATCAGAAGGGACATTGGCCTATGATGTTGTCAAGACCCATGATATAACAGATGCAGAAAGGCTGACAACAGAACAGCATGTTGCTTGTAAAATCAAGCAAAGCACTTTTCCCTTTAAAAAGAACTAAGACAGCAGGTTTTTCTCCTCTTTTAACAGTTTTCAAAGTATGCTCAATATTGTTTGAGTTATTGCATAACTTCGTGAATACATAGCTCTCTTCCATGTCATTATTCCTAAAAAATCTTAATTGCAAGGATCTGACTATTTTTCAGAGCATCCAACTAGCACCCAACTCATCCAACTGAGCTGTAAGTAGAATAATAGGTAGGTAGAATGATGTTCAAGAAATTATTATTTGAAGCAATTGTCCAGTGTGATACTCTTTTCAGTACTTCCTTTTCTACGGTCACTGTCTTGGTTACCAGAGACTGAGTACATTTCAGTATTATTTTTATGAGCACTTTACTTAATCCATTCAGTTAGCAATGTTCCACTCCAGCGCTGGTGACAATATAGTTTCTTCAGCAAACGATGAGGTCAAAGACATTTGCTACTGACCTCAGCAAAATAATCAGTTAATCAATTGAAAGGAAAAAAAAAGCAGTTCTATACTCATCACCATAGTATTTAACTGTCATATATAAAATGAGAGTTGCATCAATTAGCTTTGTCTATTCTCTCTCTCCCCTCATCCTAAAGACCGAATTTCCCTGGTCTCCTTCAGGTGTACTATTCCCTGTGTACTATTTAACCCTGTGGGTTAAATCCGCAGTGTTCAGTCTAAAGGAGTCATTCCATTCTCCTGTGCATGAAACAAAATTTATTCCACAATTCTATTTACCAAGCAGAAATATCCAGGCGTAATCCACAACCCATGCAAAATTTCAGGTTCTTAACCACATAATCACAGGAAAATTTTACCAGTCCCTTGGTCAAGCTGGGAGCTGCATTGAGAAAGCAGGAAGGGGACCTCATTTTTTGAGATACCAAGTTTCTAAGCAGGATTCCCTGTTCAGCTTTAAATCTACAGTTCATGGCTTTGTGTTGCAATTCTTAATGAAGAAACACAGCTCAAAAAAGTGTCATGGGGAGTGGACAGCATGAAAACCTGCCTGGCCTTGTCCTTTCCCAGTAAATTCTTTCCTGACCCTGACAAAGTAAATGGTGAACTAACCTGTAGACTAGTCAAGTCCTTCTGCTCAGCACACCCACAGATTCTAGCTTTCAGTGAGCTCTCATTTATACTGGATTATACACCCAGATAAGAGGACTAAAAAGTAGGTCAGGCAACTTGCCTGTGGTCACGCATCAAGTAGCTTAACTTCTATCAGATGATGATGATTAAACAGGCATTAAAAAGACAGGAAATTCAGAGAGCTAAAAAATAGCATAAATGCTTGAAAGTATGAAAACTGACTTATAGGAAACCCAAACAATCTTTGTTTTTCCCCTGCAGTACTAACCATTTCCAGTTTCAGTTCTTTGTTCTTTCATACCTGAGTGGCAGGTGGTATTATTTTTGGATCAAGATCTATTTCTTAGCCCTTTCAAAAGTCTGAAGTCTCTAGCTATTGAAACCTGAAATGTGAAGAAATCAGTATACGTGTACAAACCGCAGGAGGAGTACTGAAAACGTGCACAGGATATTGGATTTCTGATTGTTTTAATACCTACTGTCTTCGTTACAATATGTGATGCTTCATCAATGTGCTCACCTTTGCTGTTTTCTAGTAAGTGCTATAATTTAATGATCTGGTTTTAGGGGTTAGGAAGTTTGTGTATGTAAGTACACTAACTCTGTGTTTAATGACACTTGTATAAATGGTAGCACCTGGAGTCTTCGTCTCAGTTTCAGCAAGGTACTTAAGCACATGCCTAGCTTAAAGCAAGTGAGCAGTCCCATTGAAGTTAATTAGACTTCCCTTGTACTTAAAGTTAGGCATGTGCTTAAGTACCTTGCTGCATTAAGACCTTAATGAAGATTGGGGTATAACTGCCTTTGTTGCGGTGTGTGTAATGCGAGTCATTTAGTGTATTCAGTGTGGAGCTGGGAATACAGTAAAGCAAAGCAGAGTGAGTACACACACAGTAAGGTTAGGGTATAGCTTTCGAGGTGTTGTGGTCACTGCTCACACTTAGCTGCTTATTTTAGATAATAGCATCTCCCAAGGGCTCGTTTCCTATTTCTTTCTCTTCTTTTTCCTTTTTTTTTTCCTTTTTTTTTTTTCCTGCAGCCAGCAGGACTCACAAGTAAAGTGTCTTTGTTGTGGTTTAGGGTTTTAGGTACCAATATTGATAGAAAGATATTGATTTCATGAAGTTCTCTCCTGGCTGGTTTAAGGATGTGCATGTGAGTGTTAACATCTTTTCCCTGGGGGACTGGATCTGAGGCCTTCTGAAGTCAATGGGAAGGCTCTCATCAGCTTTAATGGGCTTCGGATCAGGTCCTTAGGAGGGAAGAGAATTTCTTTGAGATCTGTGCTTTGTATCGCAGCCAGAAGTCAGCAGAACACCGCCCCTCAGCACAAGAGAGGGGAGCTGGAGGAGGAAGGGGGTGGGGAGGAGGGTGGAGGTACACCACAGACTGAGCAGTTGTTTGAATTGCCACCACTCGTTTCTGTAGCACTTATCAATAAGTTGATCTGTGGAGATTTCTAATCTCAAATTAATTCATAAGGTCTGTGTGGATCACACACAAGGTGATACGGCTTCAGGCCAAATCTGGAAATTTTGTTCTTTGTCATTTTCATTTACTGTAAACATGCAGAGATACTGGCTCTGATTTTAGTTTTTTTTAAAAAAAAAAAAAAGCAAGGAATTTTACAGGATAAAATAATATAAATAGTGAAAGCAAAAATACATGCAGCAGCGGGTAGTTTATTTTCTGATTCATCTTCCTGTTACTGAGATGAGAAGCACCATTAACAGAAATTTCCTATAGCTTTACAAATAAGAATTCTGGTGCCAATACTCCCATGACTACTGGTTAGGGAAGCGAATCCAGTGTTTTCTATACTCATATTCTTTAACTACTTCTTATTATCAGATGTGTAAGATGGAAGAGTTTTCAAATGAACGTAGCAAACATATCCCAATGTCAGTATCAAAATAAGCTGTAAGAAAATTAACACCCGTTAAATAGCCATTTCTCATTGGATGCATAGGAGCGTGGCTTTCAGACATATTGCTTGAAGACTGAGTTAAAACAGCCTAGAAAAAAAGCAATACCGATATTTTCTTGAACTCTTTTTAAAAATTCTGTTAATTTTGGGGAGGGTGAGGCTTAAAGATGGCAGGAAAGAATATTATGTACAGGTCATGAATGCAGTGACTTGAACAAAGGAAGAGGGGCAGTTTGGAAGCACTAAACACATATAGAGCAGCATACATTAGACCCCATCAGACAGAACCTTTAAGAACCTGAATTTATCAAATGACAACATTCATTTTGTACTATGTAGAAGACAACAAGAAAGTCAGCAACTTCGTGTGCTGACATTGCAGTAAAACATGATTTTAATTAGCTCACACAGAGGACACATTGAGGAAAAAGTGACATTTCATTGAGGAATATACTATTAAACACAACCCTCCTTGACCTGCCATTTATCAGGGTGCAACCCAAAAGTCACATGACTCATCCTGTCTTTCTCATTGTCCTTTGAACCCTGGAAATACATGGTTCATTTGCAGAGACATGGGATCCTCCTGGTTTCTTGACACACAGTAGTATCTGCTGCTTTTTTGTATGGTGGCAATGCATCTCTGATGGAGAGCAGGAGGCAGAAATCTTTATAGCAGTGGCCCATTTGAACACTGAAATAGGCACATGACAGACAGTTTAATTATTGAAGTTACCAACTGAGAGGACTTGGGGGAAAAAAGGAATGAAAAAAAGAATCTTACTTCAGAGCAGTGCCAGATTGTCCTCAAATTAGAAAAATGAACCACAAACAGAAGCGAAAAATAAAAATAAACATAGAGCAACTAATTTAGGATTAGTGTCATGCCAAAAACATGTTAGACTTTGGCTACATGCAAGTCTAAAATAGCTCAACTGCTTTTATTAAATACACTAATGAAAAAGGTGTGCCATGATAATAATCCCTATTCAGACCTCAAAGACAAGGGAAAGTGCAAATACATATTTTAACCTTATCTTCTATGTATGTACTTCGCACATGCTAAACTCAGCACAATAGGAAAAAAAACGGTACTCAAATGATGGTCTGCTCACTGTATTTCATTGATATCACTAATGCCCCTGGAAGGAGAATTCTGTGGTTATAGCTCAGGCCTGGACCTCAGGGGCTTGTTGTCCAGTCCCTAATTCTGTCAAATTCTCCTGAAGCTGTACAAGTGGTGTGGCTTTAGTTCTCTATCGATAAAACGGGGATAATAACACTTTCTACCTCAAAGTCTGCTAATACTTATAAGATGCTTAGAGATGAGGGTGACGAGTGCCACAGAAAATCCTATAAATAAATAAAATAAACTGTGAGAGCCCGAGGCGCTGGAAGCTGCTGCCAAGGCTGTGCATTTCCACACTCCCCTTCCTGCGGGAGAGGTGGCTCGGAGCCAGTGTGCCGCCTGAGAGCAGCTCCCGCAGGACTGGAGTGTGTGTGTGGCGTTTGTTTATTCGGTTTTCACAAAGGGTACACACCACATAACCGAGGTAACCGCAGCCTGTTTCAAACAGGCCAGTGCCGGAGCATTATTTCAAGGGGGGAAAGGGGATGTGGCCTAGTTTTGGTTGTCGTTGGCTTTTTTTTTGGTTTTGTTTTTTTTTTTCTCCTTTGGGTGACAAATATGTTTCCTGTAACCCTTCAGGACTCTTACTGCTATGGGTTTGTTCAATTGCTCTTATTTTCTTTGGGGCTGCTGTTTGTTTGTTTGCCTGTCAGGCCATGCTGACAGGCAAGGGTCCGAGGGGTCAGTCCCCCCCAACTTGCCGGGCTCCCTCAGCCTCTCTGCAGTTCAACTGGAGCCAGGGCCAGCAGTGGGAAATATTTTGCCAGCTTCTTTGGTGGAGTTTGGGAGGAGAATCCAGGCACTGATGTGTCAGCACAGACATGGAGGAGGGACCTCCCACAATGGAGAAGACATTTGCTATAGAGTCTTGTAGGGGACCCACTGAACTCCTTTGAAGGTTGGCGGCTTTACCTCCCTGGATGGACCTTGCTCATTAGTGAGTGGGCATTGCACTGCTCACACTCTGAGCAGCCAATGTATGTACATCCAAGTGATTGCGCCGAGCTGACACCCTACGGTAACAGGAACATCGTATTGCTAATATGATCCCAGAGAGGATTAATTTTTCAGGACCAGCTAAAGCAGTTCCTGGCACCAGCTGGCAAGTGTCAGGGAAGGGAGAGTGGAGAAGAAGTGCAGTCAGGGCATTCTTGTGGAGTGCCTGTGGAGAGATGAGATCAGAGGAAGGGCTACAAGATCCAATCCCATATGCTTGCTGAGGAAACACTAGTGGTTTGGAGACAAGTGCATGCCCAAATGGATGTGCATGTGTGATTGTGCTTGTGACATCTGTGAGTTTCTGTATAAACTACTGCACGACCAATATCAATTATGAAAAGGGAGGAGAAGAAACAAATATGCTAAGATAGGGCTCTGTTGTATGCTGAGCAGCAGGGCCTGTGCTTTGTCCCAGGGGAAGAGACCATTGCAGGACCTGTGCAACAACACACTCCAGATTAAGACAAGACAAGGAGGAATTGATAAACAGCAGAGGAGAAGCAAAAATCTTCCTCCGTTCCCTCCAAAAAAGGTTTTTCCCACAAATGTTCTAAAAAGACGGTGATGTTCCCTTGCAGCACTCCTGGCAGACTGAGGGTTGAAACCAACTTCTTCGCCCTGTGTTAGTCAAGAGAATGAAGTGCCAGGAGGAGTGAAAATAAGCATAGACTAGGTGCTACAGTAAATAAATAATCCATGGTTAAACTGCCACTCCTGTGCTGGGGCAGAGAGAGATTGTCAGCGGCAGCAGCTGGGGCTCAGTGGGCATCTTGCCTCTCTGAGTTTACCTCAGCAACAGATTCTGCTGCCCTGCTGCTGCTTCCCCTTGCCCACCTTGCAACCCAAGAAACAGGAAGAGGCAGCAGGTGTGACCCATTGCCTTCCATCTCTGAAATCCCAGAAAAGTAATGACTGCCCATGGGAGTATGGAGCTCGCAGCTTTTCCTTCTTTCCTTCTTGAAAGCCAGGAGAGGGTAAGAAGGGAGAGAGTTAAAGGGAGAGGGGAGCGAAAGGAGCTAAGAGAGAAGGGAGAGATGCACTATGACTGAAGAAAGGCTACAAGACTGGAAGACTGAGTGTGGGGCAAATGAATGTATAGAGAAGAACAGCAAGAGAGCAGGATAGAGGCAGTATCATGGAAAAGGGAAGGGGAAGAAAAAAGAGCTTGTCCCCCCCACCAAAAAAAAAAAGGAATGAATCAATCATGTGTGCAGTGGGACTTCTGAATGTGAATGCGGAGGAATAGGACACTGCAGCAGAGACTGCATTGTACATAAATGGCAGAAAAGTGAGGCCAGAAGGTGTTCAAGTCATCTTGTGAACCGTCCCCTTCCCTAAGTCAAAATAAGTTTATCCATTGGCTTAAAGATAAAATTGTGTCCACCGCAGTATCCCCGTTTCCATCAAAATGTCTCCCCATGTCCCAAAACAGCCTGAAATATTGCTGCACTGTCCTTGCTATAAACAAATTTCCTCAGATGTTTAAGCATAATCTTTCTTAATGGATTTTGAGTCCATGTCTTCTTTTCAGATTGAAGGATATGAGAAACAGGTTATTCCCTTTTCTGAACACTGTGCCATGCTTCCCTTCTTTATCTTTAGATGAACTAAATGTATTCAGTCTCTTTTGAAGGCCTTTGATCATTCTTGTCAAAATGATCCACATCACTTCTGAAGTGTCTTACTCGGGTATTTTCATTAAGGACTCCACAACATTGAGTAATCGAAAAGGATTTTTTTGTTTTGAATATTATGTATATTGTCTCTTGCATATCCACCACGGAAGACATTTTATCTTTTCCTCAAAAATTTGATGTTCCTAACACATCGAGCCTGCAGCAAGCATGACCCATATAGCTACCAATTTCTTAGAAAAATTTCTGCCTGACCAGCTGCATTCCCATCCTATATTTATTGATCATTTCTCTTTTAAGTAGTGCCTTGCACTTGTCCTTCTTGAATTTCATCCTCCCTCCCCCTTTTCTCTTCCAGACCATTTTGCAAATCTGTCAAGGTCATTTTGAATTCGAAGCCTTTCTTGCAATGTGCTTGTGATTCTTTCGAGCTTCATGCCATTTGCAAGGTCAGAAAGGATACTTCTCTATTCCATCACTCTGTGTGTATGTATGCTTGTACCTGTTTGAAAGAAGAAAATGGGAAAAGTGTACCCTTTGTGTATCTGATGTTTATTTATGTGGTGAGGTAGGATGAGATAACAGGTGTCATCTAAGAGACAGTAGTGGTCTGCACCATTTTCTTCACTCCCTAAAAAGGATCCTATTTGAGGAAACCAGGGTATATGTTATTGGCTAATGCTCTTAATCTTAAAATCTATTACCCTACTTTAGGTTACCTTGGCAAAATGAAACTAGGGTAAAGACCAATGCATGCATACATGCATACATACATATGTACATATGCTTAAATGTGCATGCATGTGTACGTATGTGCATGTGTTGCTGTATATTTGTTGCTTAAATTGTTCATAATAAAAACAATGAATGAACAGCAGCCGAGTACACTAATACGATAAAATTAACTGTTTGGAGGGACTCCCATCTTTCAATGGAAAATTCCCATAATTTCTGACACATCAACAGGACACCATCTTTGAAAATTGCACTGTGTCTTTTTATTCTGTACAGAGCTGAGACCTGAAAATGAATGTACTGAGGCCTATTTCCGCTGCTTTTGAGCACAGGCTTTTTCATTTACTTCTCAGCATAACAGTTGGACTGCACAGAAGCACTGGAGCTTAACAAAAAAGACTCTCATCTCAGACAAAAACTGTAATTATCACAGGGGAACAAATTAAACAGAAAACCCCGCTGGAATGAGATTTCCACATATTTAGAGTGTGTTAATACCAATAATATGGCACATACTAACAATAGAATCTTTCTGTAGCTTTTGTAGTATCACATATGAATAAAAATATGTATGATTACACTGCCTCAAAAGAAACAAGATGCTCAAACTCTTTTGTGAATTATTTTTTAAATGTTCAGGAGGTTGGGAAATTAATTTGTGAAACTTCAGTGTATTTTGTTCCTAAGTGTTTCCATTTTAATCAGTACTGATTTTTCAGATCACAATGGTGTGGATCTAAACAATAAAAAAGAATTAATTTCAAATATATTTGCTATGTTCAAATATACATTCTTTACATTTATTTTTCTACCAGCTATTTCATCTGCTAATCACATATCTTAAAATAGCTGTCCTTTACTTTAGGCATCTATGAAGGAGGTAGACTCAGCATATCCATCGTACAGTTAAGAGTATTTTCCAGTAAGGTAAGAAAAAAAAAAGAACGATGATTAAAGTGATATATATGTAAGGAAAAGGTGTTAAAAACAGAAACTACAGAAGGAAGTGTGTCGCCAGGTTTATTCATGGCATAGGTCTTATGTGCAATAATTATTGTCTAATTCCATAGTATTATCATAGCACGTATGTATATAAGCTATGGTAAGATTTAGTTTTACTTTGAAGTTCAATGATCCTTCCTCTAAAACGTGTTACCATATACATCTGTTTTTCTGGAATTTGAAGCTATGGCATATCTTAAGCCTGCCTACATGTGTTCACATATATTTGTGGATATAAATCTCTTTTGTGTGCACAGAAATGAATTTGCGTTGTATTCATCTGTTTTCAGATGCACTCAGTCCCTGAAACATTAAGTTTGAATCACAGTGTTAGCTAATACAGCTGACTTTTAAAAATAATTGTGATAAATTTAACGTTTTCCTTCTTTTCCTTCCTTTTTAAATGGTCTTGCCAGTACTAGAATGAATTTTATGTTTTCATTGAAAGAAATAAATTGTAAAGCTCCACACATAACAACCATTTTTATCATGAAAACATCCTGTTTGAATCTGCACAGGCAGTATATATGTTATTTTCTTTTTCAAGGACTTACCTCTGTAACATTATTGACACATTTGGATCAATACATTTAAAGGTTTCTTTTTTTTTTAATATCAAATGCAGGAGTGATTTGTGTGTTTGCCTTGATAATATACACTTGTCTCTTTAAGGTGACAGCAGATGGTCCAATAAGAAGTGGCAGAACTAAGTGCTGAAAATATAGCAGCCCATCTCAAGCTCCCTTAACCGTAAAATCTATGAATTTATGCTCAACTGAGCGATAAGAAATAGTCGTGAAATGTCCAAGGGTGAATCAGGGTGGTTGGAAGTGCACCTATTTCCCCTGCACAATGAGAAACCTTTCAATGTACTATCTAAATACACGGACGGTATTTAGTAGCTTTATTTATCAATTAACCATTTCCATCACACTCAGACTGTGTACATCATGGTGTGCTGCTGAGAATTGCCGCACTACTTTGCCTTCCAGGTTTCTGTGGACTGTTTTGTTAATGCACGTTTTGTGGCTCTCCAAGGTTAGTTTAATACTTTCATTCCAGTGTGAATAGTTTGATAGTCTGGGGATTAAATCCTCAGAGAATGTAAATCAGCGCAACTCCACTGAAATCCACATGGCATCATAGTTTGCATCATAGCACCATCAGGTCCATTACTAACAAATAATTTCAGGTTATGTGTGATTTACCAGACTGGTTTTTATTCTGCTTTGTGCCTGTGTCTGTCTTTCTGTCACTCCTTATATATCCCATTGTAGGTTGTACTCTCTGCTCCACCTGTTCAACAACACGGACTTTAACAGAGCACTAGTGGTCTGCTATTTTAATTAGGTAAAGAAACCACAGCAGCAAAAGTACTCTAAATCATGGATTTTCTTCTGAACTGTTCTGTGGCAGCTCCATGGCCTCATCCTCAAATGTTTTCTGGTATTGAATATTGATTATAGCATTGTTCCTCTTTAGGGGGACAGGAAAACCCAATTACCTCGTGTCTGATCCCTGATATATCTGTTTCTTACCATCCTTAAGCTTGCTGGAATGCAAAACCATTGCCAACATCACTCAGTTGATCCTTGGACACACAAGGACAATAAGCTGTATATTTTGAAGAGAATAAGTCAGTAGATTTTCTGAGAAAGCTTAGTGAAAGTGAATGTACCATTTAATGTAAGTAAAGCAGGCAGACAGACACAGCAGATCAGCATCCAGAGAAAGATGCCATCAGAAAAAAAGCTAATACTTCATCATCCTTTTCTGTCAAGACTTTATGGGCCTGGCTATGATGTAGCATGGTCATTTTCTGCATAAAGTTAATTTAAGCAGCCCAGGAAGGATTATTCCCCTGCAAGAAATAATTCCTGCTTATTCTCCAAGCTGCCAGTATAACAAGGGAAAGGAGCAGAAGCAAAGGGAAGAGGCTGGGGCTGAGATACTTAATGCACTATATTAGTCTTTGGTCTGGGAATCTAAACTGGCTGCATGACCGAGATTGCTATAGTTATTTTACAGATAGATAGTTTGAGAAACAAAGCAGTTCAGAGGCTTGAGCAAACTGCAAAAAAACCCCCACAGACACTAGGGAACACTGAGTCTCAGTTCTCTGCTTTCTGGAGGTAGGAGTTGGAGACAGAGAGGAAAAGAGAGAATATGCATAATGTATTTTATATGCAAAACACAGTACAGTATAAAAACAAAGATCACTCACAGTTTTCCAATACATATATATAGCATAACATTAAAGAAATTACTCATCAAAAAAGCCGAGTGATTACACAATAAAACATTTTGAGAAACAGAGATATAGCCTGGGCCATTTTCCAATGAAGAATTTTAAATTAACTAATGCAATTATTTTGACAACTGTAATTCCAGTAAAATTAAAATTCTTGATGTTGTACTTCATCATTAACACATGGATACAAGAGCCATATATGTCTCCCTTTATATTTGTCAATGAAATGTTCCAGAACAATACGAAAATATCCTTACTTCCTGTAGCTGCAATTTACTCTGCAATTTGCTTATTTGCCAGTACGTGAAAGAACTGATTTTGAGTCTGCCTTTGTGATTCAGACTTGCATACAGTGTTGTACAGGGTAGGAGAGGTATCAGTTCTGTTCTTTGGTAGTTGTGCTAGACGAAAACACACGTGGGAAAAGCTGTGGATCTGCTTGAGCTCTTCAGAAAGAGTATTGGATATTATCCCATCCTGCCTCTCTGTAAATGACCAGCCCTAAGTGTGTGCCACGTTGCTGGGCATAGAAGAGCTGCCACATTGATTGTTTGCAGTCCATGCCTGCCCCATGTGATGCAACATTACCAGCTCTGCAACAGAGACTGAGATGGCTCCAGCCTTAGATCAAGTGATACAGAAGCAGGTTGTGGAACTGATTTTTTTGCTCTTTCCTGCATTTCCATTCCCGTCTGCCTTTCCAGGGCTCTGGCTATTTTTAGAGTGAGACCTGAATGAAGCCATATACTATTCTGCTACATAAGGAGGAAAAGAAGTTTATTTGCCTGGTAATCTTTTACTTTTAATGAGTTTCTAAATTATTAAAATTACTTCAGCCAACAGATGCATTACCTGTGGAGGTAAAGGGAAGGGAAAGAAGCAAGAAGGGAGAAAAAGTCAGTTTTGGTCCCCTTCCATTTCACCTTAGCAAGTTTCTAAATTGCAGTTTTAAATTTCAAATAAGGAGGTACTCAGGAAGGAAATCCTGGGACAAAATGGCCAGAGACAAGGTGAAGAGCCTGTAAGTAAACAAAGGTGTGTGGGGAGGAACTTTCCCCATGCATCAGTGTATAAAAACAGTTTCCTTTTACCTGAGGTACCAACAGATAATTCATTTTACACATTCTTTTCTTGTGTGGGTTGGAGCAGAGACTGGAAATATCTGCAGGATGCCTCTTATGGTGAGCCACAATTTAAAATCACAATTCCAAAAAAAACAGCGGTGATCACAACAGAAGCAATCTTCCTGCTCAAGTGTCCCAATGACATTACAGTACACGTATTTAAACCATTGAAGGTGTGATTCTATCCTCCCAGCTGAGGGGAATATATATTCTCCGGGAATCAGCCTCATTATTAATTGCATCTTCATTCTATGCAACAACAGACAGCAGAGACTGCTAGGATAGTTAGTTTATTACAATGCTGGTTTTTTTCAGACCCGATTAACAAATGAGAAACCGAAAACTGACTGATTAATTTAACTTCAGTACCTTCAAAGAATCCCTGAAAATTATTTTGAAACTTGCAATAGGTATTTTAAAAATCGTATCTCTCCCTATTGGGAAGAATATAAGGGAAGTAATGTACCTATTCCAGACCAAAAGGCATCTTGTTCTGACAATCTGGAGACAATCTGTGGGACTTCTTTTCATGGAATAAAGTGAATGGGCATGGGAGAAATGACAAGAGGATGCAAACTATCAACTCACTTAAATTCAAATGTTGCATAATCTGAAGAACAGAAACTTTTAAGACTACCTGTCTTTTATACTCTAACCATGAATTAAAAACACATGCAAAACAGATAAATTGAAAAGCAGGTTTGTGGGTTTGTTTTTTTTTTTTTGTCTTCTTTCAACATTTTTAGATGCATTTAACACTTAGTATACTTGTGATAATAAAAGCTTTTGAGGAGCTTTAGATTCCTAGCCAATCCATGTCTTTAGCCACTTCAGAGATCCAGAGGATAAATTCTTGTGAGTTGAGTTGAACTGAGATGCTCTTTTCTGGACCCATTTACTAACAAAAACAATGTACTACATTATACATTTGGACATCCACTTTACCGTGTATAATTTATTGCTTTGCAGTTGCAGAGTTTGGGGCCTGTTGGTCCCTGGACCCTGATTTTCACCTCTTACTCTTACTGTTTTCCCTTAACAGTTTGCTTACTTGCAGGAGTTAGTCCTCTGTGTCATCCAGTCGTTGCCACAGCATTAAATTGGCACTTCAAATTTTTCTCAAGTGTCCATTTGGCATGAGAGGACTGGCTTCCTGCTCCTCAGCATCTGCAGACTTGACTAGTCCTAAATTTCCTGATTCCCAGATGTGGCTACTGACAGTGGTGTGGGTATACCTCAAGAGTTTCACTTTGGGAGAATGCAACAGTGTCATTCTAGACATACTTACAGCATCTTCAGAACAAACTGCTTTTTCTCATTTGTAATATGCATCAGAAAGAATAAATTCCAACTGATATTCCACTTGTGGCTTTCCTAAGCATTATTTTTCTTCACTGTCCCTTTCTTCCCACATTCCAGCTCTAAAGGATAAGAACAACCCACACTTCTCCAACAGACTCACTGTCTGCAGGCTGGACTCCTCATCCAAAAGCAAACCACTGCAATGCAGACAGCAGGGAGTCTCCAAGCACTCCACTAACCCTTCTTGGCTCCTAGCACCATTTCAAGTTTGGAGATCCAAGCCCTGTTTGCAAGTTCAACCTTACAAACAATTAATCAAACAGATTTTTCTAATTGCTGGTCTCTCCTTCTTTCCACCTTCTTAAATACAACTTATATATATTGAATACTCGCAGCCTTTCTGACTCCATTTTCTTCAGGGAGCTCTACCTTTGCTTTTCTCTCTTTCACCACATCACCTGTATCTTCTGCACTTTATTACACTGTTCGTTTGTCAGACAAGATTAGCCACATGTTTAAGGGTTTAAGAACCTTGTTGTTCTTAAAATAAGCTGGTAATTTCATTACATTCTTTTTTCAACAGTGTCTCATTTTCAATAGTGTTCATCTTCAGCAATTTACAGCCCCATATGATTGTGTAAAAGCACATAGCAACCCCACCACCACCTTCATATAGTCAGAAGGCTTTGGGTTCCTAATGCAAAGATATTCTTCCTCTCTGGTTTCATGTAACATCTGGTAATATGGATACTTCAGTCCTTCCTTCATTATCAGCGATCTCTTGATGCCAGGACAAAAAAAAAAAATCTTTATTCCTGTGGCAGAGGTCTGCCCGGAAGGAATTCGGCTCATGGACAGCTGTGCTTTATGGAGATAACTGACAAGGTAAGGCTTCCGCTCAGCAGAAGTCTGGAGACCGACTCAAGTTTGGGCTCCATTGAAGTCAGGTGCTCATGTGCTCCTTAATATAGATGAATTTTTGCATATGTTTAAGTGCTTCCCTCGATTAGGAGAAAGAACATAATACTTTTTTCCTTTTTTTTCTCCAATAAATAAGCTTATTTTCTCTTGTTCATCTGTCTGCCTCTCTGTTTGGACTGCTTTCATCTCATATATTGTTTACACAAGCTTTTTATTATTAATTTTTTCTATCACTTTATTACATGTTTGAGGTGATTGTGCCCCTGTACTCAGCACTGGTAGAGGCCACACCTTGAGTATTGTGTCCAGTTTTGGGCACCTCAATACAAGAGAGATATTGAGGTGCTGGAGCGAGTGCAGAGGACTGCACCGAAG
>BJBW01002393.1:0-16090 GCA_004320125.1 Scolopax mira
GAGCAGATTTAGATTAGACATTAGGAACAAGTTCTTTACTATGAGGGTGGTGGAGCACTGGAACAGGTTGCCCAGGGAGGTGGTTGAGGCCCCTTCCCTGGAGACATTCAAGGTGAGGCTCGATGAGGCCCTGGGCAACCTGGTCTAGTTGGGGGTGTCCCTGTGACTGCAGGGGGGTCGGACTAGATGACCTTTGGAGGTCCCTTCCGGCCCAGATGATTCTATGATTAAAATTGTCTTAAGTGTATTTTAGTAAGTGGGGTTGTTGGATACTCTGAAGAGGAATACTAAGCCCTAACTTTGTCCTTTTATTTTGTTAGGTTGTCCCCTTTGTTGACAATGTTTGAGTTTGCATATAGTTTGTTATAAAGTTTGTAAATGCCAAGTGATGCCTAGTAACTTGCCCTCTCCTCTTGGAAGCTTGTGGTCAATACTGTGCTGGTTTATGGGATGGTGATGGTATACAGAAACCAGCAGTCAGGCCAAATGCTTGCTATTCCTTGCCTTGTTAAAATAAAATTTAAAGAATAGTTATTTAAAACAGTAGACCTTCCTGGTTACTGTCTTAATTAGAATAGTGATACAGTATTTTTGATTGCATTGCATTTTTGATACATTGTTCAAGGGTATATATATGTTATTTCTCACTCTTTTCCCCCCCAGTTTTTTCATACTCTCTCTTTTTAAAGTGAACTTGGTGCTTGTGATAGATGCCAGGTGTATCATAGCAGCACTGGAGACTGAAGTCCTCTTTTTCCACAGAAGTACACAAGCAGAGGCGCAGACCTTCCCATACTGCCCTGTCCCTTTATCTCAGCCTAGACCTGGCCAGACTAGTTCTGACTGCACTTGTCCAGGCAGTCTGTCCTGGGCTTCTCTTCTGAGTTGTCAGCTGTGGTATTTTGTGATACATATGTATATATTTCTCTAAATGTGTATTTCTGTGTGGGCATATATACACGCACACATACATATACTTAAGGAATGCAAGAACTCTAATGCTTATCCAATTTAAAACACTGTGTGTGTTTGATGATTTTGGGTTAGGGCTATTTGAAATGTTTCAAAAAGCAAACTCTCTAGTGCATTGTCTCTTCCCCATTTTTTTTGATGCTGACCTGAGTTAGCGAAATTCAACAAATGCCTTTCTTCTGTATTTCATTTATATGCATGTGCTTAGCTTTTGTTCCAGACTAACTGTTTTTCCCTGTCACTAAATATTGTTTTCTCCTGTGTCTTTTGTCTCTTGTCTTTTAAAAAGTATTTCTACTGTGCCATTTGGCTCCGCTCCAGCGTGCAGACAGCAGAGTGCAATTTTTAGGATTGCTCTCCACAGATTCTCCAGATTGCTGCAGAGATTGTAGAGGCACTCTCCTGGCTGTAGCTGCCTGTGTAGCAAGGGAAGGAGTACAGGTTGCATGGGCAGGATGTTAGCATGCTGCTGTACTCCCGTGCTTAGAGGGAAAACACCATTGAGGGAAGAAGATACAGAGAAGGGAATAGAGAGAACGTTCCTCTGCTTTACAAACATCACCTGTCCTTCCAACTACAGTGTGGCATAAGGATAAAGGTTTCATATTTAAGTTGATTGCGTGACCTATTGCAGCTGCACCTCATCCAGTAACTTGTAAGGTGTAGAGGAAAACAGCATTTCAGCACATTGCATTATCACCTGTGACATTTATCTTTCTTCCTGTGCAGGGAACAATAGCCAACTCGCTCACATGTGTCCAGCTACATAAACGAGCTGAGAAGATAGCTGTCATGTTGATGGAAAGGGGACATTTGCAAGATGGAGACCACGTGGCTTTGGTTTACCCACCAGGTAAAGAACTGCCATGTTTGGTACTTTGGTAGTCGTAAAAGTTTATCAAAATCCTCTGGAACGTGGTGTTACCAACCTGCAAACCATGCAAAATGCAAAATATTTGCCTCCTGTACGTTTCTTTGAACTTAGTTGAACGTATTTAAAATAATTTATCTTTGCATATGTGTATAGATAGTATTTCTTTGGGTTCAGGTTAAGATTAACTTGTGTTTTTTAAATCTGTATTTTATAAGCAGTCAAATTTAATTACTGCTTTTCTTTTACTGTGCTAGAAATATACTATTTTATGAGCACAGAATTCTGCTACAGTATTCCATCTGCTGAGTGTTCTTAGACTCACCTGTTGAATTCCTTCTTGGAAGTATTGCATTTCATGAGGGTAAAATAGCAATACCTGGGAAGTAATCCATGTTTTTATCGTAGAAATATGATGAATAAATAGCAGATTATTAAGAAATACCAAAATATAATCACTCTTTAGTGATTATATTTGATTGATTATACAGATATAGTGATTATATAGAGTGAATCACTCTATAGATTTTTACCCTAGGCAGCTCTCTGTGGCTGGGATATCCTTTGACATAAGGGCTTTTAAGCTTTTCTTAACTGGCACCATGTTTGACATTTGCTTGGAATTATTTTTGATCTAGTGCTGCTCTTTTATCTTTAGCATTTCACGTGTGTTGGTGAAATAAACAGTCTGATTTAAGGTCTGTATTGTGATACTTGGCTTGTAAGGGCTAATTAAATTTTGTGGTTTATAGGAGTTATTTCTTAGTGGCCAATATGGGAAAACATTTTCCACTAGTATTTTAAACTTAAGTTTTTATTTTCTGTATTTCACTTTCCCATGAATAAAGCATTTTACTGACGGAAGAATAACCTACCAGTACTCCAGGTCCTTTTCCACTGAAAGACTAAAAACAGTTCCTATTGTCATCCTCTCACAGCCTGTGTACAGCACCAGGGAGCTATGAAACAACAGTATTCACAGCATTTTTGTGATGTTGCTGGTTCAGCCTCCTTAAGTAACCTGAAGTGTGCTGTCCACAGTCTGTTGCCTGCAGTCAGTATTTATATAGATCATCACCAAATTTTATAATAGAAGCAGGATTTTAAAATTTGTAAAATTTCAGGTAAATAAGTTGAAGCTACATATGGCGTTAAAAATGACATGAGAAAGACAGTATTTAATGAAACCTTCGGACATGCCTTCTGCAGCTGAGAAGAGCAAGCATCGTTCTACCTCATTTTTCTGGGGCATCCATTCTTGTAGACTCTCACTTGTCTATAAATGTAAATTAAGGAAGATTAATTAATTAATTAAGATTAATTAATCTGTAAAAACCAGTCTTTTTAACAGGTTACTTCCTGATCATAAAAGTGGAGTTCACCTAAATGATGATATCTGGCTGCCATTTTGTGTGTCGCCTTTGGTTTTTCATGCTCAGGAGAACAGTACAATTGAAAGGAATCAGTGAAGCTGAACGAATACTGACAAGTGTCTGAAAAAGAAGTCTGTTAAAGGGCTTAGTCGCTCATTTAACCTTCTGAGTTGAGTTCCAAGTAGTATTTATGCTGACATAGGTGTCTGTGATTAAATGATTTAATTTTCAAGGGGGGGGGGGTTGTTTTGTTCTTCATGCAGGAATAGACCTGATTGCCGCATTTTATGGATGCCTGTATGCAGGCTGTGTGCCAATAACAGTTCGACCTCCACATCCCCAGAACATAGCTACCACCTTACCTACAGTGAAGATGATTGTGGAGGTGAGCAGAAAGGTTGCGAAATGGGTGTTGGATTTGTGTAGCCTTTAGGAACAGTAACTTAAATGAGTGGTGGTGTGGGTTGAAGAGTTGTATTCCTTCCAAAGTTTCAAGATTTCCATGTGTTGCAGAATCAACGCTGCTTGACAGCACACAACCTTCTGACTTCTGCTGTCACATTTTGCTGCAATTAATTATACTACTCCTTTCAAGAAATATATTTGAAGTGCTTTCTTGTATTTAGCTGTATGCCAAGAATGGTAGGATTCCTCACTTGGAAACACTACACTATTGAGAAAAATCCAGGTGGGAAGCTTAGCTTGACCTGCTGGTGATTTGTGCTCAGCTCCGTACATCCAATTGTTTTGCAGTTTAAAAAAATCAGTATTTTGTTTTATCCACAGAAATGTTACTCAGACTTTTTTTTTCATTCAGTGCTTTCTTTTGGTATTTTGGCTTTATCTTATGTTTAGTCTTTGTTGCACAAACTGCATTGTGCTTGTTACTGAGGGAAATAAAATGGTTGCAAAGAGATAGCCTTTTACATCTGGCAGTTTCTAATCTATTGAATGGAATTCTGGGTCTCTAAAAAACAAGTTAAAACAAATGTGATTTTAGCATTTCTAATTCCTTACTATTCAAAAATATCAACATTAATAGTGATACTTATAATTTGTAGTTTTCCTTACGGCATCAGATGCCACAAAGCATTAGTAGAGGTATGAAAAATTGTCCTATTGTCTTCAGGGTTCTCATTATTTAATATTTTGGCACGCACAGTTTTCAGATATCAGTTGTTAAAATTATAGAAGTGATGTAAAATGTGTTATTTTGTTTCTCTTTTTGGTGTTTAATAGCCAAACTAGATCGGTTTGGTTTCATGATGAAAACCTAGGATAGGCCTAAGATGACTTGTAATCATTGTCCCTTCAATAGACTAAATAAAAAGTTGAAAATTATTAGCCATATTAATGCCAGTTTGACTTAAAAGCCTCTCAGCTCTGTTTTACACAAGATTTTATTTCATTTTGAAGAGGGATGACCTTGTAGAAATTAAAATATTGAAGCTGTTCCTTCATTGCCAATGCAATCATAGAAATTTCCTGGTGTGATTGAGTCAAAGTCTGTTCTGACATGCTATGATGTGCTACATGGCACCTTTTGAAGTCACTAAGAATGACTTCTTTCTGAGCATAATTTGTACTACATAATGGTATTTTGCTGATGAACTGGTAAAATGTCACTGAACATTACTGAGCCCCATCTCAAGCAGTTGTTAACCTGTAGCTACAGTGTCTTCTTTATCCTTCCCACCGTCCCTATGTGTTTACCTCTGACTTGCTGTTGTCCAGGCATGGATATTCTGTATTTCAATGGGCCTCCTAATTGTCCAGATAATATAATTCCTGAACGGGTTAGTAACTACCAGCTCTTGAAATTCCTTTTGTTTTATGGCTTCGCTATGTCCCAAATCAAGATTTTCATAGATTAAAATTAGCTATGTAAGAAGTACTTTGCCTTGTTGTGGCAGTGACATGACTGCATTGAGGGATGATGCAGTGGATTCATTTGTTTTCACTTTTAGTTTGAAATATTTAGATTGTCCATACAGGGAAATCATGGGGTTAGAGAAAGTAAGTAGAACTTAGGTCAGTGTTTGTATGCTCCTAATTTTCTCATGTGCTCCATGAATTTGACCTATAAAGGTGACCTCCAGGAGATTGTTTTCAGCAGAAGTTGATCTCTTCTGCTCAGAGGTAAAGTTTAGGGTACAAATGGTCACTGATTTCCTTAGGTTAAACATTAAGAATTAAGTGTGCAATTAAATGTTTCAGATTGCTTAAAGAAAAACATTCTCCTAACAATATTTGCACTGATTTAGGGAAAACAACAACGATGCTGCCTTCACATTTTTAATTCTATATCATCTTCAGTTACTAACAGTGTTCATATTTGTGTTTGTCTGAATATTTCCTTAAATATATTTAATTTTTGTAATCACCAAAAAGTATTCTTATAGTTGCTACTCGAGAATTTTTAAAAATAGCAAATCGAAAAGGAGAATAGCTACAGCACATACTCTAAAATTCAGTGCAGATGGTATTTGCACTATTTAATTTCTTAGTGCCACTTGCACAATTTTTGGTCTAGAGCTCTTTCTGCCAATATCAGAAGAGTTCCTAGTGGTTTATCACTAAGACAGGAGTTGGAAGTATATGGCTAACATCAACTTGAGTTAAGTTAGTAAAATTATTCCTATAAATGTGAAGCTAAGTTTTTGTTTATGTGAAAATACTTTTAATAAACCAAGATATATTACCACCACATAGAAAATGTTTTGGTTACTATCTTCTGTACTGGCATTCTGGGTTGATAACAGACATAATGTCTTGGAAAAGTCACATTATCACTATTAAGGGTCCTTTAGTTTCATTACAACTCTCTTCTCAAAGTGCATATTTCATGTAATTTGTAAAACTCACATTACTGTCTACTCTGTGAACTGTATTTTTTGTGTAACAGTATCCCATTGCATTATTATTTATTTCTTAAATTCCTAGGTGAGCCGCTCTGCCTGCTTAATGACTACACAATTAATATGTAAATTGTTACGGTCGCGAGAGGCGGCAGCAGCAGTGGATGTCAGAACATGGCCTCCAGTACTAGACACAGGTGAGTACTAAGACTTGGGGACCTCCCTGTCTTCTTTTATCATTGTACTTGTCAAGCACTCAGAGGTCTATCTGTCATGGGAATAAGAAACACATATTTTCTTTCTCTGTTTTCACTAGACGATTTGCCAAAGAAGCGGCCTGCACAGATCTACAAACCTTCTAACCCCGAAACGCTTGCTTACCTTGACTTCAGCGTCTCCACAACTGGCATGCTAGCAGGGGTAAAGGTAGGGACTCCTTGTTAAAGTTGGCATTCCTGCTGTCACGCCTGGCTGGCAGGTGGTACATGCTCCTGATTTGTAGCTCCTCTTGATTTTTGGTAATAGAAATTTAATTGCTTTCTCCCTTGCAGTCATCATTTCATTCCATTAACATTAAATTAGTTCTTTTGTACTCACTACAGTACTGTGTGTGGTGCATTTAGCCCCTCTGCTCCTCCTCCTCCTCAGACTGTCATTCCAGTACCCCTGCAGATAGCCCATCAGCTTGTCTGCCTGAAGCATTCTTCAACTGACACAGCTATTATTTCTGTTTTATGAAGGAAATGAGAGTCAGACATCCCTTTTTCTGCTTGTTCCAGTGCCCACTCATTGTTTCTTCCTTATTGCAACTCAACTGCTGGCTATTCATTTCCAATACTCTCTTCTTCATGCAATTAAGGGAAGCGCTGTCGTTCTCTGGTATATTCTGCTGGTATTGCTGGTACTCAATACTAGAGTAAGCATCAAAAAATTCATTGATGGATTTTTTGTATAAGCTCAGGCATCTTTTCCAACCTTCTAGCCACAATTTATCAAAGCTGTTTTACCTAGCTGCTAACTTATGTGTTATTCCAGTGTTGGTTTCACCAACACAGAGGCAGAGATAAAATCAGTCTCTTCTTCTTACAAGTTACTTCCTTACTTCTATCTCCTACATATCCAATGATTATAATTACTTCAGCAATCTTTGTTGACATATCACATTTAGAGCCTATATTGACTTCCTTATACTCTTTGGCATCATCCATCTATTTTCAGAAGCTGTCAGCATACTTCATAAAGAAAGAAAACATCATTTTCCCAGTTTTCATATGGAGAATTTGAAGCACAGAGTGATGAAGTGACCAGCCCAAGGTTAAATGGCTGAATTGGCTGATGGTCACTTATTGGACACTCCTGGAAGATTCATTTCATGTAACTTTAAACAGCTACAATGCCTGCAGATATGGACTAGTCATTGGATTCCTCAGTAATCAATAGAGAGAATCAGAGACTTTTAGGATGTAGTTTCTCTAATCTGAAACATCTACTTTTGAATGGAGTAAATGTCACATAAGTCTTCATTTCTTCTAAAGGGAGTCTTAAATAATTGTTTCAGATGCAGTCATCCATGTGAAATCAGATCTGAATTCCACCTTATCAAACTTGCAGAAATGACTATGCAAAAGTCAGTGTTTGGACAGCTTCAAAGATAAATCAAAGGCAGGGCAAGTCTATGGCTAAGGGACATCCAGATAAATCTGTCAATGAATTTTTTATTAGCTTCTGATATCTGGGTCACAAAGCCTCCAAATCTCTGACTGCACAGGTTTATGTAAACAGTTACCATCTGCTAGATCATCACTAGTGATTAATTAATCATAACAGGATCATAAGAGGCCACAAGGCTTGTATTCATAGTGCGGCGGTGCTAAAAAAAAATAATGGCTAAACAGTTTATGTGGCTTCTGAAAAGTCAATTCATTTTTTGTTATCACTTTGGAAGGGGTAGATTGCACTTGCGTTTACTCTCAACTTTTTCCATAGCTTGCTTGCAGTATGATGTAAAAATTCACAGAATAACATCAGTTCTGGCTCTACAAAGTTCAGTTTAATCCTGTGTGAAAAAGCAGTCTTGATTCAGCTGGAGCAGAATTAATCTCTGCAAACTGCAGGTGGTCACTCTGTGAACACTCTGTGAATATCTATGCTGGTCCTTCAGCATCACTTGGAACATGTCCAGCCTCAGTTATGGCTCTCTCTGGCAATGGAGAAAAAGTCATTTCTGCAGGTTTATTTTCCTGTTTACCTTAAGAACAAATAAATTTTACCTTCCAGGTGCTTTTTCCCCTCCATTGTCTCCAACAATATATAAGGCAACTAGTTCAGAATGTAGCAGAGTTCAAAGGTTAATGAGTTAAATCCTATCCAGGCTATATTTCTATCACAGGTATCTTTCTTGTTAACAGACGGGATGTATTTTTGATTAAAAGATGTAATTCTGTTCCCTCTGTAGTTAGAACTTCTAAGCCAGGATGGGTAAGCGTGGGAAATATCCTAACACTAGAAAAAAAATAATCAGAAGAATTTCCTTTTGATCAGATTTTTTGTTTCTACTTTCTTCTTGTTTTATCTGTGGGAGCTTTCATACCAAAATTTTTAGAGCCTGTTTCTCAGTTAGGATCTGGATAACGTGAAGACATGAACCTTGACTGAGTTTATTTGGGATCTTTATCACTGAATGATTAGGTCTTCAGTACCATTTTGCATGCAAAATCCTCTTCAGTTTAAAAAGTGCATTGGCATTTTTTATTTATTGTATTAAGAAATATGTACTTAGAAATATGTTACTGATGGTCAACAAAATCCTTAATTCAGATCCTGCAGTCATTTGTTCCTTTGTTCTTCCAGAAAGCTTAACTTGTTATCATTAGCTTTGCATACAGCTTGGAGCACATCTTTAAACCACTCACAGCTTTCTCCCTAAATCACTTCAAACTTATCATTCATTCTGTCTTCCCCTCCCTTTTCATGGTTATTTGGATACCCTCTTGAAGGAAAATTATGTTTTCCTAGATATAAATTACTTGTGTGTTTACACTGATTCTTTATCCTGTAACTGATTTAAGCACAGTTGGGGAATGAGCCTCTCGAATGACATAGTTGATCATTTTAATTACTTTGCTGTTGTCTTTCAGATGTCTCATGCAGCCACTAGTGCCTTTTGTCGTTCTATTAAGCTGCAGTGTGAGCTTTATCCCTCCAGAGAAGTTGCTATCTGCTTGGACCCCTACTGTGGACTTGGATTTGTCCTCTGGTGCCTCTGCAGGTGAGGTTTCTCCTCAGCCTTTTGAAATACCATTTCCATTGTAGTATGACAAAAACAAACTGGATGGTGTGAGTGAAAAAAAGATGGAAAGAGATAATACCTTGAGGACTGACACAGGTGGTTGGAATTGCTGGAAGCTGTATGAAGAGTGCTGTATAGAGAACATGCTTGCTTTGAGTTTTGGACATGGGCACAGGTATTTAGACTTAAGAGTGTAGAGCATCAACACAGCTGCTCATTGACTTCCTGCTGGTTTACTGCTGTCTCTGCAGAGTCTGGCTCCTTGTATTTGATGAAGGCAGCACTCTACCAATATTACCTTAAGGAAGTGGTTTCCTGGTGTCCTCTTTTTCATTCTCTAATCTGAAAGCACAAATAGATATCGGGGTCTTCCTCATTTGCGGGACTTAAGGATGTAATTTTTGCAGAGACATAGAAGTGTTTTGTCGTGGAAGGGTGCTTCTATGGCTGTAGCAAAGCTATCATAAAGAAAATGTTTTTAGTGAAATGTGAATCAGCTTCTTTAGTTAATAAGAAATTTAGAAATTTAACAATTCTGTCAATTTCTGTCCTCCAGGGAAGTTACTGTTCAGTACTGAAAGCAGGTCCATTGATTTTTTTTTCTTTCTTTTTTTTTTTTTAAGTTAGCTGGGTTGATGCAGAGGCAAAGGGAAAGAGCTATGGGAGTGTTAATGGAGCACAGTTTTATGAAGACATCTTAGAGTGATGGTATTCTGATGTCTTTGCTCCCTTCATAGAAAGTTCTTTGGTGTGAACAGTACTGCTATTTTTAGTTAATAAAATGAAGATAATACAGGGCAGTAAATACATTCTGCATAAAGTTTTTACCAGTTTTATCTGAAGGAAGCATTATTTGATAACAACTGCAACAATTTGTTTTCATCAAGGGTTGTTTATTGAAAAACACTCTATTGGCTTTTTAAGATATCGTTAAATGGGCTAAAGATTAACAGTATTATCTTATTCATTCTTGATCAGTCCTTCTTGATTTAGACTATACTGACCTTAATATTATTTCCTATTTTACATAGGGGTTAGAGATTTCTTTGTTTTGAAAAGTAATTCTTTTTTCAGTATGTTCTTTCACAAACAGAAATAAAAATATTGAGGCTGCAAAAAAAAAAAGCAGAAAACCTTTCAGAAATATTTCTTATATAGACTTCTGTGTTCCAGCATGACCTGATGTCAACACAGTTAGACCTTTGCTTTGCTGGGGGCTAAGCCAAGTCTGCTGTGGTGCATTCGGTGGGACTAGCGAAGGGCTGTAGAGCACCATGGGAGAGCTCAGCTAAGGAGTGTGTTATGGTATGGGGTAACGTTGGGACATGGAGCATCCAAGAATAGCTTTTGTGCAAAATCATGATATGGCTGTAAAATGCAGATAAAGGTTGAACTGTCCAATATCCAAGTGCTTTGTAGTGCCCATGACCCTCCTAGATACAGAAATTATTGTTTCTTCCAGAACTGTATTTGCAACAAATAAGTATCTGCTGTCCTTCCCAATACTGGTAGTATTCAGCCTTTTAGGAGGAGAAGATTGTTTGTGATTGGCAAGTGAATAAGGCAGCAAGCCCCTGGGAGAAAGCAATCAAGCTCTGTGCCCCTCTGTAGCTTATAGAAGGAACAGAAAATTTTATAGCTTTTTCAAGGAAGAAAAAGGAGACAAGGGAGTTGAAAGAACTGAGATCAGGCCAGCAACGCTTCAGTCTTATGAACTCTCATGTCAATCTCTTCTTTGCCACTGATCTCCTATTTCTATAAAACCAGAACTTGCAGGCTGCTGGAATTGTGACTGCCATTTAGAGAAAGCTGACATCAGATGCAGCTTCATTAATTCTACTTACAAACTTAATTTCCATTCCATTACTATTTTAGAAATGAATATTATTTGATGTGATAGCAAAAAATATATCCTGGAGCTTAGTCAACTCTTACTCTTCAAAACTTCAAACTTTGCAACTACTCTTTGTAATTTAACATACCCAAATCCTCCCCAGCGTTTTACAGCCCAGATTTCTACCTCAGAGAATTTTACTGTAAAGTTGTGCTTGTCTGCCACCACTCCCATTAACTAAATTAATACTTCTAATGGCACATGGAAATGAAGTTAGATCTTCAATTTTTGATCAGTTAGGGGGTTTTGAGAGTTAAAAAGGAACTCCTCATTTTAGGAGCCCAGCAGTGAGAGAAAGCAACCTCCTGTGCTGGGTGCAGTTAAAATGACAAGTACATTTTAATCCCTTTATTAACTAGACCAAAGGAGGCATAGACTAAGAAATGAAAGAAAAACTAACCTTTTATCCCTGTAGTAGGTGCTTAGACATTGTGCTGGCCTGCTCCACTGCAGTGCCTCAGAATGCCCCATTCGTAAGGTCAAAGCTACTTAGGAAAGCTGCTGGAGCATGGAGCCAGCCCTTTGGTAAGTTTGGAATATATTGCATAGTTTTGCAAAGTTTTTATTTTTATAAAAAATATTATTTTATGTCCTAAATGGTATAAAATAATAAAGAAAAGAAACCTTGATTTAGAAAAAAATGGGAATGACCATGTTCCCTCAAAACTGGCTGCATGCTTCAGCAGGGTTTCCTTGGAACCTTTGTCACTGAACAGCACGTCCTAGATGTGGCAGCAGTCATCAGCCCCACATGAGTTCACAAACCTCAAACTTCCTACTTTAACAGGCTCTTACTAATGACTCAGTTAAATAATGCATTGTTTTTGTGGTTTTCCCTTTAATAATCTCATTTATCCATTCTGAGAGGGTGATCCTAGTATTCTGAATTGTGTTTCATTACATTTTAAAATGTATTACATTCTTTAAAATAAAAAAACCCTACAAGTGTCCTCCAATGAGTGATACAATAGAATAAAGCCCAGCTAAGCCAACTCATACTGCAGCTCCACTTTTACTACCGGAAGAAAGAATTGTCCTTGCTGAAATTTAAATTAATAACATTACTAATTTTAAACACATTTAAAATATATTCTCAGAAACTAAGATTGCTATACTGCAAGTCAGTAAGACTCAGGCTGGACCAAAGGAACTGAATTTTCCGGTCCACAGTGGCCACGTAATAGTATGAGTGCTATAAGTTGGTCATGGGAAGGCTTTCCAGGTCAGATACAGTGAAGTTGCTTTCTCCTGTGCAGCTCCTATGGTCTCTGTTCCATAGCCACAAGCTGAAGGCCCCAGTGGTGCTGCTGGGCACCTTCTGCAGCAAGAGACAGCAAGGTCTATTGTTAAGCAATAGAACTGCGGTGGAACTGCACAAGAAGTAAGCAAGAAATTGCAGCATTAACATGAGAACTGCATTGTAGAAAACTTAAGTGTTCTAGGACTCAAGAATTATTGTTAGCTTTTGTGGCTAACTTGAAGATATCTGGATAAAGGGACTTTTTGTTGAAATGGCCTGAGCACCCCAGATTCCACCAAGTGCTGTATGATTCCACACCTGGTGCTGCTGTGTGATGTGTTGGTGCTCGGGAGCCCTCAGCAGCATGCTTCCCAATGAGAAGTTACAGGTCAGCTCAGAAGTGCCCAGGAGCAGCCTGGAGCCATGCTAGAAACTTCCCTTGTGAGGCTCAGAGATGGCTGCAACACGTCTCTGGAAGGGGGAGGTTAAAGACATACTGGTAACAAGGAGTTCAGGTTAACCTCTGGCTCTCGTTCTGGGCCGGCAGCGCTGTCCCAGCAGGTGGCACGGGCACTACAGAACAAAATACTGGCATTTCAGTGTTAACCAAAGACTTACGGGTTTCTGATCAGCATACCAACACCAAAGCTTGAGTTAAAGCAGAGTGCTGGGTTATGGCAGCACTCTCACCAGCTTCCAGCACCCTAATGTGGAAGCTGTAAAGATTGGACCTATTCTCAGTACCAGAAGCCGATCAGGATTTATGGATGAGATCTTTCCCTTTCTGGGAAAATCTGCATGCCCTACACAATGACCTTTTTGCTGTACATTAATTAAACTTCTCTGTGAGGTATTTGTGTCTCTCCAGCACTGATTGCTTATCTGCTTACCATGTGCAGTCATGCTGTTAGTGCACTGTATGTCAGCTGGGTGTCTTTGGACTCTGTGGGTGGTGTGAGCTCTTTTACTTGTTCTCCAAAAGCCCATTTTTTCCAGAACTGAAGATTTAATTTTGGCCAAAGGTCAAAGCCTAGGTCATACATGCCCAAGCACTCTGTTTTCAGTACCAACCTTCCTACAAGCTCTGGTCCAGATGATTGTGAGGGCTTTTGCTCATTCCCCATCAGATTGCCTCAGCATGCAGACTCTTTTAATGGACTTTGAATTATGGATATGGCAACTCAATTATGTCGGGCTCTACCAAATGCCCAGTTCCCACACATTTCCCTCATCATCAAATCTCAAATATCATCTGTAGAAATGCAGAAATTAAATGAATATACTTACAAGAATCAGCAGTACTTACCTGCCTCATGCAGTCAAGTGGGAAAGCAGCTCTTATCACCTGAGAACACCAGAAGTAGGGGGAATGATGGTGGTCCGCCAGAATGCAATTGCAAATTGCAGTTGCCATTTGTCAATATTTATTGCCCTGCTGAAATTTCTGGAACTATAATACAATCTCAGACTTTACTGTTAATCTGCCTCAGCACAACATGGGGTGAATCTTTGATTCAGTGGAACAGTTAATTGCCAAGATGTCCTTCCAGGCATCTCTGTATGCTGCCAAAAGAGCCTGCCAGGCAGTGGAACCGGTGTTGTGATCAGATGGTGCCATCATACCAAAATACATCTTGGTGCATTTAACTTGAGTGTTCCTGTCCTTGGGCAGCCCTTGCTCAGTGGAGGCAGAAAAGGCTTTTCACTTACTGACAAAATCCAAGGCTTTGTCCACCACATGAATACTTTTTTTTCCCACCAGATTTCTTTGCAGTTCCCTAAAGGAAGATAACATTCATAAAAGGTGATCTTTCACCTCAGCTACCACTGCATTTCACTCTGCATCCCAGAAGTCATGACAAGAAGATGTAGTCACTCTCCCTTTTTTGTCTTCTGTTTTGCCTACTTCTTTTACATTTTCTAAAAATGGTGGAGACTGATAAACAGATGTCCAGGTCTGTCAGATAGTCTGCAGTTCTGCACTGTGCCTACTCCTGTTGTAAGACTTGTGTTGGGAGATGGAGTTACTTTCATGACGACAGATTTCTACAGCCATAGAAGAAACAATTTTGCTTCAGTTCCTTCCCAGTACTTATATAACTAGATTCTTGCAACTATTTCAATGTATCATATATTGCTGCAATT
The DNA here is from genome assembly GCA_004320125.1 of Scolopax mira. Classification (NCBI taxonomy): domain Eukaryota; kingdom Metazoa; phylum Chordata; class Aves; order Charadriiformes; family Scolopacidae; genus Scolopax; species Scolopax mira. The sequence continues at coordinate 14,643 of BJBW01002393.1, forward strand.
TCCGAACAGTAATTTTAGCTTCTACAATTTATATTTAAACCCCACTATTTTACCTAGTATCCCATCTGGTACCCACATGTCCAACATGGTTTTGTTGCTTCCAGTAGAAGACTAGCAAAGCTGACACTAACCATCTCTTGATGACCATTATGTTTCACGGTGAGATGGAACTGGCTATTTGTTCAGTGCTGCAGTTTCAGGATTAACTGTGTCTCAAATGTACCATACCTAGATGTACCTACCAGGCATCTCTGTCACACCTAGAATTACATGGAGGCAGCATTGACAGAGCTTCCTATAGGTTTAGGACCACACCTATCTTTATCCAGCATCTCCAAAGCAGCTTGTCCTCAACTGCAGTCTGTTCAAGAACTGCTTGGTTGTTGGCATCCATGCTCAGCAAACCCTCTAATACCTCAGTGATTTGAAACCACAAAACATTGGTGACGTACAGCTTCTCAGGGGTTAATGTTGAGGTATAGTCTGTGAATTTGCAAGGGTGTGTGGCTACCAGGAACATTTTGTTGCTTGGAGCGATTCACAAAACCTTCATAATGTTTCTGAGATTGATTCAGGGAGGTGAGCCAAGTTCTGACTGACATAGTGGCGGCCAGGTGCTGCATAAACCACTTCAGCTGTGGCACTGGCACATTCACCCTAGAAGTATGCCTTCATAGGAGTTCTTCTCCTAGTCCACCAACTGTCTAGCAAATCAGATGATAACGCATGGGTTATCAAACCACAGCTCAGTAGGCAAAGCCTGTGTTGGTCATCAAGTTTCCAGGCATGGTATCATCTTTCTGTAGGTTTACGTACAAGAGCAGCATGTGTCTGAGGTTCTGCACCAAACAGAAGGTTTCCTTCCTGCTAGATACTGCCAGCTACTCTGTAGTTTAATTCTGAACGCAGTGTTTCTGAGGGAATTAAAAACTCAGAAGAGGTACTAGCAACATCTTCATTTATTTCTGTCTGATTTTTTTAGTCAAAGTCTGATCATAAGAGTGTTTTTTTCCCTCAGTCTGGAGAAGATATGTCTGTTTTGCATCCAAATCCTTAAGCTTTGCTGCATGGCTGTTGGTAGGAGGTTAAGAGCAAACACAAGTGTTTTTCTTACTTGTCCAGCATAAGTTGATTAAGAGAGGGAGACAGTTCACCCCCATGCATTAGCATTGCTGAAGGGGAAAGGATTTGTCTTATGTGTAAATTTGTATTCCCAAATTCTACCAGTTTGGACTACTTCCTGGTAAAGAACACCTGGAATCAATTTTCTGCTTTTCTACTGAAAGCAGTGCAGTTTTTTCCTCCTGTATTACTGTGGAGTTTGTGTGGGCACATTTCAGTACAGGGATGAAATCCATTGGTTTTGAGTTGTGCTCAATGGATTTACGTCCAGCTGGTGGCCAGTCACTAGTGGTGTGCCTCAAGGCTCAGTGTTGGGACCATTTCTG
>BJBW01002394.1:1081-48637 GCA_004320125.1 Scolopax mira
TGTCTGGAACTAATGTTTTTATTGATGATAGAGTTTTCAACATGTTTGTGTGTATCAACACTGGAAGTTGCGGTCATGTTAGTAAATGGGTTGGTGTAAATACAGGCTGCTGCCAAAAAGGGAGGTGTCTCAGCTGCCTTTCCTCATTCACCACCAGTGCTGGGTTTCCTTTCAGGCTGGTTTTCAATTCAAGTGGGGTGACAAATATGTACAGCTTAGATGAAGGCAAATCTGTCCTTTTTGCAGCAGCAGCTGCTGCTCAGACTGTGGAACAGTAGCTTAAGGCTCTGCAGACAAGGGACAGTCACTGGGGTGCTCCTACAAGTCCTGACCTAGGGCCTTTTCCAGGAAAAACCAACAGGCTGAAAGAACAGCATAATAAAATACAGTTGAATGTCCTCTTTAGCAAACTATGACCTTTTATGGCCTTACGTGGAAGTGTTGGGTTTTAAGTTCTGTTCATGAGGCTTTAGCAATCAAGCAAATGAAGAAATTCCAGTTTTTAACTTTCCAAAAAATTGATAGCTGGAGAGAGGCAACCATCTACTAATGAAGTCAGACAGTGTACGTGCGCTGCTTCAAGTGGGCCTTGGCTTCCAGCTTTGTATCATTTGGAAAATGTACCTAATAATGGCAAGAAAATGAGTATAGAATTCAAAACAATCACAGTGAAACATTAACACAGTGTCCCCCTGCAGTAGTGGTGAAAAACTTGTATCACCAGCAGGAATTTTATTTTGCAGTGGGGAAAAAATCTAAAGGAGGTAGAAAAAGAAAGCAGAAATCTTTAATTTCTTATAACATTTTATTTATTTGCAATGTTTCAAAATAGGTGTAAACCCCAGCCTAGCTAAAATGGTATCTTTGACATGGAGCTTACAAGATTAAGCATGATGCCTTGAAAAAATCAAATAATCAGAGCTAGAGAATTGGAGACCGGACCACACCATGCAACGCTAACTGCAGCCAGCCCACACTTTGTGGAGTTCCAGAAAAAATACAGCTTTTCTTTCTTACTCTGTGTCTCCTTGCTCCCACTTGTGTGTACTTGCTGATTCAGTTTTAAATATTTTTTTTTCTTTAAAAGCCTCAAAGTTTCTGCAATGTCTGCCAGCTGCCAGATGTCTTCCAACTCACAGATATTCCTGCAGAGCCCAGCAGAAGCTCGGACAGCTGGCACTTTCCTAGCCCTCTGGCACAGTGGCTTAGAGGAATAACAGAACAGTCTTCCAAACCCCAGGTTGTCAAAACCTCACTCCTGGGTGTTAGCAGTTGTATAAATTCAATGTCAAAGGTTACAGTTACAATTTTTTTTTTTTTTTTTCTGAGGAAATTGCCAGAGAGTTTAAGATCTGTTCGGGTCTGGTCTGTGCTGCTGAAGCTAGCAGGAGCTGAAACAACCTGAGCTCTTCCTATCCGCCGTCGTTGGGGATAGATTTAGATGTGTAAAGACGAGCATAAATGCTTCTGTGGGATTTTTTATCCCAGTCCAACAACGTTTCAGGGAGAATCAGTGGCCTTTTTGCAACTTCAGGTTCTTGATTGTTCTCACCTGACCTGTCTGTCTCAGCTTCAGGTTCTTGATTGTTCTCACCTGGCCTGTCTCTCTTCGTCAGCAAACCCAGGGATGGCCGGAATATGGTTCACAATGGGTTTAAAAGCGGCTCCCATGGTATGACCCGGGCGAGGGTTAGCTGGGCAGTGCCAGAATTCCCTGAAAAACCCTTGAAAAGCCGGAGTGATGTCGCCCGTTGTCTCTGCCCTGCTGTATGCGCTTGTGCGGTGGGAGACGGGCCTGTCCCGCGGCCTGTGGCCATGAGGAAGCACGCGCCGGTCTCGAACGCGCCCCGCGGCGCTGCGCTTAACGAGGCGTTACAGCGGGGAAGCGCCAACGCCAGCAAGAAAATCTGCCTTTTGAATTAAGAAGATCTGAGCATTTTCCATTTACTGGTAGATCGCTAAGGGGGAAAGAGCAAAGTCGTTTTATCCCCCGGTGAGAACCCGCTGGAAATTAAATATTTCCGAGAGTGCGGGACCTGTCGAGGGTTATATTTAAACAGTTTATCTCGCCGCTGCCACCGCGCCGTTAATGAGTTTGGCCACATAATGCTCAGTAGCAAATGGTCACACCGAGGCGGTGGCACCGGGGGAGCCCCAGCAGCCGCCCGGTGCGGGGGGCTCAGCGCGAAGCCTCCGGTCTCCGGCGGCGGCGGCGTCCCGCCCGGGGCGGGTGGTACCTCACGGCGATTTTTGTGTGCGGTTTGGAAGCGCTCCGTGTTTCTCAGCACCCCCGGGGACCACCGCTGAGGGCCTGCCGGCGGGTGAAGGGGAGCGGGCAGAGCGCTCTCAGGCTCGCCGGCCCGCCGGTCCCTCCCTCGCCCCCCGCAGCAGGATTTCCCGCTGAGGCGCAGCGGTGAGCGGTGCCAGGGCCGGCTCGCCGCCCTCAGCTCCCGGGGCGGGCTCCCTTGCTCCGCCGCGGGCGCCCGGACCGGCCTCCCCTCAGCGAGCGCCGCGCCACGCCACGTCGCGCCCAGACGATGGCGCTGCAGCACCGGTCTTGAGGCGCGGCGCTGCGGGGCGGCGTCGGCCGGCAGGGGGCGCTGCGGGGCGGCCCGGCGGTGGCGGCGGCCGCGGTGCGCGGGAGGCGGCGGGAGGGCTGATGCCGCACAGCCCTGCCGGTCCCGGCGGAGGCATGGGGCGGGCGGGGAGCGGCGCGGCAGAGCCCTGAGCGAAGCCTTCGCGTCCGCGCTGCCGCGAAGAGGCCGCTATGGCCGGGGGAAGGCGAGGGCTGGTGGCGCCTCAGAACACGTTTCTGGAGAACATCGTGCGAAGGTCTAATGGTAAGCGGGGGGACCGGGGAGGCGCCGCCGCCCGCGCCCCGGGGCTGAAGGCGAGCCCTCACCGGGGCGAAGCAGCCTGCCGCTTCCTCAGTGGGGGCAGCCCCGAGCGTTGCGCTCCCAGGCGGTACCGCCGAAGCGGCGCATCCAGGTGGCGGGGCCGAAGCCGGTGCCGCCGGGCGGCTCTGCGCCGCCCCAAGTCCTGCGGAGAACCCCCCTGCCCGGGCGGCGGGGCGGCCGGCTCCCGGCGGGGCTTCGGCTGCAGGTGCGCCGGGCACGGCGGGGCGCCCGGGGAGAGCCGGGCTGTGCCCGGTGCGGGGCGGGATCCGCGTCCCAGGGGCCAACCGGGGGCAACGCCGGGGCCTGACCCGGTGGGTACCGGGGAGGTTAAGCAGGGGGAAGGGGAGGTCGGGCCACCAGTGGGGTCCCGCCGTCGGCCGGGGGCTGCGTGCCCCCGGGGGCACGGCGGCTCGGTGCGGGGAGGCGGTGCGGGGATTCAAGATGGTCTCTGGGAAGGGAAAAAGCCCGGTGCTGGGGGATCGGCGGGGGCTGCGAGTCGGAGTGGAAAGGGAAGGTTTGCCGTAAGTGAGGAGAGAGTTTGCCGTTTTGAGGGCTGAGGGAAGATAATTATTTTTTTTTCCTAGTGCTCTGTAACCAGGTCTTTCTCTTGGAAAACTGTGGAGTGGAAAATGCCTCGAATTTCACAATTGCATGCAAATATGCATTAATGTTATCCAGATTCTTTCACTTAGGGACTTACCAAAAGCTGCTCCCTCAGTAAGTGTGAGACCACGCAAACGTTTATGTGTTTGTTTAAACCTAGGCTTGTGCTTTTTTTTTAAAGCTAAGAATCTAAGTTCTGCCATTTTTCGTGCTTCCATTGACTTCAATGGGGTTACTTATGGGATTAAGAACTTCTAGTATGATTGAGAATGTGCAGGATCAAGCTCCTTTTGAAGACAAGACAAGATGTGTTAATTAAAAATATAGTCAGCTTGTTCTGATAAGGCAAAGACAATTAACCCTCTTGATAAGCAGCTAAAAACTCAAATTATCCAAAGAATGACTTTTTTTTTTTTTCAATTAAGCACTACTATTGGAGAAATAGCCTTTGATAAGACCATATTTTCACATAAAATTGCAAGGCTTTTTATAGGTTGTTTCCTTCTGTAACTTTCCTATAGAAGGGAAGGGATTGGAAGCTGCATTCCTGAAAAAATATTCACCATTCTTACAGTGAATATCACCCTCTTTTTAAAGAAAAATGAAATGTTTAATCACATTCAGGCTGCTTCTCTAATCTTTGAACACCAGTTATCTAAGGCTTTTCTCAAAACTGCCTTAAGTTTGTAGATTGTTGTCTTCATTAAAAGACAATTTTATCTTTTGACTTTCAGTGCCAAAACCTTAATGCAGTAAATCAGTTGAGGTTTGGAGATGGGGGGGTGTCACGCTGCAGAAGCTATGCTGTGTTTCTTCCTCTCTTCCCCCATTATTAAGAAGGTGTCATAACAGAGCATGGTGCTAGGCAGAGAAGGTAAAATGACAGCACTCCATTTCCAAACGCTCAGCAAGTCCTGAGGGTTGTAATCAATACAAGTTTTTAGATTAAGCCTGCTAGGAAGTGATGCACAGTTCAGACGTGTTAGGAGAAGCTTAGGGAAGTGACTCAGGCTTAGAAGACCATTTCTCCTGTAATGTGCCTTCTAGTTTTTGCTGCACCCGGTCCAGCTTTGCTGTAGATGTGATGCTGTCACATACAAATGCCGTATGAATCAGTGCTAATGCGGGACCATCAACCTCTTCTAACTTCCATCTTGTACAGGAGACAAGGATAGTCTTCTTTTTCTCTTCTCATCTGGCAGCCAGCATGGAAACACTCTGGTTCCTCGTTGCCTGTCTCAGCTTGGCCTGCCTACTTGGCCTTTGAGATGATTTGGGATGCCCACAGGATGAGTGCTTAAATGGGGCCATAAAGCTTGAGGTTTGGCTCCCCCTTCTTGGTTTCATTTGACTGGGTGGTAACGTGACCCGCAATGAAACTATCTAGGCCATTTGGGATTTGCCAAATAAACACTGGGCTTGTTGTCAAACTGTATTGGCTGGCGCATGCAAGCAAGTTAAGTAATGCCAACAGGTATTGAGTTGATACAGATATAGGAATTTTCCAAATTTAGTGAGGATTACCTTTGAAAGGAGAGGAATGTGGTCATAAACCAGAAACAGATACTGAATAAGTACTTCATTTGTGGGTACTTGCATAACACATGCATCCACAGTCACAGGTGCTCTGAGGAAAGCACATTCTCTCTACATGTTATATTTTGGGGCAGGGGACATTAACTCTGTGAAAGAGGACGTATGGTAATGATGAAGTAATTGGTATGCAACCACTTTTGGAATCCTTGCTCTGAGGAGACTGCTAATTATACCGTTTTTTACCAGCAGTTTAACAAGTAGTTCTTTGAACAGCCTTTCGTATTAGATGTGGGATTGGTAAACCAACGCACCTTCAGTGGCTAAAGGTAATAGCAGTGTGCGTAGGCATGCAAGCTCAGTGTTTTTCCTTTAGGGCTAGTGTTTTGCTTATGTTTATATCACACCATCTGCAGCAAGACTCACTTCAAACTCCATTGGTCTGAATCATCTCCTTTCAAGTTATCAGGGCCAAGAGATTCTTCTTAGGTCGCACATCAACTGAGATGGGTTCTCATGCACTAAGTGCCAGCCAAAAGCTGCACAGTATTTCTTCTCCACACGTTGGAGTAAAAAAAGAATTGAGAATTTCTCACCCTGCTCCAGGATAGGATGGCCTTATGATAGCACACACAGGAAAGAATCCGCTCATCTACTCTTGTCCACTGAGACGCATAGACCTCATCTGTTCCTCTGTGATTTCTTCTCACAAGAAGACCTTTTGGATGAAGTGTGAATTTAAGGCTCTTCTTTGAAATGAAGGACACCATAATCCTGCTTGTCTTTAAAAGCTGTTTTTTTTTTTATACTAGCCACAGAGCTAGAAAAATAAATGTTGTATGCAGTGCTTGGTCGACAAAAAATTGTTTGAAGCATTGAAATATTTAAAGAGCAGAACACCCAATGGGACAGAAAACGAGCCCGTGCTGTAAAACAGTGCAGTATGTAAAGAATCACTAGCCCCTGATGGTTACTACTAATGTGTTATTAATGTTTTTCTCGGGTAATGTAATATACCCACAGTATACAAGCACTGTAACAATAGCAGTTATAATCTTGGTACGTGGCCAAGGCACCCAATTCAAATGGTGGAGTATGTTATAGAGGATACTGATTCTTTGTGATGTTTCAATGCTTTATCAATAACTGGAGGCAAAAATAATTTTCAGTTCACGTAAATGCCAGATGGCTTCTGCAGTCCTTTCTTGGTCAAAATTATAACTGAGGTACGTGATAGTTGTGCCTTACATTTACATGGCTTTGAAATATCAGTGGAAATCACAGATGCTTTTCTGACTTATTGACGAAACAAGGAGATTGGAAGAAGAGGAGGTTAGAGGGCACAAGGCTTGTGTGGATTTAATCTTTCTCTCACTAAGTCCCAAGGCACACCCTAAGGAGACACTAGTCATGGCAGCAAAGCTGCACCCTTTGATGGAGAATGCAGCAAGTTCCCTGTAAGTGGAAAGAAAAAGCATCTTCAGACACAAGTCCTGAGAAAAACAGACATTTCCATGATGTATGAAATTACTTCCATTGGAGACTATAAGGTCCCAGTACAATAAACGTTCTGCAACCTGGGCATGCTAACCGTATACCATTGCCTGAGACCTAGGAAAGAGATTAACTCCATTATAAATAGCTCTGAAATGGAAAAACCTGGTTTTGTGTTCAGCCAGAGAGAACTGTGGAGGAAACTAACAGAGAATGAAGAAGTAAACCCGGTTTTATTTTCATACTTTTGCTCTTGAGTAAAATGTTCATTTGAACGAAATGCTTGCAAACAGTGGGTGCAGGCAGCGCTGTGTCTGCTGCAACCTGCCCCTGCCTGCTTTCCCTTCAAAACCTAAAGCAGTGAGCATGGTATGGAGATACAGACCCGGTGGCTGATTACTGCTTCTGGACCCAAATAGCATTTAGGCATGCTTCCCCCAAGGTAGGGTTTACTATTTTAAGTGTTGTGGGTCTAATCACTTCCAGACTGCTGAGCTGTTATGTTATGCATATGTGAACACAAGCTCTGTGTCACTCCTCTGTGTGTGATGTGCTGTGGACAGTCAGGTCCTGGGGCATCGCTGGGGTACGTTATACCTCAACACTGAAAGGGCAACAACTTTCAGTATACAGCATCAATCATCAACAAGGTATTTTCATACCGAGAACAGGACTGCTTTTGTTGAAATTAGCACGCACGTTTTTGGGGTAGAGTACGCTTTTCTGTTTCCTTTTGGTAGAATATGTTTGATTTCCTGACAGTTCATAAATTTCCATAATTTTCAATGAATCTTCAAGCAACACTGGGTGAAATTCATTATTTGCAGGCAACTAGCTCAGAAGCCTTGTGCTGCTGGTAAATTACATTCTGGTGTGATCTAGTGAGGTTCTATTGAATAGGGAAGCACATTTTAGTGACTGTTTTATATGTGAAAGTATTGAAAACCACAAAGTTAAGTGTGCACAGGGAAAAGCAACACTGAGGTATTCCTCATGAGGTGCAATGTCCAAGTTAAACTGTCCTAGTTCTTAAAGCTCCCAACTGGGCTGACTTGGAAAGCTGTAGCAGATACGCAGGGGGGGTTTCTGCTCCATGCTGTCAATTTAAAGACTCATCCACCTTCCAGACTTCAGTGGGTTATTCTCAGTATAAAAAAACCCCAACATGATGGAATGGAGGGGGCTGGCCTGCAGAATGCTTCTCTTCTCTTGTATGGAAGGCTCTTTGCCAGAATCACACCTTGCAAAAAAACACGTGGAAAACTGCTGGATCAATAATAAGATGGTGCTGTATCAGCTAGAATGCCTCTAGCTGAAGATTTTGTTTCTCTTACCATTACTACGGCTTGCCCTGTGCAAGGCAGAGTGAATGTTATCCTCCTCAAACCTGGCATCCAGTGGTTCAACTAGATTCTGTACCCTTTTGTATCTAATCCTGCAAGACCCAGTTTATTCAAGATTTCCTGTAAAATCACTTTTGGCTGAGTAAAGTCCAGGAGTGTAGATCTGTCTGTTGGCACTGATTAAAACAAGGCATTTAGCCATGAAAGCAACAGACCTTCAAAAACCACAAAGGGACAACTTTTAGGTTCTGTATTATGGACATCTTAAACTGAGAATGAAACAAAGGAAAGGGTTTTGTTTCTTCCTTCTTTTCTAAGTTAAAAGATATGGAGGAGCTTTTATTTTCATCCAGGTTTTTCATGCAATTTGGTCAGTAGATCAAAATACTGAGGGAAAAAAAGTACTGAATAGATATCACCTGAATTGAGTATAAATATTTTTTTTTTTTCTAGATTTTACTAGGCCAGAAGCTTCTAGTTTTGTCTGTGCATCTTTATGCATTTAGAAATGTACAACCAGATTTCCTTAAAATGACTTTTATAGATAGTAAGAAAAAACTGTACAACATGGAGATGATAGATAATGCGTTTTAAAATTAATATTCTGAAAGCTCAAGAAGTTCTACTGTGATAATTCAACATATCAAGACATTTCTACATTAAATCCTAGAACAAGATCATAAAACAAATCTTAATGAAATCCATTCATTGGAGAATTTGTTAATGTATTTTTGTAACTCATAGAGCTAAAAGTGAGCAGGGAATTAGGTCTTGTCAAATGCTTTTAAGGCTTTTGATGGCTGTAGCTATAATCAGTAAATCAAATGGCTTCTTTAAACTGATAGAAGATAATCAATGCAACTAAAACATGCTTTTTCCTGGATTTCATTTAAGATCAGATGGGAAGGGGAGGGGGAAACCCTGACCAATAAAATTGTGAAGTCTCACTGCTAAATAGTATTTTTGTCCTTTATTAAGAATGGTGCAATGTGTGACTTACAACTGATGAACTTCCTAATTTCTGACATTGTCTAAAAGGCTTGTTATTTTTTATTTTTAATTTCTCAATATGGATGGTACTTCAGGGATAGGTGAAGAATGATGCTATGCTGAAATACATATGACAGCCTCTGTGCACTTTCCATTTCAACTATTCTTGTCCATTATTCAGCACTTTTTTTTTTTTTAATACAGAAAATTATGAAGATTTTACAGCTACTGTGTTGGAGGGATGTATTCTTTTCAATTTAAACTTTTCTTGTGGTAGAGGCCTACTTAGAAATATTTGCTATAACAATGCAAACCAACAAATGTTGAGATGAAACCAGTAGTTTTTATCTATATTGCTGACTGAAATTAGAATTAATTTTCTGTAATGATTCAAAGTGAGTCACTTGAAGTTGTTGTTTTAGTTAGTGTCTCTTTTGTTACTTGTGGTAAGAATGATGAAATAAACTTTTAAATAATTCTTTTCAGCCTTTACTTGCACTATGCTCTGGAGTACACATGACAGTATAAGTCATGTTTGACTACTGCTGTAGCAGCCAAGGAGCTTTTAAATCCATTTTTGTTTTTGTAAAATAAATAGTTATATAACTTTTTTATAAAACACCTAAGTTCAAATAAAGCTTTCTATAGGGTTTCATAATGCATTGAGGCTACAGCTTAAAATAATTTTGTCTCTATATTAAGGACATGCAATTTTGAGACCACTATATCATTCCAAAGAGAGATCAAGTTGTTCAGTGGGCTATTTAAACATTGACACACTCCCACTCCAGGAATGAACACAAGGAGATACTGAGTGGATATGTGTATCCATGTAACACCATTGACTTCTACAGGAGAATGTGGGTGGAAGAGCTGAATTTTGTCCTATTTCTTTTATTCTACTATGTGAATAGTCTTTCAGTGCTTTGAGCAGCCCTGTACTTGCTTTGAATACAGTTAGAGCTCTTCTCTTAAAATGAAAATTTGGTTGGTTCCTGTCTTTCCTCCCTGAAGTGTGAGGCTTGAATCCCATGTATGCAAAGAAAGGATTGAATAGATGCTTGAAATTCAGTTTGACTTATTTGTACTGATTTAGGGCTGTATTTTGATCTCAGAAGTTACATTTGAACAATGTAACTAATCAGCGTTACTAAATGCTGCTGTTTTACTTTTTTCAAAGGTAAGACTGAACATGAGCAAAAATTCACACATACCTATCCTTTGCAAATTGTTATAGCAAAAGCACAGTATGAGCTGTGTGATTGTAGCAATTTTGAGGGCCTACTTATAAACAATGTTCTATTTCCATTTGTCGTGTTCCCTACCAAAAACGAAACCATCTCTTTTTTCTCCCCATATCCAAATGGTGCTTCTTGTGATGCAAAGCCACAAGTTTGTAAAGACCAGAATTGTTTAGAAACTCATCTGTCCCTTGTATTTAAGCTCTTTGATGCAGTCTTTAATCATATGACAGTTGCATATGATTTTTGCCTACTGCACAATTCTACTCTGCTTTATGCCCAGCTGACGGAACAGCAGCTACGGAGGCTGTATCCCTCACCCCTATCCCCAGTGACTATGGGTACCATAAGAAACCTATTTACTAAGCAGTTCTTTGCTTCTGCTGGAGTAGAGGTTTGTGCTTTGTAGTGCTAGACCTCTAGCTTTGCTCCAGCCAAGGTCCATTGGAGGAGGTTTGAGACATAAAAAAGACATGCTGGTCTCCATAAACCAGTGTTACATCCTCACCCAACATGATGAAGACTGTTGTCTATAATGAGGAGGGCAATTTCTGTTCTGTGGGAGGCTGATGGGAGAAGTAGCAAGTTTGGTGTAGGAGTAGGACTTCCCACCCCAGTGAGCCTGATTGTCCTTTCACTGACAGGGGAGTAAATTAGGAGCAAATCTTTCGAGTTTTCTATTTTTGTGATGACTGTGGGAAAAGGTATCAACATATTTAAAAATATGACATTTGTGCATGGTGCCAACCCGAGCACGCTTGCTTTGACAGACCTGCATACGTATTTGAAAGTGCACTGGGCACCAGCCTCTGCACCACAACACACTGAGCAGAGGTTTCCTCTTGTTTGCCTCTGTGTGCCTCCTTTCTGCAGACAGCAAGGTGGGAATGTGTCTGGCAGTGTTCTGGGAATGTGTCTGATGTTTTGCCCTGAAAAGGGCCTGTGCATCACTTGAAGGGACAGGGAAGACAGAGCTGATGTGCTGTCCTCTGGAAAGAGTTGGGGGGCTCAGCTTGGCAAGGTCTACCTTACGGGAGCAGTTGGGATGCTATGGGTGCAAATGTGCAGCAGTGCAGGGGAGGGAGGAAGGATGTCAGTAACTTGCTCCATGTTCTTTGCAAAGGAGGTGACTTCTCCTCAGTCAGCTAGTCCTGACCAGCTACATATCTGTGAGGTGGTGCTTCTTGGCAGGCATTTTATGGGTCTGAGCAACAAGATTTAGTAGACACAGTAGCTTGGGGAGGGTGGATGTTCCTAGAGACATGCTGCTGTTAGAAGATTGCTGTTATTTGGAAAAACATTTTCTGATTCTTCTGCGATGAAGTATTTTGTGAGTGGAGGAAAGTATTGACTTCAGTGGCTGAGCAAAATCCATTCTTACGTTTTGGAGGGAGTTAAAATGTTTGGGGTTTTTTGTTGCTTTAAAGCCACTGTGACTAGTTTAAAGTGATAATCCAAAACGGGTCTGACATTTGAGTGTGTAAAGGCTGATGTGTAGATATACTGCAGTGAACAGAACTGACTTGTGGAAAATGCAAGCTAGAAAATATGCAGTGGGGCTCTTCATAAAGTAACCAGTGCTGCAGACCCTCATCACAGAAGCCCACCCTACTCATGCAAGTAATTTTGCTACTTTTGAGCTGCTACAGTTCTCGCTTGTGTTTCTGTAACATGAAGTGCTCTGTGCTGCACTTCATATATTTCCGTGCCTCCCAGTGATCTTGCTCAGGCTGTGCCAAATGCAGCACAAGCCAGAACCCCCAAGTCTTCTTTTATATGAGACCCTCTCCAGTTCCTAGCTCAATTCTTCTTGAAGCTGATAAGGTGGACCAATGATACTTACAGCTTCTCCTTGGGCCAGGCAATACTGCTAACCCAATTGACATTGTGATAGAAATTGATTTCCTGGTAAGGGAGTCCTTTGAGTCCTTTCAAAGAGGTGCCATAAGTCACTAAACAGTTTGTGTATTGCAGCTATTTTGTGTACATTTTACCCCAAGTCTTTGAAGAGAATTTAGCAGTGGATTTTTTCATGGTCTTCCTCTGATCAACTCCTTTCCCAGCTTTGTTGACCTGCTTGTGAGTCCCCAAGAGGCTTTGCCCTGTGATACTCAAAGAGTTCACTAGAGCATCCCTCGTGCTTGTTGTGCAACAAAGCCACAGCTGTTTCCTGGCCTCTGGGACCCTCTGTCCCTACAGATGGAGAGGCAATATTTGCCTTAGTGGATGTTATTTAATATTTTCTTAGATTAGGAACAATTGTTTAATAGATTATGAGTTGTCTCCAAACAGCATATTGTCAGGGCTGTCAATGCAATTGAATGTAAATGATAGCAATGAGGACAGCCCTTCTACCTTCGGGTTCTCTGTCAGAATAAACTATGCAGGGGAGTTATAAGTGGGATTTGTTATTTTATGCTGTGTCTTGCATTTGCACAGGCAAAACATTGTTGTCAGAGACACTCCTGAAGAACTGTAGGCACAAAACCACTGTTGTGTCATTGTTTTGTCTTTAAAGAGATCTGGCGAGAGAAGTGTGTAACTGGAAAGAAATTCCTATTTGTCTCTGAGACCCTTTCTTTGCAGATCCTAAGGCTCTCACTCTGTGCGTTGTTAAGCCAAAGCGAGTTAAAAAAAAAAAATGTGTACAGGAAGTCTGGAAACCACCAATGCAGATTGTCTCTCCCTTTGCAACAGAATCGGGAACAAAGGAATTGATCATCCTGAGCCTGGTAGCCTCCCAAGGAAAGCTGGCAGGGAATGGTGGGTTGGAAACCTATTTTCTGGCCTAGCAGTTTGGATGGTGCTACGCTACAGCTTCTCTTGGCTGCCTGGCTGCTGTGCTCACAGGGGACAACAGCTTCTCTGTAGGCTTTCAGCAATATGGGGAGTTCCCAAGCACTGGCCCCTGCAGGGCATTTTTTGTATCTAGGCATCAGCCCAGGGCAAGCACTAAAAAAGTGTGTCAATGAAGCTGCAAGAGCAAACCCCAAGATGAGTCAGGAATGTGGTATTGGGTCCAACTTTAGTATTTATTTATAAGCTATTTAAAGCCTGTATGAAAGAAAGGTGAAGATGCATGTGAAGTGGGAACTAGCTAGAAGTGAGACATTTTCATAAAACAGTGGGATCATCAAAACCCCTGACTTGCTCTTTGAATTGATAGGTGCACAAGTTACTGCCTTCGAAGCTTTGTAGGTACGTAAAGAACACTCAGCCTGGTCGTAACTCACAACTAAACCTAACCTGGGCTTCTCAATGAAGCATTCTACCTCCACCTCCTGGAGAGGCTGACCCAGTGTAGCCTATCAGGATTGCCTAATAAGGATGGATAAAATACAGCAGCCAAGTTGCACAACTTAAAAACCCATATGGTGAGGATATTGGCATCTGTTCTCTATGATAGCTCAATAATTATAACAGTCATTCAGGAGTTGAAATGAAGGCTGAGCTTTCACTGCCCTTAGGTAGGCCCAATCTCATAGGAGGCACCCAAACTGCTGGGCTGTCGGTGGGGAGGGAAGTATTTGCATGTTCTCTAAGTTTTGGAAACTGTCAGTTCAAAAAAAATTCAGGCTTAAACTCAGAAGGTAAGCAAGTGGGAATGTCATTCTTTAGACTGTAAAAGATCTTGGGTATTATCTGTGAGTTATGTTAAATATTAGGTATTGTTAAGTAGTATAGGAAAGGGAAGAAAAACCCTTAAAATACACCCTGTTTTCATTGTTTTCCACAGTTTAGCTTGAATCATAGATCGGTTAGAGTTGGAAGAGACCTTAAAGATCATCTAGTTCCAAATAAAAAGGGGGTAAGAGCACTGTCCTACCTCTCAGAAGCATAGCACAGAAGCATAGTTAAAAGTGGGATTAACACAGTAACAATCATCCGAAAAGTGTCCTATAAAGCTTTTAATTAAAAAAAGATATTATTTATCTAAAGACAATGTTGAGGTTTAAGTGTGAAAGGAAGGCTTCTGCTTAAGTTAATAGAAACTCTTCAAGGAGCTCTTGAGGAAATGGAGAGAAGGGAAGATGGTGAGGAGGAGTGCATGCATGAAATAACACCATTCAGATGAGGGCAGGGCCTGGCTTAACATTTGTATTTGCATTTTTTTTTTGTCATTTTTTTTGTACTTCCTGATGAAAATTTAAAAATATCCTAACATAGTGCAATACAGTGTTTATAACAGACACTCAAAAGCACTTGCTTTAGCAATGAGAAATTACTTGGCTTACTTATTCATAGGAAGGGGTAAAAGACGTGTATTGTTTTTGGAACAAAGTGCTTCAAGCAAGCAAAACCCATGGTATTTAAAAGAGACTGTGAGAAACAGAGCAGTTAAAGTGTCTTGAAGTTATACTACTGGTATATTTCATTCTAAAGAGAGTATAAAGATACACTTAATCATGCTCATGGGATTGGGCAATGGATTTAGATAGCTGCAGGAATGTTTTATTTAAGCCCACTTGAAGTTTGTAACAAGACAAAAGATTTTGAAAGGAAAAGTTAAAGTAAATAAAACTTTGCAATTAATAAGTAAAATGTCTTGTTTATGTCTCTTGGTTGCAGGAAATATCAATGACAGCTATGTATGTTTGAGCAGTTGGGGTTAGGTCCTGAAAAGTAGACAGCAGAGACTCCCTTAAAGGCTCCCCTGAAATATGGATGCTTCTTAATCTCATGCATCTGCTCAGCCTGTCTTTCAAAAGTCAGGGGGTCTTTGCAGCTGTGAAAGGAGCCGCCACCTCCTCCTGCCTGCCAGTGCCCAAGCACCAGTCTTGGCACAGGTGTAGTTTGTTAACTGCACAAGAGCCAAAGCAGCAGAGAAAAGCAAGGTCTGGGCCCAGCATTGAGTACGCTCATAATTTAAATGAGATATCAGTCATAAAAGAAGTAACATGTCCAGATCCAGTGAGAATGGAGGTGTGAAACCCACTCAGTGTTTTTCTTACTGGCTTGTACAGCAAACAAGTTTTTTCCTACTGGTGTAAGTACTAACCCTGGTTAGTCTGGTGTCTAGTTTGGAGCACTGTGCTGTACGCATTGCACAAAAAGTATTTGAACTTGTGTGGCTGGCAGTGAAGGCTCTATTGAGAGGAGACACTCGGTCTACATTTAGAAAGGAGAAATATTGCTCCTGTGCTCTTTTGGCTGTGTGTAAGAGGTTTCACGTTCAAACTGAGTGTTGTGGTGGATCAGTGCATGTGGCACAGAGGGAAACAGTTTGGTGAATCTGCCCTTGGTCAAGGGATCAATTTTACTTGCTTATCCATCGTGTGTTTTCCTTGCACAAAACCATCCTCTTAAGCTTTGCGTAATTAATTTTTTTTTTTTAATAAGGATGCATTTAAAATTAAAACTGGAAATAATCCTCTTGACTGCAATGGGAATAGTATCTGGGAAAAACTGTGCAGGGACTGAAGCAGTCAGGATTGGGTCCTGAAATGAGTATTTTCTCGTAATGCAACTGTAGCTTTGTCTAATGTCTAACTGATGTGCTTTTTCTAACAGATACTAATTTTGTCTTGGGTAATGCCCAGATAGTGGATTGGCCCATTGTCTACAGCAATGATGGATTTTGCAAGCTATCAGGATATCACAGAGCAGAAGTTATGCAAAAAAGCAGCACCTGCAGGTATTTGGGAAGAGATTTATTTTCGGTTAAATAGCTTGTAATATTGTGCTTGTTGCTTGAGGAGAAAAGTAATCTGTTTATTCCAGATTTGTCTTTTATCTCCTCGGGCTGCATCTGTCAAATACACTTTCCAGGTGAAACAATATCAAAGAAGGGCTATTTCTAAATAGGTCCTTTTCACGCTGTAAACAAATGGCTTTGTGTCTTTGTCTAGAATCTGACTTGAATTTCTTGTTTTATTTGTAGTTTTATGTATGGAGAGCTGACAGACAAAGATACAATTGACAAGGTCCGGCAAACATTTGAGAACTATGAGATGAACTCCTTTGAAATCTTGATGTACAAGAAGAACAGTAAGTAATTGATTGGTTTCTTCGTTAACATAGGTGTATAAAGTTGCTTTAAATTATAATGTAAGATGCAAGTCTGTCAGCCTGAAGGACTATGCTTTTTCTAGGGCTAAATGAGCCCTGTACAAGGAAAAAATAAGAACACTAGGGGTGAAAGTCAACTCAGGGAGGCAGATGAAGCTCTCTAATTTGTTCTGACGTTTAGAGCAATTTGTGTGTGATGCTCTAAGACAACACTCGAGATTCCATCAGCAATGATAATACACAAGCTAGGTTTGTGCAAATGGTTTCTGTTACAGAGAACATACTGTTTCAATTTTTAAAAAATTTGACATAGCGAAGTCAGTATTTAGATGCTGTTTCAAAATAAAAAGAGCCCATCTTTTGTTTTAGAAGCTGAACTACTTCTTATGTTTTTAGATGAAACTGTCTTTTGCTTTGGACAAAAATTCCTTAATTGAGATATGATTTGTCCTAGGAATTTCAGTCTGTCTGTGACTGCATATATCGGGAAATGAACTACTTGCCCAAAACGTGTTGCCACATCTAGTGTTGACTGTGTCATGGTACAGTTACTGTCATCTACTTAATGCCACTTGAAATGTAAATGCATTGAGGTCTTAGCCTGGTCAAATGTTAAGCTGAAAGTCTGCATTCTGTAACTAATTTCACTATTAACAATTTTGCTTTCTAATCATGAAACTGGTAGTGTCTATGTCCAGGGGAGGGTACCTTGCAGAAGTGTCCCGCTGGCAGCTCCTTCCAATTTGAACATCAGTGGACATGGAGGACTTTAACCACAAAATACAACATAAAATGCTATGATGTAATTTTTGACAGTTAATGTAATTGCTGCTTTGTTTCTTGTTAGAAAGACCAAAATTCTGGGGAAAGGTTATCCAATCTGTGTGTGTGAAGCGTTGGTATTTCTCTTGAAATGGCCAGCTAGTTCTGGTGGAGGTTGGTGAGAAAAGCACAGACGCATCATAAAAGCTAAAAGATAATACTTATGTATGCTAGTGCTGATCTGTGGATGTGTGGAGCTGCTTGTTTTCTATCAGAATTAATCTGTTCTTCTAAGAAGCGGTAGTGCCAAAGTACATCGAATTATTTTTTGCCATTTTTTTTTAGAGAGGGGGAAAAAACAACTCTTGAAAGGTTTTTTGCTTCATATCTCTTCTAGTCTTTTTCTTCTCTTTTTAGCCTGAACAAACAAACCATCATGACTTCTCACACCATGCCATTAACAAGGGTTCTTCTGGAGCACAACTTTGCTGGTCCAGCTCGTTTGAAAAGCTACATGTGCTGAGTGGCTGTGCTTTGTGCTTCTTTCCTTCTGGTGTTATCTGCCTCCAGTGCTTACCTATTTCTTAAAGCTGATTTCTGTTCCTAGCTCAGTTAGGGGCCGTAGGGACATATGCAGCTCACATCTATGCATCCAAAGCCAAGTAAATAAGCTGCAGTCATGGGATCTAGGAGGGCCTGGAATTCTTTCTTAGTGAACAGTGATTTGGCACCAAGAGTCTCTGCAGCAACTCTTCTGTCATTGCTGCAGCATATGGCCTGTAGTAGAGCCTAGGGCCAATCTGTCTTTTATGCAGATTAAAAGAAAGGTAACTACAGGGTGAGGAATGTTTCCTGCCCTGATGTGCACTTCCCCGAGGAGAGGCGGCCTAGGACACAGTCCAGCTGTGTGCAGAGGCTGTGTCGTGCGACATGCCAAAAAGCAGAGCTGCCGCGGTTCTGCCGTGGGCACAGAGGGTCACAGGCATGGGGAAAAGGAAAGCAAAGCACTTGCTTTAAGTTTAACAAAACTGTGTTAGTGCTCTTATGTTTGTTAGATTCATAGCTTTAGATGCACATTAACTACTGTTGCAGAGATTGACTAAGAAGATTGAGTTGTAACTGAAAGATACCAAAAAGTGGACATCCTGGAACTTTTTCTCAGAATCAGCCACATCAGAGAAGAACACTGGCTTGTTTGCAAGTCACTTAGCACCCAGACTGCTAAGTGGTCTTGCCTTTGTGGTCATCTTACCTTTGCCTGCAACTATGGCAGCTGCCTGCTTGGGCAATGAACGTGATTGCTTTCCACCTACTTTCAGTTTGAAGGGTTTAGAAAGGACCCTGAATTTTGTTAGATATCTTTTTTCCTCTCTTTTTGTTTTCTTTTTATTTGCATCTCTATTCTCCTCTTATTCTATTTTTCTTCTTCAAGTTAGCCAGCAAATTAGCCAGGAAATAGATTTTTTAATTTTTGTTTTGTTCTTTACCTGTTCGCTCCCTCCCTGTAAACTAACAGTGATGATATATAGCAAGCTTTTCTTCCATTTTTGTGTTGTTGAATAATTGGTACATTTTTCACAGCCTGCACGTTTCATGTGCTTCTAGCTGTCTTAACAATATGATCTCTCCCTTTTTGCAGGGGGCACTGGAGGCAGAAGGAAAACAAAGCAGGGGTTTCAGGTTAACTATGATGTTGCTAGCACAGGTCTATCTTCATTTTGTATCTTTATAAGCAGCAGTCATCTCTCTCTTTCTCTGTCTGAGTAACATTTATGTCCTGATCTTACACTAGACATGTCAACAATAGATGGAGACATTTAATAATGTTACTAGAAGTGATAAGCTTTTTACTTTTTTGACACTGCACTCTCCGTGATGGTGACCCAGTGCTAGTCTGTACATGGTTGTCTGATAAAAATATCCCATCCAGATGTTGATAAGTACAGTGTATTCATCAGCTTTATTGCAATTCAGAATATCAACTCTAGAAACAGTACAGGCTGTAGTATTCAGAAGAATGATACAATTTTCTGCCTTCATCATGTTTGTATTTATGGATACTGCCTCTACTCTGGCCTCCCCTTTCTCTGTCCAGCCCTCCTCTCTCCCATCCAAAAGTAACTATCCTCCCTCTTTTTAGACTTGAAGTTAAGATGCAATAGAGATTTGATGGTTGCTTGGGCTAGGCCCTTGATTCCTTAGCAAATGTGTGATGATCATTGTTATTCTCTGGAAGAATTACTTCCTAGAAATGCAGAGCTCCTTCATCCTTCAGGATAAATGGAAGTAATTGGAGCGAACAGATGCACAGCCACCAGATTTTTGTCATTGAGGCTCTGATGCCACCCTCTTGGTCATACCTGGAAGGGGACAAAGTGAAAGCTTTCTTTAATATGGACTGCAAAATGACAAGAGACAGGTTGACAGTAATTTCATGTGAGAGCTTCAGTTCCGTTGTTTGATTAGATGTGAGTGTTCAGTGATGCTGTATGTATTGTTTATTTTTATATGGGAACATCAAAACATTGCTAAGTTTCACTGAAATCGGTTGAGTTATGTTAATTTACACCAAGGAAGGATATGGCCTAATGTATTATAAAATATTTTTTATCTAGTCCTATTCATATCTTAGCTTATCTGAGCTGATGCAGCTTAAACATCTAGCTTCTTATGAAACTTTGACAGCCATTTGTTAGGCTTTTATATTTTATAGCTAGCCTCATAAATTAAAATGGCTGAGTAAATTAACCTTGGACTTTCATTGCCTGTTTTTACATCTACAACATGGGTCTGGGTTACAAGCAGTGCAAAAGCAGGCTGCTTCTAGATGCGCTTGCTTCCATTATTGATGAAGTAAATTTTTGTAAGAATATAAGTTTTACTTGTTTCTGTCTGCCTCTGAAGAGGTGGTGCTCATTTGAAATCTAACTCCCCTTTCTATGCAATACTTGATTTGCTTGAGTGGAAGAATATCAGAAGTGGCCTGGACTCTTCAAAGCTAAAATAGATGAAGAATTGCAAAGAGTTTTCAAGTGTTCCCTGTCTGAGCAAAGACATTCCCATTGCTCCCTGTGCTGTGGAGAGTGGTGACACTTTTTTTTTTCTTAATTTATTTTTTTTTTTTTTCAGAAGTTTTCTATGGGTGAGGCCAGTGGAATGGCAGTAGCCAAAGGGTTCGCTCTGGGTAATTATTTTGCACACTGCAAAGTGCTTTGGATAAGCAGTAGCTCTTCTATGAGTACCGATATTATGGTAAGAGTCCCAAAGGCAGGACTTCACTTTCACTTTATGCTGGGGTTCACTTCCCCAGTTTTCTAGATGCTTGAATGATTAACAAATTTAATACTATGAATATTTGTGTGGATTTTTTCTTTTTTGTTTGTTGGATTTTTTTTAACACATGCACTATCCTCCCACAATATATTAAAAGGCTTTAGATATCAAAGAATGACAAATAAGCTCAAGACAGTGATTTGCTAGATTCTATTTATGCTTACCCCTGGGACCAGTGCTTTCTACAGAGGTTAAAAACCAAACAAACAACCCCATCCTAATTTATGGTGAGCTTCAGTTCTGATTGCCTACCACTAGGGAGAGTTTTTTATGACTGCTATTGGTTAAAACTGTTTTAAAACATTTATGTTTGTGTGTCCTGTGCCTCTAGTGTCTCTAGATAGAAACCTTTGCTAAACCAAATTGTTGCATAAGACCAGAAGCAGGAAAGAGTGAGGGTGTTGGAGTGAATTGGCATGTATCCTCCTGAGCCTCCCATTGAAATCTAGCTCTCTATTTGTCAAGCAGTGTGCACACCTGCATCTCTTCTTCTGTGAAATCCATCTGCATGAGTTCAGTTACCTTCAGCAAGGTTAAATCTAAGTATTTTGGATTTATAAAACTGATAATTCCCACTGATCTTTTCAGCTTCAAATGTGTTGGCAAGCAAGACCTGCTGTCGTTTCCTCAAACATATACAGAACAGTAAGATTTTCCAGTAGTAATCCTTAAGTATTTTATCTGTGTAAATGGAAAGAGGACATCAAGACTTCCCCATGTCTTCTCCTTCCTTATACTCACTTTCTGTTCTTCAGAGAACTCAAAATTGCCAAAACCATATCAACAACACTGCAGTACAAGTGTGTGTGTGCTGAACCTTTTTCTCGCTGTGTTGTTTCAGTATCAGAGGATAACCCCTCTGCATAGCGATTCCACCTTTGGGGACTGAAATTGATTTTCCTTATCTTAGCATGTAAAGATCTGACCTTTAGAAGCACTAGCTGCCAAAGCATAGCAGCACCAGATGTGGAAAACATGAAGGTAACAGCTTTTAAAGTGCTGGAAATGTATTTTAAGGTCTATTAGTATTGACACAGAGTGGTGAGCTACATACTGAGTTGGTTTGTTCTCATTCAGTGCACACTTGCTACTAGAAGGTAGAGTCTATTGCAAGACTTTTGCTCTTTGTCTTGCATGGTCAAATGTCAGAGGTCCCTCTGTGCTCCCAGTTATAATCTGTGTGGATATAGTGGTTTACCTAACTTTTTCTGATCGCACCTCATCAGCTGGTTTGCTAATTTGATATTGGACAAACCATGTGGTCTGTGTGGGATAGAGATAAACAACCTCCTGCTGAGTACCTGGGTGTAAGTGAAACTTAAGGGGTTTCTGTGACTGTAATGGTCAGCCGTGCTGTTTATATAACTGAAGTCCTTCTGTCTGCATCACTGCATGTAGGAGTTGGTGGAGATGGCACAAGCTTCTATCCTTTTCATTTCCATACTGTTTGACTATTTACCTTCAGGACAATACCTGTCTGATGACTGTTTGACTGAAACATTATCAAGTAATGCTGAGGTTATGTTGCTTTGAGGAAATTTGTCTCATTCTGTAAGGGCATGGAAGACACCAGCTGAATCGTCAAAACTTATTTTTTTCATTATGTTTATAAACTAATTTTGGTTTACTTTGTGGAAAGAAAAATTGGTTATTGCAGTTTTATTTAAGCAATGTGCTTTCTGTAATTTCATAAAACAAAAAAATTAATAAAACAGCTGGTAAATTGACCTCTGATTAAATGGTTCAAGCTATGGGGAAAGAGCATATTTAGACAGTGATTCTTATATTCATTGTAGATTATTTTTGTTTGACAGGAGGGAAAACTGGAGGAGAGGTCATCAGTATGCTTAGGGGGAGTAGCCAGAATAAACCTTTATTGTCTCATTCACTTTGATACTATGAGAGTTTCTGAAGGATTTCAACAAAAGTTAAACAGCATGTTAAATGCTGGTATTCCATCTCATCAAGGGGCTGAACACCGTATCACTGTTGAAATACACAGGACTGGAAAAGGGGAGAGGGATGAGACAGTAGAATTTGTGTTACAGATGGGAAATTATCAGGTGTAGAGACATTTACTGTGTTAGTCTGAAGAAGACTTGGGACCGGAATCACAGCTGTTAAAATTGTCTTGCTTTTAATGCACCACTGTAAGTACTGTGCTCAGGCCATTGAAAACTATTAAGAGCAGTATCTTTTAACTCTGGAATTAGCTACATAATATTGGTTCCATGAGACGGACTGGTCCTATGGCTACTGTCTTAATTTCTTCCCAATTGTTCGAACTGCTTCTCTACCAGCTTTGATGTGACATTCCTTTTTCTAGCAGGATTGGTCCTGCTACCAATTAGGCAAACTTTGCATTCTTTCACTGTTGATTTGCAAATCTAACAGAAGCCAGCGTGGCTCACGCGTGTTTATTTCTTTGTTTGTACATTGGCATTATCATCAAATTTTGCCAGTAAGAGAGTTTGCCAGGGCTGAACACAAAACATAAATGAAAGTAGATGTATTGTTGGAAACACTGGTAAACAGTTTCTGCACGGCTGTACGTCAATGCTGACTTGGGGGCATGTGATGAAGTTGCTCTTGTTTTGCCATGAGAGCTCTGAAACACTCTCTGAATAACCCATAGGCTGAATCTAAAAATCACATTTTTCATGAAAATGGCCTTGTTTATGCCTCTTGCCAGTCATGATTGTCTGACTGAGCAGGGACATTGGCTTTGACACCAAGTGTATGAGGGCTGCCTCCAGGAGGTTGAAATTCTAGTTTCCGATCTGATTTATAAGTGGTTTATACTTTAAACTTTCCTGTTTAATAGTTAAATAAACTGTTTAATGTTAAAAAAGTAAAATTCTTCTGATAATTAAGCCAGTATGCAGGAAAAAAGCTGAGCACAGCCACGTCTTGGCTGAGCCTTTCAGTGTGTTCCCACAGTTCAGATCCCAGTTCTGCTATGAATGAGCTCCTGGTGGCAGAGCACTGTTGAAAGCCCATGCAACCCAGTGCTGTGAGCACTCACCTCATGACTGTATTTTTATATCAACTTGTCTCCTGTTCACACAAGAGACTGACAAGATGGTGGAGAGCATGCTGCAGGGAAAAGTACTGAATAGTACTGGGGAGACAGATACGTGGCCTGGCAGAATTTTCCGTCTGCTTATTTCTGCTATTGCTGTGTTACTGTGTAAATCCAAAAGTGGAAGATGATTTACACAGACCACGTGTGCCACCTTGACTTTATGTTCTGCCCTGGAATACACCCTGTTCATGGCGCTCTGACACTCTGGAAATTATAAGGGTACCCAAATAGTGACAGTCATCAAAACAACCTACTTTTAGCTATCAAGGATATTTGGCTCTTTCATATTGCCTGTGGGTCACATCACTAAGATCTACGTAAATCAGTGTTTTGTTTTCCTTTTTACTATAAATAATACAGCACAGGAGTGGGAGTCAAGGGAGTCAGAAAGTAAGAACCCTGCTGATAGAAGCTCCCTGCTCTGCAGCAGCCTTCTAGAGGTTATTGGGAAAAGTCTTTCCTCTTGCTGCATTCAGAACATCTTAGAAAAATCTTGCAACAACATATCATAGGATAATCATAAAGAGAAGATGACAGCATGTGCTTGGCAACTAGCCAGAATAAGAGGGTGAATTGCAAACTTTCTGTTTGTTTCTGTGATGTGTACAGCATCTTCAAAAGCAGGGTAATAAGTTTTTATAGCTGTGAGAGGCAGAGATGAAGTTGAGTGTGTAATTCAGCCTCGATGCTATCGAGGTGGATGTTATGAGCAGCCCATAGCAGAATGGCTGCAGCTTGAAGTAGCAAAACAATACAAAGTGTTTTTGGGGAGAGGAAAAAATCCCTAATCAAAGAAGCAAGTGCGTGTAGATGGAGATCAAAAAGCAAGGCTGTAAATGGAGATCCTGGCTGATTAAAAAGTTGCAGTGTTCGTGAAGGGTGTTGAAGTGGGCAAAATGAAGACATGAGTCACCAAGGAGTCTGTGTAAAAGCAAGGTACGGATTTGATCAGCCTCAGACTAGTTCACATGTGAAGATGGGAAAAACAAGTAAGCAAGAAGAAATGGAGATCAGTAATTTTAGGAGCTTCTGAGAAAAGGTGAAGGGTGTTACTGTCTTGAAAATTGCTGTTGGCTGCTTTGTGGCAGTGTCTTTTAAGCTCATTAACAAATTAATGATAATTTTACTGGCACAGTTACTTTGCTGAATTCTTTCTTGCATTTAGTATTTTTGTTTACCCCTGCTTTATTAGAAGGGGTTGTTCAGGAATGCTAATTTTAAAAAAAAAAAAAAAAAAAAAAAATATACATACATACATACAGACCCCTGAATACTTTCTGCCATGCAGCCATGATCCAAAAATGACCATCAGTGATTCCATCTGGATTTCTCTGCTTTTTGAGCAGAGGCCTCCATGCATCATCTACCCTGCTGTTTATAGAGGTGGCTGTACATATGGCATGGAATCTCAGCCAGGGTTTGAAACTGCCTGTACTATGCAGGCACAGTGGGAGCCTTAGAAATTGAACTTCATTTATGGAAGTTTTCCATGGGTCTTGGAGATGCCCTGGCTTTCAGTGGCCAGAAAAGGTTCCTAAGCACAGAGGCTGGGAAACAGCCAGGTGAGGTACTGGTAGCAAAACAACCTCTGTTTTATTACATACTTGATTAAAAAAAGCTGCCTTTGCTTGCTTTGCTGAACAGTACCTTGTGAAATACCTGAGGTTTCCCTATGGCCCTTTGACAGTCAGGAAGCACATGTAGCCCTAGTTATAATTAACTATTATAAATGTATAATGAAATATACTATGCAGTACTCATGTTAAAATAGTGAGCAATTCATGTGAAAGAGGATCTGATCTCTAGCCTAGAGGAGGATCCCATGATTAAGAAAGGGTGATCTTAGAAGATTGTTTCTTTTCTTTATAGAATAGGCTTTCCTGCACAAGTGATGATATTACGTGTGGTGGTGTTTATTTTGGCTTTCCTAGATAGTTAAAATCCTGCTGATCTTTACATCTTATGTTGGCCCCTGGTAGGTAGACCCTTCTCTCCAAGCATTGCTCACAAGAAGCAAACCTGAATCCTCTCTTTGGCTCTTGTATCTTATGCCTGGGAAAACAACTGTGAGGTTTCTTTTGTCATTGTTGAGGGTGTAGGGACGGTCCAAAAACTCATGTGCAATCCTGGGCCTGGTGACCCTGGAGTCTTCTGATTGCCATGTACCTCACAGCTGGAGGAGGAGTCATCTTTTTATGACCAAAGTTAAGACTGCAGACTGAAATACGCCCTCAAGAAGGATGTGTTATGACATGCAAACGCGAACTGCTTTGTTCTGAGCCCTCCAATTGGCTTATACTCAAATGTCACTAACAGTGGTGTGTTGACTTCTGTGAAATGAGAGTGGTAGATGCTGTCTTGTTACATGGAACTTAATCGCTATCACCATGGTCTTTTCAGCAGCCTCAACAAAACTGCCAAAAGTATAGAAAGGCAGGGCTGACTGACAGTTTTGCTCCTGAAGGTGATCTGTGTGTATAAATGTCAAGGAAAATTGACAGCAACATCAGAAGGGTCATTATCGGGGATCATCATCTTCTGTGATGTGCAGGCTCATTAGTAGTTTATCTACTGCAGGAATTAGAAAAGTACAGTTCTATGCAGTACAACTTACTGCTATCCACAGCTGATGGCCTAGTCCTGATGATTGTTCTTTCCTCAATTTTTCCATCTTGCTTCACACTAGAGTGATTGTGAGCAGGCTCAGGACAAGGCAAGGTGAAAGACAGCTTGTAAAGGATTTCCCTAGCATGGGAAGATTTGCAGGCTCGACCAAAGCTCCCAGAGCCTGGCTCTTGAAACTGGGCAGAGGCTGATGTAGTTGTTGGGGGGGAGAGATGGTGCTGCCTGTTTGCAAAGAAGGGTAAGATCGACCAACCTAGTCATGCTCTTGATTTGAGACTCTGTTATTATGGTCATAGTCTAGACTGTTGGCTGTTCTCAAGTCCTGCACAGAACCAGCAAGACTGTTGTGTGCACCCTTTCTATGCACATGGACCTCTTCTTTCAGAAGATCACAAAAAACTTTATATGTTCAAGTATTCACTTTGTAGATGAAGCCCAGAAATAGTGATACCTGAAGATTAAGAAGCTAATCAGAGGCAGAGCAGAGAACTTAACTAATACTCTTGTCAGCTGTTTTGTCATTTTTCCTAATGGGTGTTTGTGGGAAAAAAACAACATTAAAGTAACATTTACAGATGGCTGATTTTAAAGTGTAAACATCTAAACTTGCACATTAACTGTTCTGCCTATCATTGACCAACTTTTTGATTTGTTTGTTTCCAGGAACACCTGTCTGGTTCTTTGTGAAAATTGCTCCAATTCGAAATGAGCAGGATAAAGTGGTTTTATTTCTTTGCACTTTCAATGACATAACGGCTTTCAAGCAGCCCATTGAGGATGATTCGTGTAAAGGTTTGTCTTTTTCACAATTATCTATTTATGCTGCTTCTATTTGTTTGCTCTGGTCTTGAAAGAGCTGAAGTCCTTTAAATACCAAACCCGAAGAGTTAGATGTTAAAATAGCCTGTAGCTGCACCACTGGGGACTGTGTTTGTGCAAGGAATGGTTGCTGGTTTCTTAAGCGAGTTGGCTCTGGCCTGCATCAGAAAGGGTAATTGCTAATGAAACCCCCAAGTGCTTCAGGAAGCAGAGTTTACTTAGCAAATAGGTGCTGCTCTTCCTTTTAAATTCATTATTAATCCACACTCCATCATAGCCTTCAAGTAGTCAGTGTTGCTAAACAACCTCTTTGATGTCAGAGGGAACTGCAGGGCCTTGGACCCTTCACAAATTGTGCATGACACTGTATGCAAAAACTGAGACATTAACCCTGTCTGAATCTAAGAAAGTTCTCAATAATTTCATTCTGCCTGACTTTCTGTTACTTACTATTATTATGGGATTCTGTAATATAAAGTTCTGGACTAGTTTCCTGTAACGTATGTGAAGAGACTCCCATTGTCTTAAGTTGGATGGGTTTAAGCTGTCCTGGTGAGTGCAGTAGCATTGCTGTGTCTTGCTGTTAACCCTTTGCTGAGTTACACCCTATAAATCTAGAAGCAAACTCAGTTGTGACAGCACAAACTTGCACTCAGGTTCAGATCCTGTCAGAAACAGACCTTTTGCACCCATATGGAGAATTACAGAGACTTGCATCCTCTGGGGTAAAAAAAAGACGTAAGTTCTCCTGTTGTTTGCATTTTTGTAGTATTTAATAATATTTGTAGCATTAAATTAAACAGGAAACTTACTGTGAAGATGAACTGATTTACATTTTTTCTCAAAATGTTATTCTTTAAAAACGTAGTTTCTCAAAGTGGAAACACCTGTTACCATAAAAAAAGGAAATACAACCTTGAGAAACTTACCCTCTTCCAGGTTATGTGGATTTTTTTTTTCTCTCTTTTTAATTTCTTTGGTTCTTCATTGTTTTAATAAAACTAAACAATGTATCTTGTCGGAAAGGTTGGGTCTACTGTATCTTTTTCCTTGCCTAGTGGATTTCACTGTATCCTGATGAGGACTGACAGCAGAGATAAATCAGCATGATGCAGTAAAGCTGGCTTTCATTTAGTTGCTGGGAGTGAAGGCCCTTGCTGCATTTAGTCCAGTTGATAAGTTGGACTTTCAGTCGAGGGGGGTTGCTATGCCTCTTCTTTTCTCTTTGCCTTCACACAAGAGCTTTAATGTGATAGTGATGTGCACTCTTGTGACAAGAGTTTGTCCTTCACTTTCAACACAAGAAAACACTGTAGCTTTTTGTTTTCAAGAGAAAAATGTTGAAGGAAAAGAATTTTTTTTTTTTTAAATCTCCTTTTGATCTTGAAATTACTCAGTTTTACAGTCATGGTGGTAATTCTTAGCAGGTTCCATGTCTAAAGCAATATGGGCACTGAAGCCATGTATAAGTGCACCAAGTTGCATAAGGGTTAATATGATAAGCAAAATTTCTTCATCTGGCCCACAGAAACTGGCAAAGTGACTACCAAAAGTTGCAGACAGAGCAGAAGAACTAGGCACTTATTTAAAGGCCACTAACTCCTTATCTGGATAGTCAGATATTATAGTAATAGAAGAGTTCATGCTCTGAGTCTTTCAAATATTGTTTCTGAATATCCTAAAATTAATAAAGTTGCACCAGTTTCATGCTCGTAAAGCAACTCTGTTGCAGTGTACACAAAACAAACATGATATAAAGGAAACTGTTTTATCTGTTTATCTAACCTGCCTTTGTTCCATAAGTTACTTGCTGTAGGCTAGCTTTGGAATTTTGATGTATGCATCTCAGCAAGTGATATTGTATCAATCACTTGATGGTTAGATGAGAAATTTCTTGGAAAAGATGATTTGATTTGTCAAAAAATTAAAGAATTTTACATGCATGACCATGTCTTTAATATTGGATCTCATTGCGCAATTGTATATTGTGAAAGGGGGTGAAAAGGCAGGTATGGTGTGTCAGACAATTGTCTGCAATGGGGTCTAGGATTCATGGAGGTGGAAAAACATTTCTAAAAGGTCTAAAAAAAGTAAAATTATATCAGCTGCTTCTTATTCTTAGAATTATTGTTTTTACAGACCTGAGCTTTGCAGAGGCATATTCTTTGCAGCATGTACACCTTTACATAGGAATCTTGAGGCATGCTTTTGAAGGATAGCAGTTTTCATAGAAATATTTCTCGTATTCTAAAACCAAATGAACTCCTAACCTGAAAACCTAAAACTGTGAATTTAGAGATTCATTGTTTAATTGAAACAACTAAAAAGCTGATTGTTAGATCAATTACTTTTCCTTCTTTCACCTTCAATCAGCCTTTTTCAACTAGTTTTTTTTTTAGAGTGTTTAGATGTGAAGTAATTTTCCTGTGCATATGACTCCACTTAATATGCAATATAATATGCAACAGGCTGCCTGCAAATGCAGATATTTTATTAACACGTGCATAGTTGCAGACTGACATAGCATAAAGTATTTGAGTTTTTCAAAATCAAATCTTGTATGTCTATGTAAAGACAAATTTTACATAATACAAGAACATGGTTAATTTAAAGAGCAACTACTCTGTCAGACTAAACCTGCTTAGCTGTGGTATATCTTAGTTTTCTATCACCTACTGGCAATTTCAAGCATGATTGTTCAACTGCAAAAGATGTAGTGACTCTTTGAGTGAAAAGTGTTGAGCTCTAATGACAGTTGTTTGACTTGTACACAAAGGTGAATAGGCATTTTTTTCCTGAAGGGGATTCAGAGAAATAGAAGGTGGCAGTACCTTTTTTCATTTTTAGTGATTGTTTTTTTTTTTTAAATTATAGTTTCAGACAAATAGATGAAACAAAAAAATAGACTTTTAACTGTAGCCTCTTTGTTTGATTTAGATAACTTACTAGGTGTTTATTTTATGACTGACATAGAAGCTAAGTAAATTTGCTTTTAAATGCTGTAGCTTTAAAAATAGTGCATTTTAACTAAAACAACTTAAAAATTGTGTGTCAATGATGATACGATATAATATTTTTAAACAGCCTCTTTCCACTCTTCCACGTATTCTTGCCCCTTTAAAAAATCATGAAAAAATAGGTTTACTAGAATAGAAGTAGGCCAAATCAAGCTATAGGATAGATAAATTTGGCTTATGAAGTGATATTCACCATCTTAGCTGAATTTTAAAGTATGTGCTATATTTAAAATATGTCTTTTTTGGTTGAGATCTAGCACCAAGTATGAGATGTTAGAAAATAGTGTGGAATGTATAACTTCATGAAAACAATGGTTTGTGCAGACAAATAGAATCTGTGCATGTTCTCTGAGTAGCTACTAAGAAGTTCGCCTGAGCAGGTTTTGCAGGTATGAATACAACGTGAACATACTCAGATGCAGCTATGCTGCTTGATAAAAGTTTGGAAATTATGCGTTGGATCCTATTTTTTGCTTTTGATACTTTGTTTTTATACAAAAAGCTGATCAAATATCTCAGGTGATCAACACAGAATCATATGGCAGAATGATTGTTAGCTTCCTACCTATTGTAACCTGCTGTGCTTTGTAGCAATCATCAGTTATCATCTCTGCTGCAGAAGAAGCTTTATTTCATTTTGCAGCCAAGGTGTCCTTTACATCACAAGCAGGACTACACAAAAAAATAATATTTTGATTGACTCCAAGTGACTTGGAAAACTCCAAGTGTTTCCTTTTTTCCTTTTTTTTTTTTTTGTGGGGTTTTTTTTTGTTGCTGTCTAATTTTTTGTTCTGTTTTTAAAGATGTATTTATATGAGCAGAGCCAGTGTTTGAAATATTTGGATTAAGTTATACTCTGCTTTCATCTAGATGAAATGTTTTCTTAAAAAAGGAAACAAATGAAAGGGAAGTGGTGAGTATGTTAAAAGACTTCAGTATGCTTTTCCAGTCCAGATGGAAAAATAAGACAGTTTGAGTCACGAAGTTTCAAAGGGAAGGAGCACTAAGACTGCAGAGAGGCATATGGATGTAAGCAGGAGTCTTTGATATGCAAGAAAACAAAGGTGCTTTGAGTGTAGGTTGAGAACTGCTAGAATCCTGATTTATACACATTTACATGGTTCTGTCTGAATGATAAACCCGTGACCAAATGAGCTTATTCTCTAACACCTTGTTCTAACTCCAGGGATTGTGTAAATCATTGATCAGCAACTTAATAACAAGGATTCTGTAACTGCCACGCTTCCTAATATTTGAATTTACATTTTGTTCTTATCAAATTGAGAAGAGTGGTAGGAAACAAATAGCTACCTACAAATAAATAATGAATGTTGTTGTGTATTGAGTATAAGCAGATCATGCTCACCTCAAAGTACAGAAAATTGATTTATTCAGCTTAAGAGTATTGTTAAATGAATCCTCATCGTCTTGATGAGTTAAACGTCACATCACAAAGATCTATTTCAGTGCCATGTTTCTGCATGAAACAAAGCTCAGGGGACAGTTTTTGTCCCTGTTGTAGGCATCTTGTCTTCTTGGGTGTTTCTAGAAGCAGTTTCTATTCAGCTTTTGCATTAAAGTGTTGGGAAACTGAAAGAGCCTCATGGAATGCAGGACAGATGAAATCAGTGCTGGTAATCTTGAAGGCTCATCATCCTTCTGAAGCTGGAGATGTTTTAGTGCCTTCTCATTGCTTTTGCATGGTCTTTTCTGCAGAACTGGAAAAGGAGACTAAACAATGACAAGGGGCACAGGCAAATACAACCATGGGGCTGACATCCAGTTTTATGTTTTGTTCCTGAGTTCTGAGCTTTCCTCTCTGCAATGTCAACTTCTGACAGAGGAATATATATGCCTATATGAAAATCAACTACGGTCATTAGATTTCAATTTAATTTATATTTTCTCTATTTCAAGAGGAAAAAAATGGATGTAGGGATATACCAATAGCTTGTGTTGAAAGAGAACTCCTACTCCATATCATCTGCCCCCCTGTCCTAGTAAGACTAGCATCAATATATTTCTACGCTGTTTTGAAACCTAGTTTCTTGTGTTGTAAAGCTCCATCTTATTCCTGTAATCAGCTCCATGACCCTTAAAATTTAATGTTTATGTGCTCTCTGGTGGCTTAAATCCATTGTTTTACCTATCTTCACTGGATAAATATCTGACTTGCTCTAGGCTATATCTGTCCTTAGGCTTCTGGAAGAAAAATTACAATAAATTCAACAGGTACTGCTGTCTTTTCAACCTGTATTGGATAAATTATCATTCAATTGGATTAGTACTGGCATTCTCTCGCATTTTCATTTTCTTTTTCCTATGCCGCAACCTGAATAGGAATTATTCTTCTAAGTTCCCACATTTTTATCCTCCTTTCACACATACACACAAAAGACAATACAAGACAGTGAGTGATCTGTCCTACAGATGAGATTCAGACACCTGGACAGTGATTCAATGCCTGGTTTAAGGCATGTGTAACTCCAAGCTGAGTTCCCATGTGTTTTATCTGATGTATAGACACTCCCAGCCTGTCATTTTCAGATCAGAGCTGATTAAAAAAGACAAGCTAAAAACCTCTGCCTCTTGAGGTAGTCTCTTGCCTATACAGTTAGATTGTTTTTAAATCAGAGTTTTGAGTATGTTGCAAGAGATCTGATGGTCATGGGCAAAGTTCATTCATTTACCATTTATGCATCCAGAAATGAGATTAGCAAGGTGTAGGGCAGGGGAGGTGCTTACAGGGGATACTGAGGACAGAGGAATGATTTAAGCTGTACCTTTCAAAAGGACATGGCTGTTGGGGAGAGGAGGAGGTACCTGAAGGTACTCAGCATTCATAGCCACAAACCATGCCACAGAGATGTCTGGCAGTATTTTTTGTGCAAGAAAGCTCAGGCGAGGTGCTTCCTTTTCCTCTTCTCTCT
The DNA here is from genome assembly GCA_004320125.1 of Scolopax mira. Classification (NCBI taxonomy): domain Eukaryota; kingdom Metazoa; phylum Chordata; class Aves; order Charadriiformes; family Scolopacidae; genus Scolopax; species Scolopax mira. Next base: position 33,763 of record BJBW01002394.1, read on the forward strand.
GCTTGTCTGAATAGCACAGTTCTTAGAAAACTCAGTGGCAGGAAGAAAGTAGACACTGAAAGTTCATCCTCGAGTTTTTAAGCTTATTTTGGATCTTCCAGGAAAACGCCCTACCTACCCGCTTTGAATTAGCGACGGGGGCTGCCTATATTAGCTGGCATCAAAAACATTACGTGTCTGGTAAGGGAGGCAGATTCCGAGTTCTCTCACGTGAAGCTCCATCGCTGTCTTCTTTAGTCGCCAGGGCTCCGGTTCAGCACCATGGCCAGCACCGCGGCCGCCGCAGCCCTCCCCGGGGCCGGGGAACGGGGCGAGCGCTCGCATCCGCTTGGAACAAATCCCACCCCCTCCCCGCACTCCTCTGTCGCGATTTACATGGCGGGAACACATACCGACGTTCGCAGCCTTCTCCCGCGGTCCCCTAAAACAGGAAGGCGATGTACTAAGGCTCGCATAAGTTTGCGAAAGCAAAGTTTTAGGTCGCTGTAGTTGTGTTGGCCTTACAAAGGCTAGGCTGATTTGTATCAGCCAAAGATTAGCTGTTTCCCCACCTGATCCATTCTTTTAACCTCTACTGGCTTTACTCTGAAGATAGTAAGGTCTTCAAACCTTAGTCTATTAATTATATTAGGATTTCTTCATGTACAGTAGAGAAAGAACGCTCTTTATAATTGTATTTTAAAAAAAACCAAACAAAACAACAAACCCAATCCAGCAAAACCCACCACCTTCCAAGGCAATCTATTGTGAGTCATCAAGTGCTTTGGGCAGGTTTATAGCAGATACAAACTGACTTCACTTGAGGTTCTGTCAGGTTGATTTATTTCTCTGATAAATAGTCCTTTAGAATAGTAGCTAATCTTACATGGGTTTATCAGGAAAGATCTGGCTTCCTGGATGGAAATCATCCAATCTTGTTGTTGCTGAGTACTGCCTGAAAATGTTGACTAATTCTACTCAACTTACTGGTGACAGACTTGCTTTAAAACATGCTTTAAGGCATAACAAAATCTTCCATTTTATTCTTGATATTGGAGAGATGTGATGAATTTCATTCTCCCTTTTAATAAATGTTTTTGGGGTTTTTTCATATTCTTACATGAGAAAATGCTAAACTCTCCTCAGGTCTGCCCTGGAAAATCTTGTTCAATACTGGATTAATGGAATTTATTAACTTATTGTTCTCACCTCTGAAATTACCAAATATGTTTCTGCAAAATCCTTAAAAGTTAGATGCCAAGCAAGGATATATTCAAAGTACTGGGCAGTATTTTAATCACTCATGTTCCTGCACTTGTCATTGATCACTTTTAGGTTAAGCTCCAAACTGTTCTTAAAAAATAGTCATGCTAATGGCAACATTTCTTTTGGTGATAAAGTGTAATATGAAAGGAACTTCTCCCAGAACCAGGTTCTCATTCAGAACTGAATCTGCAAAACACTGAGCATCCTCAGTTGGAGTAGGAGGTGAGACTGCTCAATGATTCCCAGGTGGTGCTAGCATTTTTCAAGATTGAGACTAAATGGACTGATACTTTCAGAGTACCAAAAATACTGCCTGACTTTCTGTTATAAATGTTATAGTTATAACTAGCTCTTATGAATTTTGTTTCAGGCCTTCTATTTTGAGGGGTATCTGAAATGACTTTAAAAAATACTCTGGATCAAAGTTTAGCATATGACTCCATTGTCAGAAGCTGCTAAAGGTTTTATTAGAGTTCAAGAAATTTTATTTGTATATTTTCCCCTTTTGTTTAGAGAGGAAAAAATGAATGATTTTGTTTTGCTTTGTCTGCTCTGCTTTTTATTTTCTTACGTATGTTTCTCTGTAAATGCCAGAGCTATGCTTAATATATCTGAGGCCAGATTCACTTCTGCTACAGGTGACTGTAATTTTTTGTGTGTGATTCTAGTTTTACATCTTGATTAGTCTGAATGTCTTCTGCTGTGTTGTGAGATCCAAATCTGAGCATAGAAGACTATTGTAAAGTGGACATTTATCCATACAAAAGATGCAGTTCATGTAACAACACTTGTGGAGTCATTGCATACAAAATAACTGCAGTCATGGCTTTTATTGATTTACTGCCCTAATGTCTAATTTTTGACTTGCTTTTTTCTAGTACTTGGTTACTATTTGCAGTCAGTAGTAAAGCAGATTGCTCTGGTTTAACTTTTTTTCTTTCTTTTTTTAGTTATGAGACATTTTGTGGTACACTTGCAGCTTTTTTGGTAACGTGTATAATCTTGCATGTTTTCTCAAGGTTGGGGAAAGTTTGCTCGCTTGACCCGTGCCCTCACAAGCAGCCGAGGTGTGCTGCAGCAGCTTGCTCCGAGTGTGCAGAAAGGAGAGAACGTTCACAAGCATTCACGACTTGCTGAGGTAATGTTTCCTTTCACTGAGAAACCATAAAGAAATGCTTTTGACTTATGTGGGTACATTGGCCCTGCATGAGCCAAGAACTGTCTGTCCTCCTTGGCCTGGGGATCTGAAGCTTGGTGGCAGGCATGGGAACTCAGAATATGGCACGTGGTGTGAAATATGTCCCGTGACAATAGAATAGAAATAGGTGTCAAAAACCTTCATGTAATCTAATTACAGTGTTGTATTCCATATCTCAGCAAAGTCTTATAATGGCATTATTATTTAAATAACAATTTCTTGTTTAGTTTCTATTCTGCCGAGGATCTTGGTGTTAGTAGGATCTTGAACTATTCACTTATGTAAAATTGAGGTGAGAAAATTCAGGGTAGTACAGAAGAAAATTCTGGAAAATCCTTGATACGGTTGTTCTCTGCATTCATTTATGTCTAGTTCTTTTTCAGCGGGATCCTGGTCCTGCTTTACAAACTGAATAAAACATATGGTTGAGTTAGTGGTTTTAGAGACAGAACAACTGTGAGATGCCATGCTGCAGACAGATTAGAAAAATGAAACATTGTAATTTAAGTAGACCCTCAAAGTTTTGAGGAAATCTCCAGGTGGAGAAGGCTCCTTGAAGCACTTAAGGTTTTAGGGCTTTTGCCACGAGGGGGAGAGACTGTCCCAGGTTTCCTGTAGCTGCTTCCTGGGCCAGCAGCAGGGTCTTCCTGGTCTAAAAACAGCTTAGGGCAAGTCTTGATATGGTGTTCATGACAGCATGACCAATATAAGATGGCACTCTTGTATCATCATCTTTTGAGGTGAGTGCCATGGTGGCAACTGTGACTCTTGTCATTAATTCTTCATCTTCCTGTGTAGCTGAAAGTGTCTGCCATTGATGGTCTCCATGAGGTCTCCATTTAGTCAGTACTCTGTTAATTTTGCCCTGTATATGTCTTATATATGCAAAATAAAAAACTCCCGCCCAGACCTGTGCTATTTGCTACATTTCATGGTGAAATTCTCACAGACAGGGGCTTACCTATTCAGTATTTAATACAGATGCCCTCAAGAATGGAAAACTGATTGCTGTTGGAAGTGCAGAAATAACATAGATCATACTAGCAGAGGTGAGGGGCAGACATTGACATGGCCAGCATGCTGTAGGAATGCCATGTGATTATCACATGTCCACTCTGAAGTCACTTTATTGTCCTGGAATTTGGACTAGCCTCCCTCCTAATCTCACTCAAGGCTTAGCATCAAATAATTCTTCCCTCTCTTTAGATGTCTATTCTTGGATTTTAGTTCATACTAAAATGGGGGCAGTAGAATGTAAGTCAGAGGATCCGAATTTATTCTGTTTGGCTCAGTGAAGCTCTGGACCTAAGTGACTATACGTTACTGAAACTTCTTGCAAGCTGATATGCCCAACAAGTCTTTGCAAGTATTCTAACTGGCAAAGCTGCTTGATTCATTACAAATAATAAAGGGCAAGTGTATAGTTTGCATGTCTGAAATGAGTTTCTTTAATTGCAGAATGAATATTGCAGTCATTATTTTAAAAAGAACATTAGCCCCAACTGTGATGTTAGATACCTTGTTGTGTATCTGCAGTAATTCCACTGAAGTCAATAGAATGACACTAGAGAAAAGCAGAGTGCAGATAAGCCTGCTTTTCCTCCTTTGAAGACACATGGAGTGCCAGACTTCTTATTCTGGAAAGATCTATCGATAGTATTGAACATGGGATCTCTAACTGTTCCCTGTTGTATTTTCAATATTTTTTTTCTTTATCTCTACAGTAGCCCATTTGAAATCTTAAGTTCAAATAAAATTCATCCTTTTTCTTTACCTACTCACTATGGCATTTCACATCAATCTTGTTTGCTTGAGAAGGCTCTTCATTTATTGGGGTATTATTCGTGTTGCTCTTACTTCTTTATTGCTTATAGTTTTGAATATCTGAGGAGGCAGCTGTGTCCTAGGACCTGAGTGAGAAAAGGTGTTGTACAAACACAAAACAGGAGCCTGACAAAAAAGCTTACAATTTCTTTAACTGTTTATGAAATATTAGTTTAAGAAAGATGTTAATGACAAAACAGGCTGTGGATAACACAAGCAATGTCTGTTAAGCCTCGGTCTCAAACTTTTGTCAGTATATGTAGATTTGTTTAGCCTGACTTCTCTATTACCAGTCACATGAAAACTGTTTAAACTAATTATGCAATTAATGCAAGGGTGTTAGGTAACTCTCAGAGCACATTTTGCAATAAGAATATAAAGTAATTGATATATTTCTGTAGCTTTATCACCAAAGAGCTGATTGTAGGAATCATTCCTCCTGATCACTGCATAGTACATGTGTCCTCTGTACCTAAGGTGTTAGCTGATGTGTTCTGTATTTACCAGGCAGTTCTGGGTAAACAAGATTGTGTCATAATTTAAAAAATGTGATAGTTATGAGAAATAAAAGCAGAAAAATTGTAATGGTGCTTAGCAGCACTGCTTAATAATGGAAGTTCTGGTTTTTTGGGGTTTTTTTAACCTTGTTTACCAGGGACTTATAACTGCCATTAAAAAATACTTCAGGTGGAGGCTTAGCACCTAGCCCTTGGCTTGGGAGCAATTTGTGTAGGTTCCTGTGATAACAAAAGCAAGAGAGAGTGAGAGAAAGCAAATATTTGTGGTTGAAAAGACAAAAGGGAGAGATTAAGCTGAAAATGAGTTATTGTGTGGTAGCTTTTTTTTCCCCCAGTCATGCAGTCTTTAAAAGAAATAAATCATTGTAATCATTTTTTGATGCACTCTTATGAGTCCTGAGTAGTGATATATTCACCATTTTTAAACAAATCTAGGATGATTTTTTTTTTAATTCTGTTACGTTAAAAAATGTGGCCTTGTGAAACCCATGATGAAATTTGTCATTTCTGCTCTTGAAATAATACTTTCTGTCTTTAGAGAGCTATTAAAACATCATGCATCATTACCACAAATACTAAACACAGATAATACAACTGTAGTGGGTGATGAATCATAAGTAATTGGAATAATACTTTCATTAATAACTTTCTGAAACAAATATTTCTTTTACTATGGTATAATTGTATAATAAAGAAAAATCTTCCAAAACCAGGGCTGTTTCTTTTATTTAGAAAATTATAGTGATGAAATATTTGTTTAGTGCACAGGGGTTGAAGATCAGCATATTGGTTTATGTAATTGTGTACATTTTCCTCATGGTTATTTTTATATTGATCTCCTCTCCAGGAGAAGTACCTTTACAAGAAGTTTGAATCTAGTGAGTTCATGTGGGGGGGTACCCACACCTGACTGCTTCTGGTTTATAGCTCCTAATATCCAGGTGACTTGCGTGTGTCTGGAAGGATGATGAAGAAATAGGCTGTGTGTAGCCCTTGGTGTGAAAAGTGGCAAAAAGAGCTCTTCTAATGTCCAGTGCAGCAACCTGACAAAATCTAGAGTTTTAGTACTAAGTGATGTGGACCTCTTTCCGTTATTTCTGTTCAGTGCTGACCTCTATTGCTGTACTTAATGCTAAAAGCACATGGTTGCTCTCTGAGATAATTAACCTTCGTTATAGGGCTTTTCTCTTCCTTCAATGAAAAGAAGAATTTGGTGCCTTTGAACACTCTTGATTGGTAGTCCCGGAGGCTGCAAGATCTTTGATAATCTGTAAAGCAAGAAGTTGCCTTTCCCATGAGAAGTAGCATGAGCTGGGACAATGCTCTTCTTCCATTTCAAGACAGTTAATCTCTCCAGCAATGCCAGCAAGATCTTGTAGTGTTTTTACAAGGTGTGCATTAATGATGTAGTGAGAAGGAGCCAGGGCTAGAACTTGTTACCCCCACCCCACCCAAACAAAAGACTGGAGACACCCCAGGCTTGCTGCAGGTGGCTTTCTCCACGTTGGGAGTGGTTGGTGTCCCTATATCATTTCCTGATGTCCATCTCCTGTCCTGGCCCTGCCCTTGTTTTCAATTCACACGCACACTGCTGATGTATATCCTTCTACTGGAAATGAGCTGAAGCTGTGGCCCCTGGTGATTTTAAATAGCAATTGGTAGAGCTTAACCAGAGACTCCAAGGTGGTAGCGGAAGTTCAAATGACCTATAAATAAGGTTGCTAGCCATTTGGACAGTTTACAGTACATTTACTTTCTAAATAAAAACAGAAGGAGACATCAATTCTGTTATTTTCCTGAGGTGTAGCCCTTTGAATCTCAAACAAGTTAGGGGCAAGTGCTCTGTACTTGGTGATGGCATTTTAAAATGCTGAAGCAGCAAAGTAATTTATTTTGTTAATGAGTTGAAACTAGAAGTCTATTTTCTCTGCTTTCAGTTCAGTTTTGCATTCCTGCAGTTCCACTGGCTTTACTGTAATTTTTTTTTGACTTACAGCAAAACAACAGACACTAATTTAGCCCCTTTATTGCCAGAGATTGTTCTTACCTTTGTTCCTCTTATTCAAGTATATGGGAATACATTATTATATTTTCCATTAACTTTAGTTTGATGATGTAAAATTTCCATAAGTTCCTGGAATACAAAGAAATCAGTGGTGGCCAAAATGGAGTGCGTTTTACAATTCTCAGTCTAGATTTTATGTTTATATAAGAATCAGTCCAATAAGAACTAGTGAAAATTTTTTTTCCAGTGTTTCATGGTTGAAGCTCCTATGCTGATTAGGATGGCTACCAAAATATTTAACTTTTTCATATCAGAGGCTACAAAAACAAGATTTAGGACACATGTGATTGCAAAAGCATTAATTATGTTTTCATCTTGCATTTAAGGGGTGATACAGTCTTTCCACAGTAGTCAGATCTCAGCCTTAAAACTGAAATCCAGTTAAATGACTTAAAAAATATTATTCTATGATAGAAAGTGCTTAGTTTTGCTGATTGGTTATTCCAGTGAGTGAATATTTCAGAGGAGTCTCCTTGCCCAGTCAAGCTCATTTCAGTCTTTGGATCTTATGAACTGCTACTCATACAAATCTTTATAAAAGCCAGTAATAACTCAGTGCTTTCTAACTGCTTCAGGTACTACCATGATGTTCAAAAGGGAGAGCAGGAGATATTTGCAATATTGAACTTGGGCTAGAGCTTTTGTCAAGAAAAGACATCCTAACGTTTGTTACTGGAGCTGTAAAAAAGCCCTGAAGGGAATGCTGCTCTGCGTACACACACTAACTCAGTGCACAATCTACGCCTCTTCCAGTCACTACTGGTGACTTCTAGGGACTTCACTGGCTGACCGGTGCCTCCTGCAGGGAAGAACCTGCTTCTGTCTTGTGCTACTTACAGCTCCTCTCACCACAAAGTGACTTTTAAAATTTTCACTATTTTTTTTGTAATATGGAGAACATGGGAGAATAAGTGTGAGGAATGGCAGAGAACGTAATACTGCAATGGACATGTCTGAGTCCTCGTTAGGTCTGCAAGGGCTCTATTTAGAGAAAAATGTTCCTTTTCCCCCTTTGCTGTCATTCTAGAAACACGGTGAAACACAAATACTCGGTTCTCTCCATTTTAATTTTTTTTTTCCAAACTGTTGATGCCTCTGTAGTAACATGCAGGTATCTCTGAGCAGGTCATGCTGGAGAACATACCGGACTCAAAGTCATCAGGCTTGTAACTCCCATTGTCATTCACACGTGGGCAAGGGCCTGTGATCTGACAGTGTCTCACTTCTGTTGTGCTCAAGAGTAAGTGATTATGTGAGGCAGCAGGGAACTTGATCCGAGGCTGTTTTATCCAAGTAGGACTCTTGTAGCTGATTGTTTTCTTTTGTCCTCTTTGGCTTAATCTGTTGGAAAAAAGCCCACCAGTTCACAAAAAAAAAAACAACCAAAAAAAAACAAAGAAAAAAAACCAAAACGCTCATAAAGGCCCACAGATAAAAATGCGTGTCTAAATAATTGATGTTAAAAAAGCTGAGATAAAGAGCATGAAAGGAAGACAACTTCCTATTATAGCTATGTTGTCTGATCTTTTCGCTGAGAAGGTGGCTGTTTAATTTCCTTCCCTGCTCCCTATTGCTCTTAACTCTGTGTAAATAAATGTGAAAAGGGAACCATGCTCCTAAATAGTTCTCCCAGGTTGTATGAGTTTGGCATTAGCAAACACATCTTACTCAAGCAAACCTTTATCTTCCTTTCAGGTTTCACCCGTAACTCATCCAGGGAAAATTTCATTTAAAAATTTAACTTATCTTTATTTAGAGACAGTTCCTTCATGTTGGTTTCACCTTCATGTACACCGATAGATGTAAACAAACAGTCTCATTCATAGGTATGTAAAAAGAAATTTTAGTTCTCAAGAATTGCAGTTATGCAAAACACTTGGTGCATATATTCAGCTTGAGGCCTGGGGTTTAAAACATATGATCACACATCATCTTTTGCTGTTGCACTTTTCTGAATTCAGACCTTTTTTGAATTCACAATTCAGAATACAACTGCATTGTAACTCAACTATACACCATCAGGTAATGAAGCCAGGGATCTCTCAGTGAAAAGTTAAAGTTCAAAATAAGTTTATTGAGGGTAATGATAGTTATCCGTGGGCTTTCGTCCTGCTTAGTCCAGAGAAGAGGAACACAAAGGGTGGTGCATTCACGACAGATTGTAGTGTTAAGACTATTTCAGGTACAATATAGTGAAGAGTTAAACAGACAATTTTGAAAAACAATGTGGTCCAGTGGGCTTGGTGCTGGACTAGAACTTGGAAGTTGCAATATTGTTCCTGGTTTTGCCATTGATTTCTATTTGCAACTGCCTTCCTGCCCATCATTTACCCGTCTCGCACATTTAAACTGCTGAAGGAGCTGTCTTGGAGACCCAGCACATTAGGCTTAGTGTCAAAAAATAATTAATGGTATTAAAAGAAGGAACAGCTGTTCCTAGGTTGATGCTGTTTTGTTTAACAGAATACTTATCCTGCCTTGCTTACCATTTGGTGGTGATAAAAGGAGTTAGTGGACGTGTATTTTATCAACTGTTGTACTGAGCTTTAGAATCTATAATGTGAATAATAACATTAAAAATTAAGCATATTTTCTTTTTTTCCTGAAATCTCTGTCACTACAGGTATTGCAACTGGGCTCTGAAATTCTCCCGCAGTACAAACAAGAGGCACCAAAGACTCCGCCGCATATAATTTTGCATTATTGTGTTTTCAAGACTACCTGGGACTGGATCATCTTGATTTTAACCTTCTACACTGCTATTTTGGTCCCTTACAATGTCTCCTTTAAAACCAAACAGAACAATGTGGCATGGCTAGTAGTCGACAGCATTGTAGATGTCATTTTTTTGGTAGACATTGTGCTTAATTTCCATACCACCTTTGTGGGGCCAGCAGGAGAGGTGATCTCTGACCCAAAGCTGATTCGCATGAATTACTTGAAGACCTGGTTTGTGATCGATCTGCTCTCATGCTTGCCGTATGATGTCATCAATGCATTTGAGAACGTCGATGAGGTCAGTATACTAGTTCCACTTCCACACATTAATTATGACGTAATGGTTGGGGGGAGGTGGCAGAGAGAAGAAAGAAGTACATGCTTTTAAACATATAGAACTAGTGTATGTATGCCTCTATTACCTGCCTTCAGCGCACGTAGAAGTTTGCTTATGAGTCCTAACCATATGAGTTCATCTTTATCTGCACTGGGAGAGGCTGAGTTTTTTGGTGTCAGAAATCTGTGTTTATTTTCCTTCATTCTTTATCCTCAGAGTTCAGGAGGACGGGCAGAAGCAGACAGCAGAACCTTTGTACAAGGAAAATTGCTCGATCTGACTTACCATGAGTAGCTTATGCTGCTGGGTCAGGATCATTTCTTGGGGCAGGGTTCTCTCACTTTCACTGTTGACCAAACAGGGTACGTCTGCTAATGGCAATTCTTCACATGAACAATTGGGAAGTATAATACACTTTTCTCAGCTGTTTCTAATACAATATAGCAGGGGGCAGAGAGACAGGCAGTGATTCACTAAATCTTATACCGCCAGAAATTACTGTGTGGGTACCTGGTGATCCATGCAGCATTGCCTGGCAGCAGTTGATTCAGAGGAAGGTGAAGCAATTGAAGATACTGTTTTGATGCTTGTTTTGTAATTGCATAGTTAGAAGAAAAGATAGGGAGAAATCTGGAAATCTAGGGTCCTTCTTAATTCTTGCTTATTTCTTTGCAAACGGGTCACAAGCCAGCAAAAGAACTAACGTTCAGGCACTTAAAACCACAATAATACCCTGTTTTAACTGCGTGTTCTTCTATTAGATCAAGCCGCCAAGAAAATATTCCTAAACTAAATATATTAAGGTTCCATGCCTAAATAGTTCAGAGAGTTAATAAATTGTTAAAAAAATCTTAAAGAGGATTCCAGCAGTCTACTTTCTAATTACATGTTATAAAATCTGTATCATCAACTAATCAAGTGTCTGTATTTACCTGTGACACATACTAAACCCGTAACATACCTACAGATCTCATCAGTGCTTAGTGTTTAATTTTTAGCCTGTAAAATCTGATTTTTATGAGTTCCTTTAAAATACACCCATGTTATAAAGAACAACCTAGCTATTAAAAGAAAATTATGCTAAGTGAAACATCTGGGTAAAAACATAAAACTGCATTACTTTTGTAAAAATACACTACACAGACTTTTATCAGATTTAAAGTATTTTTTCTCAATGACTTGAGGACAAGTAGGCAAACTACTGAATGTAGTCAAAAAAAAGCATGATGTTATCTGATATATAATTCCCTAGAGAGGTTTTCATTTTATATAAAGCTGCAGACTGAAATAACACAAATGAGATCAAGCAAGAAAGCCTTTTGAGACCTGTCTTTAAATATTTGTTTGTCATCAAAAGGACCCGGGCTGCAAAATACTCAGCAGGGCTTTCATGTATTACTTTGCAGTGGCACTGATAAAGCAACAGAGGGAGTTGCTCTATGTCGGTTTCTGACATCTATTCTGAAAGAGTGTGGGGAAAAAAATATTAAAAACCAAAATTTAAAAAAAAGAAGAAGCAAGAGACCAAAAATAAGCAGAAGAAAGCTTTTCTCACCTGCTGCAGAGAGTAGGAACCTGCTGCTGATTTTGCTGGAGGAGCATTTCATAACTGTAGACTGGTGATGTGACCTACAGAACATCCTTGAGGAAAATGTCTATACCGGTGGCTGTGACAGCCCTTGAGCTGATCTCAGGTGCTTTCAGATTCATGAGAGCAAGTCTGCAGAGAAATTCTTGTTGTGTGAGTTTGAATTTCTCCAGGTTCTCTGTCCTAGTGATGCCTCGTAACAATGAGAAGCTGTTTGGTACTTTAGTTTTCCTATGGCTCTTCAACAGTCTCCTTAATCAGTATAATAGTGTTTGTCTTAGTTATTCGAGCTATTGTACCCAAGGAAAAAACATTTTTCTTGGTGCCATCCCTTCAAGGGGGTTTTTCTCTGTTTCCCCTAATGGATTCTGACATTTAGCTGGTATAAATCATTGTAGGGTCATTAGAGCAGAGCTTCCACTGGTGTAAATTGCTGTACTTCTATTAGACTGGTTTACAGGACCTGAGGGGCTTTGCCAGTAATGCCAGCAGAATAACATAGTGCACATCAGGTGGGAATTTAGGACAGTATATGCTGATCACTGTTTCACGAGCTGCCTGTAGAGAGAAAGACAGCCTTTCATTAAAGAAGAGGGGAAAAAAAAAAGCCACATTCAAGGAGTCTCGGACATTTCCTTAGATCCATGAGACCCGAGTTAGTAGGTGGCCATGGCTGCTGCGGGATTTTTTTTAGTCCTAGTGTGAATACTCTTAAAAAAATGGTCAGAGAGTAAATGATACCCAGTGTCAACAGTGGTGATAAAATGAGATGAAGAATATGAATTGCTGTTTTCCTGTTTTGGTGTTTTCCATATATGATTTTAAAAAGGAGAACATAGAATCCTGGATTTGTTTCAGTCCCTATAGTTAGTGAAGGGAGACTGGGGCAGGTGGAACTTCACTATTTTTTCCTGCCTGCTGTCATTATCTGTTAAAAGAAACGTCACTGGAGACACTGAGGATGTCATCAAGGAACTAACTTGACAAGTCAATTTGTTTTTAAGAATGCTGTAATTACTGTGAAGGAGATGATTAATTGATTTGCAGGGAACATGGCACCTGGAGGAAGTGGAAAGCTGTGTATATAGGATGTTGAGGCTCTTTTGGCTGTGTGAAATTTTGAGACTGTCCCATCACTTAGCTGTTGATAGATTAATAAAGAAACCATCTTTGTCATCTTTAAAGTGGTCCACAAATATAAGATTAATTATAACATATGAAACTAGAGTTGATCAATATTTTTGACAAGAAGATACCAATTTTTAAAAATGCTGATATTGAATTTTTTTCTCTTTTGAAGTAACTTTTTACTTCATTATTCCATTACAAGATATAATCGAAAATATTTACTTGAAACAAAATTGAGTGAGACTTCTATGTTTTTCAGACAGTTTCAAAATTCTTTGGGTTTGTTGCAGTTTGGAACATTAGCATCTTTTCAATTCACATTTTTTAATATAATTGAAATTCCAGTTTCCTCTCTGTACTTTTGAGAATATTTTTGTACGCAAAAAATACTTTGAATTCATTAACTATTAATCAATACAACTATTAATAACTACAATTAATAGAAGAGGCACTTAAATATGAATAGCTACATTCTACAGATGGAAGAGGAAAGAAAAAAAATTAATCTCTTTGTTCAAGGCCATAGAATTAAATATGAGAATATATGAAGCTTCTGATCTCAAGTGCTGTGCTCAAAGAGACAGTACAGTATCTCATATTCAGACATGAAGAGAATTCTACAAATGAAGGAACAAATAGGTGCAGAGAAATTTCCATTTTTACTCAAATGAAAGAAAAGTTAAAAATGTTTCTCCTGGCTTTTCTTTATGGGAAGCTATCTATGTATATATATAAGATACTTTCTTGACATTCCATAGAGCTTCAAGAAAAGAAAATACTCCACTGATTGATGAATCAACTTAATGCTAATCTTAGTCTTTCTGCTGCAGTAGTATAGTTTGAGTAAGAAAATATTGCTCTAAAATTTACACAACCCTTAAAACATGTGGTATTAATCTGTTTTGAATTTGAAGGATCACAATAACATTTGTCAGTAGCCTTTTACAGTAATTAGTTTTATCCCTCATTTAAGAAAATACCACCTACTTTGGGGGATAACGTTATCTTTTTGTGTTCAGACATCAATCAGTAGATTTAATAAGAAACAGGCTTAAAGAAAATTCCACATTTTTGCCAAGAACAATGCAATTTAAGACTTTGAATTCCAAAGGCAAGTTGAAGCATATTTTTGCAGTGTCAGCTTGAGCAATTTTATACTGTGGTTTTCAGCCATAATATCATAAGATATAATTTATATTGGAAAAAATTTGACTTATTACATGTGACACTGTTGTTGTGAAATCTCATGGTAGGACTGGAATCTAGTCATGTCACCACCATATAAATCTCTGAAATAGGGAGTTTGTAGTAGTAATTGCTATCTGTATTTGAGCGGAACACTATGATCAATTGTTGGCTTTTGCCAGATTGAAAACCATATATCACGCTTATTAGTTGAGGTAGAAGAGAAATAAATGCATAGTAAAAGATCATCAGGAAAGATGTATCCAATATAAATGATCTAGTGTTCACTTAAGTGGATGAATAAGAGAGAAGCTGGCGTGTAGGCAAAGAAGATATACAGCTTTAAAAGGACAAAATTTATGATGATAAAAAAAAGTCCCAGAAAAAAACTCAATACAGAAGTAATAGAAGTAAATTAAGCTATTTAGTGCTAAGTGAGCATGGTGTAGCTGGAAAGTAAACAGTGCATTGTGCGAGAGGAAAAAATGAATGTGTTGCTGGTCAGATTGTTGGCAACTCTCTGAGGCAGTACTTTTGCAATAGATTAATTTAAACCTTATTAGTGGAATAATCTCTCATGCTAATACAAATTAGCTATCTAGGAATTACTGAAGTCGCTACAGTGAAAAACATGCAGCTTCCCTAGACTTGTTTTACAATTTGCTTGCAATACGGGGAAAGGGGATAAATTATCATATTTATAGTTTCATGGAATGAGCAGGGGTCAATAAAGAAAGATTTTGGGTTAGATGAATTTTGGAAACTGGAAAATATAATTCTTAAACTGTAAAGACCTCTACAATATGAAAGCTGTTTGAAATAGTGTGTAGTTCACCTCTGTTATTTGGATCTTTCCCATTAGGCAATACTGTGATTGGCATGTGAGTCTACTGATAAATCTGGTAATCAATGAATATTTTGCTGTGGCTAATTACAGTTGAAGTATACAGTCATAATGTGCTTTCTATGTAATGCTTATAACAAAATGGGTAAATATGACAGAGTATGATCTAGGCATAGAGGAATAAGGAATAAGGACATAAGGTGTAACATCAGCAAGTTTGCAGAT
>BJBW01002395.1:0-69389 GCA_004320125.1 Scolopax mira
CGGGCGGGGGGGGGGGGGGGGGGGGGGGGGGGGGGGGGGGGGGGGGGGGCCGTTACCTCTGCTCCGAAAGAGGAACCAATCCACTGTGAAGGACGCAGCACTCCCGAGCAGGAAAGACATTGCACATTCAGAGGGAGATGGCATGTGAAGACACTTGGGGGGGGGGAAAAATTAAAAAAAAAAAAAGAAAAAGAAGGGGAAGGGGGGGTGATAGGGGGGGCGCGGGCCGCATGTGAAAGGCATAGTGTGTGTGTGAGAGGCCGAGTGAGGGTAGGAAGGGATGGGGGGGGGGGGGGGGGAGGCGATGGCACATCGGTAAGAGAAAGAAATCACTCATCCGCTCTCGCAAAGCGGAGGGTAGTAGAAGTAAGAGACACGGGAGACGAGGGGGAAGGAGGCTCAGGCAAGAGGCGAGGTGTCCACGCCGTGCAACAGCCCGCAATCCCATTAAAGTTTATGGCGGGGAGGTTAAAAACCCTTTTCATCCCGCCCCTCCCCTGGAGAATACATTAAGTTTCCCGGCTGCCTTTAAAAGCACAAAGGGAAGGGAACAGCGGGAGCTTTCGGGCTACGATTGTACTGGGAGAGCGGGGAGCCAGTGTAATGCAGTCTGCTGGTATTCCTGCCTACTGGTATGTCTGGATCCGGTACTGGTGGGCAAGAATTCCCTCCTCTCCAACCTCCAGAACAGCGAGGAGGATGGGGAGGGGGGTGGGGGGGGAGTGAATTTTGATAAATTCAAGTTGCCTGGCAAATATAATAGGGATTTGGTATTAATCCTACTTAACCCGCTGCGAAGATGCTGAGCTCCCCAGTCTCCCCCCCCATCCCTGTCCTTCCCCCCCCTCCTCCCTCCCTCCTCTCCCTCCCTCCTCCGTCCGGGACTGCGGCGGTGAACACTGAGCCTGCGCCGAGCCGGGCTTTTCTCGCTGATGCTGCAGATATAAAGCCCAGTGTCTCCAGGAGCGGCGGGGGAGGGTTTTTTTTTGTGTGTGTTGTTTTGGCGAGAGAGAGCGACCGGGAGCGGGACCGGGGCCAGAGGAGCAGCCCTGCAGCCCTCTGGGGCGGGGGGGAGAGGAGGAGGAGGAGAAGGGAGGAGGAGGAGGAGGAGGAGGAGGAGGAGGAGGAGGGTGGAAGGAAGGAAGGAGTCACTCTCTCGATTCCACACGGCGCGATTCTGCCCCTCTTATCCCCCTGGACTCCCCAAGGGAAGAGGTGACAACCTTCCTCCCTCCATCCCTCCCTCCCTCCCTCCATCCCTCCCACCTTCACTCACCGCCCCAGCTGCCAAAAGCCACGCTGTGACACACGTTGGTGGGCGAGGAAGGAGCGACATTTCACCACGCTCGCCCGCCCGCCTTTTCCTTTATTCCCAATAAAGCCAAGGATGCGCACACGCACGCACAGAACCCGCAACAACTTGTTTTCCCGCATGGGTTAGCGGGGGGGGGGGGGGGGGANNTTTTTTTTTTTTTTTTTTTTTTTTTTTTTTTTTTTCCCGGGGGGGGGGGGGGGGGGGGGGGGGGGGGAAGAGAGAGAGAGCAGCTGGATTCCTGCACACACACACTCGCTCACACTCATTCACACACACTCACACTCATTCACACTCGCTCTCACACACGTCGGTTCTCTTGCCCCACGCTCCCCCAGCGGAGGAGTCTCCCCCTTTTTCCCCCCGGGATCCCAGTGGGAAGGAAGGGGACAGGGAGAGGGGACAGGGAGAGGGGCCAGACATCACCCGGGGGCAGGGAAAAGCCACCGGCGATTAAAAGGCACAAAAGGGGAAAGGAGAAGGGATGGAGGGGCGCCAAAATAACCGAAGTTGAGGGAAGAGCTGGAACGTGAAAGTTTATTTCCCACTCCCCCAGGTAGGTGACGCTACATTTTAACAATCCTCCAGGCAGCAAGAAGTCCCCCGTTCGGAAATAAATCTGGCACTTCTTCCATGTGTTTATTCTACTAACCCTCTCGCCCCCTTTGCCCATCACCTTCTCCGAGGGATTATTTATTTATTTGTTTGTTTTCTCCCGGGAAACACACCCCCCCCCCCCCCCCCCCCCCCCCCCCCCAAACCCCCCCTCCCCCCCCCCCCCCCCCCCCCCCCCCCCCCCCAGATGCAATGACAGATCAGGGATTGAAAAGTGACACAACTTGAATATTAGAGCAACATTAGAGAGAAATGCCCTTATGTCCTTTAATTAAATAGTAAAGCTGTGCACTTCAACTGAAACTGGAAATCAGATTAAACTCCACTTTACCTTCTCTTCTACTGTCATCAATAATGCATTTATTAAACTTGCTGGAAGATAAGCTCAAATGATAAAAAGTATATTTAAATCCAAAGTCTCCATTAGCTGACAGAGAGAAATTGTGGTCAAGCATGCAGATCAGGACAGAGGAACAAGAAATAAACGAAGTGTCAGAGTCCAGAAAAACAAATTTAAGTTCCAAAGAAATAAGACCAAACAGCTTTATGCAACTATACACAGAATAAAGACAAAATATGTTAATTAGACCAATCAAGAGCAAATCAGACAAAATAATTGCATTCAAATGCATGAGATCTTGGCTTCTCTTTTTTATTTTGAAAATGAGGGCTTAATAAGGCCCTGTAATTTCTCTACAATAGAAAATAAATCATAGGTCTAAAGTTGCAGAGTGCATATGTGCTTAAAGCAATGAACCAAGTTACAATTTCTTTTGTTTGTTTGGGGGTTTTCTTCAGTGTTTTTTTGTTTGTTTTGTTTCTACTTCAGGCCCATGTTTGCCAAGCAATTCAAAATGGCATGCATTTGTCTAATATACACACTAAGCACCTGAAAGAGAGAAGGAAGGATTTTTGCACTATATTTTTAGGGCCATAAGTAATTTTTGTGTCCAATTACTGCTTTTGCCAAAGGCTATCTTTAAGATTCTTAAATCGAAGAACCCAGAAACCATGAAATATCTGCTAAAGGACCTCTTAAGGCTTTTCACCAGTATGCCACAGAATGCCAGCAGTTCATTGATACCTAACAGAAAGCAACAAGTAGTGCACTGTGATAGTATATACTGATTTGATTGATTCTTGTGGTTGACTTTCTAACACTCTCAGTAAAAAGCTGCAAAAGGAAAGAACGAGTTGTGGAACAGGTTTGTAAGCAGTAATACCTTATGTCAGTAATACTGACGCACAATACCCTTATTATATTTAGTTTTCTTCTCTTTCCAAATCCCTTAATGAGATCCATAAATCAGAAAAACACGCTATTTTTCTCTATATCAGAAAAATGCTCCACAAATTGCTAGGTATTTATTCTTAAATTAAAGTGAAATTTGAAGCAATTAGGTCAAATAGGTTTTATTTGCTTATGCCTCAGTTTTGCAATACTGGTATGGACTCCTGCATAGCAAACATACATAGAAGTTAGCAAACTAACCCTGCTTCTGGATTTTGCAACATAAAAGACATTATATGTATATGAAGAAAAAAAATATTGCTGTACATAATGTGTTTTTTCTTTATTGGATTCCATTCCTTCCTGTCAAGTATGTAGTTTGTTCAAAATAAGAAAGCCCTGAGTTAAGACAGACATTTCCTCTTATAAATTATTCAGCCATGTAGCTTTATCTTTTTTTTTTCCAGCCTGCTTTTTCCTTTCACTTTGATTACAGTTTACAATGACTATAATATACTTTACTATCTCTTGTTTCTTTTTGAGGCCATTTCCTATATATTACAACTCATACTTAATTGAACATATTTAACACAGAAACAAGCCATGCTACTTGGGTAAATTAATTTAAAAATCCTTCTGCAACTCCTGTACACTTTCAGTTATTTCAGTGATTTAATAAGAATTCACTTCAGAGACAAATCATACCAAATTAAACTGGTGTTACTACAATCCTAATCTTCTCAACCTTTCTTGAATCCATATTTCCACTCCATGCCTAACCTGGCATCAATATTTTCTATCAGGCAATCAAACTAGTAGACAATTATTTAATTGATTGTGATGGATTAGCATTCAGGAACAGCCCATTGAAAAGTACAAACACTTGAAGCAGTACCAGGGAGAGGTGAGGACTGGAATGGCACCAGCTTAGATAGCTTTAAACTGCTGTGGATATTGATTTTTACAGTAGAAAGATCAGTTTTCTTACACCATTCATTACTTTTATAAGATAGGTCCCTTGGTAGAATTTCAGAGCAGTTAAAGTTAGCATCAGTAAGAGTCAAAGAGGTAATGCATTTTTTTTCCTAAAAATAATAGACACACATTTCTGAGCAACACCGAAAACACAGTTCTGTCTCTAAGTAATAAATGTAAATTCAACAATAAACTTTTAAACAGAATACTGTTTAACAGAGACAGGTTTTAGTAAGGGACAAAATTAACAGTAGCTGAACAGAGTACTAGCGAAGAAGACAATTCATTGCTTGTCACTTCAACCTCTTCTGTTAATATAATCCTCTGTCTTACTTAGATAATCCTTGTACAAAATTCTTCCAAAAAACGTATCAAGTAAGACAAAATTTACAGAACACATCCTGAGTTTACTACCTCATCAAACCCGAAGTGGTTTGTCTCTCTACTCTGCTCTGGTCAGACCCCACCTGGACCACTGCCTCCAGCTCTGGAGTCCTCAGCACTGCAAAGACATGGGCCTTTTGGAATAGGTCCAGAGGACCAGAGGAGGGTCACAAACATGATCAGGACAGAGCACCTCTCCTGTGAGGAAAGGCTGAGAGAGTTGAGGTTGGTCAGCCTGGAGAAGAGAAGGCTCCTTGTGGCCTTGTAAGAAAGATGGAGACAGACTTTTTATCTGGGCCTATAAAGAAACAACCTCTACAGCACATCTCATTTTGTCAATTAAGAGGGGGGGGGGGAGAGAGGAGCAACTTGCGTTCATGTAAAGAAATAACATCTAAGCAAAGCTGATCCTACTGCTCCCACCCTGTCTCAATGGGAATTCAATTTCACTGAAATGTTTAGTATTCAAAACATAACAAACAAGTCCTTGAAACTGAACAGATGAAGCATTTAATTTCTTAGGGGAAACTGTGACAATACTCTCCATCCTGAGAAAGCTATGGCTACATTCATTGAGCAAACTCATTAGTTGTTCATTGAGATTATTTAGTCAGATGACAGATCTTATCAGTAGTTGTCTGGACTCGAAGGGAGACTCCCTTTTCTTTCCCTCCCCACTGTCTCTCAATACCAAGCTGTTTTTCAACATATTTCTTAGGAAACCTTTCCAGAATAATCAAGTGTTATCCATGGGAGTGTGCCTCATTATTTCCCAATACAGTATTAACTTGCCAGTTTGATACCATCTACTACCTGATTATAATGTTAGCTATAAAACTGGACCAGATGAGCTTGCTTTTTGAAGTCTTCTTTAAAGTGAGGTGTTAGCCAAGATCTTACAGTGTGCAGGTACATAATCTTATCTTTAAGCATGTTGCCCTATCATACATTGTAAACAGAGGACATTCTTACAGCTTATTAGCATTATGTAAACATCACTGATAAGAAGAAAATAATAATTTTCCTAAAATGTGACTTAGTTTTAAGCAACAAATGAATGTTACTATAAAATTTAACTGAGTGTGCACAAACTACTGAATTTTTCCTTACACATATATCCTAACATACTAACAGCTGTAGTAAACACTTCCCATGCAATAACCACTGTTAAAAAATATAATGATGACACCAATTTCATATGACAATTTACAGCCTTACAAAAAAACACAGGGGGAATCAGTTGTATGCACAAAAAGCCATAGATCTTTAAAACATAGCATAGCTTTGGATCAAAAGCAAGTTGAATAAACGCAATAGCAGTTGAGAACTATCACAATAAGAACTGGCATTTTTGCTACCAAACTTAGTGTGTTTACTGTAATTGTCAAATAAATACTTACAGGTCAATTTACTACCTAGCTGTTCTTCAACAATAATCCAGGCTGGGTTTTTAAGAATATAAAAACAGTCTTTGAGAAGATTATGACAACCTGTCTTTACTTCAAAGAATACTTTGTCAATCCTTTAGTCACAATATAGACTCTATATTTAAATCTAACTAAAACATTTCACAGGACTGAGGTACGAGAAATACCACACACAGAGAATCAGGCTGACATTACTTATTTGTAATTATGCTTTTTGAAAACATTTTACCCAGTTTTCTCTAATGGCTCTCTGCAGGAGTTAAAACCAAGAATTAGAACCCTTCTAAGTTTCTTAGAAAAAGTAAATTCTACTGCATTAGGCTGTATATTTACAAGCTCAGCAGGGGAAAAAAATAATAATCAGGTAGTGGGAAGTTCTGCTAATTTGACAATTCCCACATAGAAGAAACTTTGAATTGTTATGATTAGAAAAACAAAGCTTCCATGACATCACTCTGAAATGAAGTAGAAGAGCTAAAGAGGTAGTGGAGCAGAAAATAGCCCTCAAAGAAAACACAGCAACTACTCAATCAATAAGACTGCTGCATAAGACAAAGTGTAATATGAAGTCGTTACACATTTAGTGTAAATCAAAATCTACTTTTAAGTTATCTATTACCTATTATCTTGTTCCAAAAGGTTCTAACTCCCCCTTCCATCCCCCCAAAATATCATAAGCCAAGGTAAACTAATTTAGCTAGAAGCCTAATACAATGGGTCTTCTGAACTAAAAATTTCAACAGACAAGTCATTGCCTGGAGTTGTAGACAGGTATAATGAATCTACTACAATGACCTATTATAAGGAAACTGTAATTTCGTTTATGAATAAACAAGTTACTCTAGCAGTCTGTGTGAATACCTGAGAGAGTCAATGTTCCGGCAGAGATTTTATTTATTTATTTATTAAAAAAAAAAAAAGGCAAGTGCTAATGAATATGATTAGAACTCTGCTTATCAATCTCTGTCAAAAGCAAGACCATTTTCTTTGGGTGACTGCCATATTTATTTCCCTCCACACATGTTTTTTAATAAAGAATGAGGTTCTTGTGCGGTGTCCCTTAGGACCTGTCAAATATTGCAACAGAACAGCAGACTTATGTACATTTTTAGCACCGTCTCATAAATCCCTTTGGCTAAGTTTCTGTTCTACAAGCAAGACAAAGATCAGTTTACATTACAAGAAAGTTTAAATCCAAAGCCTAAAGACCTCCCACAATATAATACACTGTTTTAAATGCGTATAAAAAATTTAACCAGGTCCACTGCTTCATTCACTAAAGAATACATCAGGGAGGAGAAAAACAAGAAACAAGCTCCCCCCTGTAATTCAAAGGTGATTGCACAGCGCTAATGTAAAGATAACTGCCTTGGCCTATGACACATCTGAACCCTCAATATCAAATCCTGCTTTATTGAGAGAAGAGTCAGTGACCCTTAACTTCTATCTGGAGACTCTCTCATCAATGGTTTTGGTTTAAAATAACCATTCTTGCCAAGGAACAATTTTCTTCTTAATGCGCAATCTTCAGACCACTCCTCTAGAATATACCTGTCATCACACACTGCACCTGCAAGGGCTGAATCACCAAACAAATGGTGTTCTCTTCAAGCAGAGATCAGAAAGCTGCAGCTGCTGGGCTTCTATCCTCTACTTCCTACCAATTTTCTCTATAATCTTTAACACTTGAAACCTCACCATGAAAATTTACGAATCTACAAAAATTGGGGTACATTATGATTTATCACCCTAAAGAGGTTAACTGTAAGTTTAATGTTCAGAAAGCTACATAAAACTTTCAGAGGAAAAGATGAAAATATCATTGATTTCAAAAATTTCCATAACAAAATATAAAACTGACTGATACATCTTAGTATGCATGGATCTCTGATTGTTTAAAATGAAGTTTCAGCATTTTGCCAGATAGCTTAATTTCTAGCATCAAAATTACTTTATTCTTTTTATTTATTACAAAATATTTCTTGTGCATACCACAGATAAACAGATTTGGCTTATACACAATATACACAAATGCATTCGTATTAAAGACTGGACTAAGACTACTTCCAAATTTCACACAAGACAGGGGAAAAAACACAACCACCATTAAACAAAAGAATACACGTAGTGGCAGCAAGTTTCCTTCACTAACAAAGGAAAACTTATTCACATCAACAGCTTGAGAAAAGATATTAAAAGTGTCCTTGGAGAGCCCCTTCTCAGGAGTCTCTGCTATATGAACCAACGTTATTGCTGATGCAGAGTACTTTGACTACAAATATGGCAATTCTTATTTTACAAAAATCTGGACCTCAGATAATTTTAAGGATCAAATTTAATGCATGTATAGCTGGGATTTACAAGTCTGTCATTTTGTAATTCCTCTTTGAAGATGAGTCTTACCCATCTTAAGTTGCCAAGTTTCACATATTTCACATCTTATGAACTCAGTTTGGCTGAAAAAAAAAAAAGAATGAAGTAATACTCTGTGCACTCAAAAGGATTAAAATTTGGCATGACTAAAGTGAACAGCAGCTAACAATCTTCTAAGCATTTCACACTGAAAAGGTCATCTGACTTCATAAAAAGGACTTTGTATGCAAAATCCATGGCTATGAGGCCCATACAGAAGTACTGCAAAATTGGATTTCTTCAACACACAGCAGTTCCCTGCAACTTTTAAAACAAATTGACAACATATTATAAGTCAAGTATTTTGAATACATGAGTTTAATCTATCACTAAAGACAGGTAATAACACAGCCTCAGAAGTGATCAACATCAGAAAAAGGTAAACATATAAAGAAGAAGTTGTGTATTATTTGATTCCTACTCTTCTCATAATTTCCAAGTTTCACAATTCTCAGAGAAGCATCAGCAACCAAGACATTAAAACTGTCATCATGTGTGCAGAAAATTATCTGTTCTCCAAACTAAGAGATTCTGCTTTGAGGTACAATTCTTTATATATGCCAACAAGGCTTAAACCAAGGCTTCAAACCACGCTTGATTGTAAGGCTACACAAACTCACATCAGATCCTAGAGTTCAGAAATCCAGCAAGAATCGCTTAGGTCAGAACAAGAGAAAAAGTGCTGGGAACTAATTTAGAAGTCTATGACCAGCACATCCTCTAAATTACTTAATTTTTTACACATAAAAAAATGATACTGTCATTAAAAAGTCATGGACAGGATGAGAGCTGTTCCCTGAGCACAGCATAAAACATAGCTAGCAACTCTCAATTTTTGAGTGGCCCAGTAAATAGTAGAAGGATCAGTAATGCTCCACTCAAGGGTAGACTATTGGCAAATGACAGCTGCTTGGAAATTGGAGCATAACTCCATAAGAAGAAAGAAGGCAAGAAAAAAAAAAACAACAAAAAACAATTAAGCCAAGTGGTAGAACCTCAACAATCCTCTTGCCATCCATGGAGAAGAGTTGCTCGTCAGTGGACGGAACACACCGCAGCTCAAGCCACAGCTATGCAACTGCTAAGTAAGCATGTACTTCCTATTTTTAAGGAAAAGCAAGAAGCTAAAAAAAAAAAATCCACAAAGGAAACCACAACAAACAACAAAACAACAAACAAACAATACCAATCCAAAAACCTAACAGATGGTTTTCTTCAACATACGAAACTTTCACCCCCAAAATTCTTTTTTATGTAAGGATTTTTCATATTCCAGATAAGCAGCTGCTTTTACTTCAGGAGAACCTTAAGTAGTGTTTTTCAGCACTCAAAAAAAAAAAAATAGAAGAAAAAGAAGAAAAATAGAATGGAAAAAAATGAAAAAAGGAAAAGAAGAAAAATGGAAAGCATAAGAAAGCAGAAATTCCTTTTTGACAGTTAAGTTGCCAGCAATCAAAGCAGGAAAATGTGAATGATTAATGCTTAAGAGGAAATGTTCAACATAATATTGACAACAACTTCTTACAGCACACTTTTAGCTGCTGAATGAGTGAAAATACTCAAGAAAATGTATTGTTTATGTCAATAAAAGAGCTATTCTATTTAGAGTTTATAGTCACTATACTGAATACAAAAACCCATTAACTTTACAAGTCTCCTGAGTGTCTTTAGCTTCACAAATCTAGCTTTGTATTATGTTTTAGCCATGTTCCACAAAATTTTTAAAAAAGTACTTCTGGTTAAAGTAATCTTAAATCTCCTTCTACTACCCCAAAGAAAAACATGAAAAAAATTTACATGTACTGCAGAAGAACTTACCCAAAATAATGTTCACCATGTCAAAGAGAAAGCATTTTTGCACACAATAATTTTTTAATCTCATGTTTTTTAGTGTCAATGTCTTCTTTGAAATGGAAAGTAATTCGCATTCTCACTATAGGAGACAACATATACCAAGTGCTGTACTTTGATTTCCTCTGCTGAGATCTGCTACATAGCTCAATAGCGAGCAATATGCAAAAAATAATGAAGTTTATTACCAACTATGCAATGCTACAAGCTTTTAGCATTCTGATCACAGGATTTGCCCATCCACAAGAAGGGTCAGAAGGATGACCCAGGGAACTACAGGACTGTCAGTCAGACTCAGTGCCTGGGAAGGTCTGAGGGCCATTATGCGGCACGTGAAGGATGCCCAGGCGATCAGGCCCAGCCAGCATGGGTTCATGAGGGGCAGGTCCTGCCTGACAAACCTGATCTCCTATGACAAAGTGACCCACTTGGTGGATGAGGGAAAGGCTGCGGATGTTGTTTATCTGGACTTTAGTAAGGCCTTTGAAAAGTCCCCCACAACTTACATGGGAATACTCTCTGCTGGGTTAAAAACTGGCTGGAGGGCCAGGCCCAGAGAGTGGTGGCGAATGGAGTGAAATCCCATTGGCAGCCAGTCACAAGTGGTCTCCCTCAGGGCTTGGTATTTGGGTTGGTTCTCTTCAACATCTTTATCAATGATTTGGACAAGGGGATCAAATGCACCCTCAGTAAGTTTGCAAACGACACCAAGTTGGGTGGCAGTGTCAACCTGTGTTGACAGTGTTCTACCCTGGAGGGTAGAAAGGCTCTGCAGAGGGATCTGGACAGGCTGGATCGATGGGCTGAGACCAACGGGATGAGGTTCAACAAGGCCAAGTGCAGGGTCCTGCACTTCAGTCACAACAACCCCAGGCAGCGCTACAGGCTTGGGGAAGAATGGCAGGAGAGCTGCCTGGCAGAAAAGGACCTGGGGGTGTTGGTCAACTGTCAGCTGAACATGAGCCAGCAGTGTGACCAGGTGGCCAAGAAGGCCAACAGCATCCTGGCCTGTATCAGGAAAAGTGTGGCAGGACTCAGGAGGTGATCGTCCCCTGTACACAGCCCTGGTGAGACCCCACCTCAAGTACTGTGTCGTTTTGGGCCCCTTACCACAAAAAAAACCCAAAACATTGAGGTGCTGGAGCGGGTCCAGAGAAGTACAATGAAGCTGGTGAGGGGTCTGGAGAGTAAGTCGTATGAGGAAAGGCTGAGGAAGCTGGGGTTGTTCAGCCTGGTGAAAAGAAGGCTGAGGGGAGACCTTATCACTCTGTACAACTACTTGAAAGGAGGTTGTAGAGAGGCGGGGGTTGGTCTCTTCTCACAAGTCGCAGGCGATAGGACAAGAGGAAATGCCTCAAGTTGTCTCAGGGGAGGTTCAGATTGGATATTAGGAAAAAATTTTACGCTCAAAGGGTTATTAAGCATTGGAATGGGCTGCCCAGGGAAGTGGTTGAGGCACCATCCCTGGAGGTATTCAAAAGACAGGTGGACAGAGTGCTTAGAGACATGGTTTAGTGATGTGGATTTTTGTTTTTGTCAGAGTTAGGTTGATGGTTGGACTAGATGATCTTAAAGGTGCCTTCCAACCTAGATAATTCTATGACTGTAGTCTGTGATTTTACAGGTTATTTACTATTCCTGTGTTCTTCTGAACAATAAACTTCTTACATGTTAACACTTATTTTTATAATAAATCAGTAGGGTTTCATTCAATCACAAATTCCCATGCCCTCAACTGAACCAAGTGTCTCTATGAATTTCTTACATAGCATTATTGTAGTTGTCTAACAGTTACGTGTTCTGAAATATACAATAATATCACCTACCACACAACACACTTTTAAAGCCTTCAACAAAACAAACTGACATTTTATCCTCACAGTTTATCTCACATTTTTCACATTATCTCACATTTGTCCTCAGTTTAAATGGAAGAAATTGGGATGCATTTAAGACAATCTTTTTGACCACTGGGTGCCACTCTTGTTCTGTGTAAAATAAACTGCCTGAGACTAACTCAGTCTTCTCATTCTTTTGGGTTTGTTTTTTTTCAGCTTTAATCAACTGATTCTTCTAAAGGGAGAGAAAAAGATGCAAGAATTTTGCAGAAGTTTCTATAAAGCACTATTTTCCAAAACCTTTTACTATTGCTTCTAGCCCCAAGAATGTAATTTTGAGAGAAGTCTAGCATGCACAGACCATTATGGTATATGAAGAATTTTTTTTTTTATGGTGAGGTCGTGTAGTAACCCAGTTATGCTGTATCTAAATCATCTCATTCAAAGCAATAGATACCCCCTGCAATTGTGCAGCCCTGTAGCAGTTTATTGCATTGCTACCAACAGCTTCATATTGAGTTTGCAAGGCCTCAAGACCTAGGCTTTGCTTGTCAGGCTTGCTCTGAGCTTTTCTTGACCTGCCTGAAATGTCTTCTTTTAAGTTGGTGCAGTTTTAACAGGAATTTGCCTAACTGACAAGGTGTCTGTAGCTAACTCGGTTTATTTTTGTTGATCTTTGTATTATACAACCACCGTTTTATACAGATGCAGTAACAAGGAGTTATTCTATGTAGAATGAGATATTTGTGACTAACACCATGATGCAGTATATAGAACCACAAGCCTGGAAGAAAAGCAGGCACCCTGAGAAGTGGAAACACAGAATGTGGCATTTTAAAGTACAGCCATAACATTACATTCTTAGATTAGATGGTTAATATTTCAGCTATACTAACAATTAATTCATGTATGAATATTTAAGGTGAGTTTCATCATTGTCCAAAAACAACACCGTTGTGCACTATCCTGTGCACTTTATTTATCACAACAAATAATACCATACCAAATATCACTGCAGGCATATGCATGCTACAGCCCTAATGCTTAATACTATTCCTTAGATTTCATAGATGGGAAATTGAGGTAGAGACTAAGAAGCACTTGCAGAAATGAATATAATTTATTATATAAATACCAATTTATCCATCCAGGTGAGGAAATAAGGAGGGATAAGAAAAAGGCTACAATAAACTTCACAATCCCATTACCCACTCCAGCAACCTTTAAAATGGCACAAGTATCTTTCTACTGTATTGTGGAAAAGGTATCTGTTTCTGTCACTGCAGAATTGGGCCAATGAATCCCCTGAAATCATGTAAGAAATGTGACTGATCAGGGAGATGCACTAAATTACTTACAGTCCCAGGCCAGCACCCTAAAGATGCTATCATTATTCCTCCTATCCTTACTAAACAAATACTAAAATAGATATTTTAATTGCATACCATTTATTTAATTTGTCCTTCAAACAATACAACCAGAAACCACTTTTGGACTATCATCTTTTACTTCAACAGACACCCTCTCACACATTCCTGTTATTTCATCGCTCTGCTCTACAGGGTGTTTTGGTAAGAAGGAGAAATGCTCTAAAGAGCCCCAACTTATCCGTGGCACTACTGTAAATCCTTATAAAATACCTGTACTCAGGCTGCCGACTTATAGGATGATCGTCCCTTGTCCATCTGTATCCTGATTCATCCTGCAAAACATACACATCACCAATTGTTTTGCATGTATCTCAACACCAGATGCCATGTACAGTTACTTGCCAAATGGTACTTATTCACTGAAAAGCCAAAGCATTTTAATGAGCTAAAAGAAACCACTAAACATTCACAGCAAAGTTCCTCTCAGTTCATTCCCTTTACCACATTCCTCTTATTTTCTTCCTCTAATAATACTAAAGAGAGCAACTTTGAAATGCTGCACAAAACGCAAAGCCTAGAAGAATTTCCAAACTATATACAGGGGCCCTGACTTAAAGAAAATTTTCCTCATTGAAATGTACATTATCATCACTAGTTTCAAACAGGTGGGTTAGAGGAAGCAGCAGTAATGACCTTTCAAAAGGAGCATAAATTTTGTACGTAAGTGTAGCTACTCAGGAAAAAAAAATGCATTCAACATCACAACAGAATTTAAATAAACAAACAGCTGTGTGAATTAGAAGGATAGATAGACAACATTCAACAAATTGTATGTGCAAGGACTTGTTAAACAGAAAGATTTCACAATCTTTCTTCTATTCATACTGAGGACTTCTGGACACTTTTGTTTTTCCAGTTCAGACTCAGCTTTCCACAGAGCTGGATAAGGGCCCTTTCCTGAGTCATCTGAGTAGTCAGGAACCATAGGAAGCAGCAAACAGGTATTACCATAAAATCACAAGTCTTAGAAGCACAGTAAGTACAAAAAAGTAGCAAGTTTGAAAACCTTTTTCTATTCATTCTATTTCAGTTTATGAGAACAGCAGCAAGAGCAATGTTCTGTCTGAAATAATACTTCAATTGTTCAGTATTCAAGCGTTAATAAGAAGATAAAAGTCATAAAAACGTGAGAAGAATCACCTTACGTACACCTCGGTGTGGAGGGCCACTTCTTCGCTCATGGGCAAAACTGCGACCCTCTTCATAGTCTCTGTACTCAGAGTGACCGTAATCATCGTACCGACTGTAATTCCCATCTCCAGGTCTTTCCAGCAGTGGTGGTTTCTTGGGCACAATGTTTACTACTCTATGGTAATCATCCTAAACCAAAAGAAACCCCAACCCAAATCATATTGCTTTTAACAGCTGGAAATCTGAGTAAATATACAATAGTTAAGAAAAAACAAAACAAACAACAAATCAACCACACAAGTTATTTCAATGTATGGGACTATAAAAATCTTAAAGCTGAAATAGCACAGGGGGACAACTAAAAATCATGCTAGTCTGATGGTGCAATAACTTATAAAATCTAATTGGACACCAATCATGTACAATTCTTAGGCATTGCAAGCTTTATTATTAAGGGAAAATTGTCAACATAGTTTAAATTTCTTTTGAAAGGTTAAAGCAGTAGCATTAGCTACTTTCTACGCATCAGCTACTTTCTTTTTTTAAGCATTAGCTACATAGAGTTCTGAGAGACTTTTACGTTAACGTAGGAATTCAATAAAGTCACATCTGTAAGCCTGTAAAACAAAGAGCCCATTTGAAAATATTACCAATTTTCTTACTGTCAATAACATCCTCCACACTATGGAGATTATAATGAAGACAGTCCTTGCTTCATAATCTGAATAGATAAACACCTTCTCAATACAATGCAGTAGGTGATCTGAGGATTCAGGTGACAATTTTAACACTCTCAGTTTTTCTTTAAATACAACTTTTGAATAGCATTTTGCTAGAATGCAAAATTAATTAATTTTCTTCAAATAAAATGTCAAACACCAATTATCAATTACAGAAATCCTTTGTTTATTAAGCGTAAATTGTACAGTTGCAAAACATACAAATCCAGTTTTTTTCAGCCAGCTGAAAACAAAAAGGAAATGAAAGCATGAATGCAAGATCTTGTATTTTAAGTCTTCTTCCTTTACCAAGATATTTTTTCTATATGCCTTAAAAACACAAGCTATAAATGCAGTGACTTTGTGCAATTTGGAGTCGAGGAGAAAGACACTCAAACAAGTTTTTTCAATAGTAATAGAACTCACAATCTAATGCACCAACAGTCTCAGTTCCGAGGTATTAACTTATCAGCAGATGCTAAGCATGTTCATAGATTGAATAAATTCCATTTTAGTTGTCTACTCAAAATTAAGTCAGACCTCTGCAGGTGGACACAGATACAAATGACACAGATACAATGACAAAAACTTACAAGGACAGAAACTTCCTGCCAACTATCTTATATCAGCAGAGCTGTATGAGAAGGAGCTTCATACCCTTACAGTAAGGCAGAGAGACACCAGATCTTGGTTTGCTCAGTTACCAGAGGTGGTGTTTTGGTGCAGATGGATAGTACTGATTGTGATAAATGAATGTATTCTGCTAGTCCCTCCATCCCCAAACACATCTACTAGAAAGCTAGCATTGAACGACCTAGTTAATTCTTGCATCCAAGTAAGTGCATCACATCTTTTAAATTTTAAAGTAAATTTTATAATGAATATTACATTAACTCGTCCCTGGACAGCTTGAAAGACTAAAAGAATTTAGGAATGTCACTGTTGCAACGGTTAAATTAAATTAGCAATGTCAAACACTACATTAGTCAAGTCAAACGTTGATTAAAAAAAATAAAAATCTGTGAAAATACATTCTGCCTTTCCTTGTGTCCTATTTCTGATAAGTATTTTGGAGAAGTAGCTGACTAAATACCATTTGCAAACTTCTCCAATTTCCACTTCCCTGAAAATGCAGCAATTTTGTTGTTGCCTGTAAAGAGAGTTTAAAACATCACAGAACAGTCAAACGCCAATATACTACTTGCTACAGAAGGCTACCTAACTAGTTTTGAAGATACAAATGCTCGAAAACAAGCTGAAATATGGTAGAGGGAACCCAGAAAGTATGCTAAATCAGCTGTGATATTATTCCAATATTTAAAAGATTTAACAGAACAGCCAATTAAGAGGCACAGGTACATGAAATATTAGTTTACCAAATGTACATTGCATGGCATGTAAATAGAAATATCTTAAAGTTCTATTTAAGTAGCTCAAAAAACAAAGCTACAACCTGTTTTCTTTCTTCTTTAGAGACTTCAGACACAGAAGGAAAAAAAAGTAAAATAATATTAACCAACTCTTTGGTACGGAGTTTATTTCTGACAGAATTCTAAAATTATTCTACAGCAGAGCAAGCATAGCTTCTGCGTTTGCTTTTACAAGCATAACACACAGAAGTCTGCAGTCTACAAAGCAGATTTCCATCAACGCTTTTCTGGAAAGCATTTCCCTTACAAGGCTCCAAAACACAATTTCTTTAGCAAATATGTATTTTCAACATTTGTTAGGAACACTTCCTTCTATACTGTAAGCATCATAATGAAAAACTGCATGGGTGACAAGAATAATACTGAAACCAGTCATTTTACCATCTCAAGTTACCACAAAGAGGTATTAATGTAAAAAAAAAAATATCTGGGGGAAAATATATCATAATATATGGCCTTTGTTTCTCCAGAAGTTACTAAAAATCCTGGGTTTTAGAACACAAAGAATTACACACAAAAAAATCAATTTATCAGAATATAAATATTCTAAAACATTTTCAACAGGTTTGAAAAAAAAATACAATTTTTAATTTTGTAGGCATCCTATTATTTCTTGCAGATGCATTTGCTAGATTGCTGGCTTATATGAATGAGAAAATCCTGGAAGCTGGGTTATACTTGGAACCTTAATAAGTACAAAAATCCAAGCCTGGTGGTAGAAGACATGGTATAAAGGTGTAGTATAATGACCCAATGCTAGACAAACATACTATAGACTTACATCAGGGTGAATCCTTGGAGGGAGCCGTTCTCTTGGAACTCTTTCATAGTCATATCGCCCTTCAGACCACATTTCATCTCTTCGATACGCCACTGAAGACAATAAAAATCCAATTATCCAAAACCAGACTCACTCAAACAGATGAAAGGATAGTGAGCATAGAAATAAAGGTTCCCAGACTTCTCCCAATACAATGGATTATGCATATATATATATATGCACACATATACACTTTTTTTTAATTAGCCCTTTGAAAATTAAGTCTATGCAGTTAT
This sequence comes from Scolopax mira, assembly GCA_004320125.1. NCBI lineage: Eukaryota > Metazoa > Chordata > Aves > Charadriiformes > Scolopacidae > Scolopax > Scolopax mira. The sequence continues at coordinate 17,812 of BJBW01002395.1, forward strand.
AGAAAGTAATTATTGAACTTTACGTGAAAATAACTTACACTATTCGCAAGAACAATTGAGCAAATGGAAATTAGTGCTGTATAATCAGTATAATTATAGGACTTAGGATATTATAAACAGCACTACTGAAATATATGCACACTGCAAATACCAGCTATAAATTTATACACATATACCTTCTAGCAATTTGATATTGCTCTGCTAAAATTAGGGGGCTTTTTTTAAAATAAAGAGTTCAACTATTTATTAGATTTAAGAATTTCTAATTTCTATATAATATAGCAACTTTAATTGAATTATTTCATCATCTCAACCATCTAGAAACCCATTAAAACACAGCACATTGGTTAGTACAAAGCTCTGCGTTTTGAATACACTAACGGAATGCATTCTTCACAAGCAGATTTTTCCTGTTTTAAATTGGGAGCCAGCACAACACAAAAATTCCTCTTTCCAGAGAAAGGTGACTTTCAAAGTCAAAATTGGTAAAAAAAACAGGTGGAAATAAAGCATTGCATAACAGATTCTAGTCATGCTGTGTTAGACAAACATAAGCTTGAGAAGCTGAAACCTTTCTGATAATTACAAAGGTGACAAACTATATCTCATTGAAAACTGGTAAGAAATTGCTAGAATTATGTTTTTCAAAGTTGCCCTTCACAATGGCAGTTCTAGCTATTAAAAAAAAAAAATCAATAAGAAAAAGAAACAGCAGGACATATTCAGAAAGAAATGTATAACTATGTACTTTCACAAAATAAAAACACTTATGAAGCTATACAAAAATATTATTACAGATGTTAAGAATCAATATAATAAAGGCTTTATTAACTGTAAACAGGGGTAGCACTAAGTCAGATATGTATTTCTGATGAAAAAATGACAAACCCTCACATACTTACTTTTTGGTCAGTTTTAGCAACACTGATTCTAAAGATCCATTCAATTACCTACAAAAAAAAAACCAAAACTGAAATTAGCAAAAAATGCATGTATACTCATAAGTACTTTATATATATAAGTACTCATAAATACTTTACTTTTTAAAGTAAACCAGGTATTTAAAACTTGTGCCCATCCCTCATGATCTCTCTGAATTAGTAAAGAGTAATTCACTACACTCAATTAAGAAAGAATATTAATTACTCAGCTGAATTCACAATACCGAAAAACTTCCTGTGACAAAGTATTAACACTTTCCTAATAAATTCCATTCATCATCTTTTACTCATTATCTCAAGTCTCAGTTTTATTTTCATTTGCAAAAGCTTTTAGAAACTACTGTAACTGCTTTCTTAAAAAAAAAAATCAGAAAAATATTTGATATATTCATTTAACTTATATTTATTTAACTGTCTTTCAATATCATTAAGTAGAGAAAAATAAAACTCAGTTGCATGTGATGAGAGGCTAATGAAAAGCTTGATGTAACAAATGCTTTTCCTTTGGTAATAGATATTAAATCCTGATGAATTAGCACTTTCCCCAACTACAGTAAGCCAAAATCTAAGTTCAGACATTTTGACCCTACCATTGGTACAAACAAACCAGAGTATCTTCTTAAAACTCTGTTCCGTTTTATAACGGACTTGACTTTAAGTACAATCCATAGCCAAGACATGGGACTGTCTGATGTAGCCACAAAAGCTGACTAAAGCAATGAAGTTTGGTTGGTCCTGGTTTTAGTAAGGGTAAGAGCTAGAGTGTTTGCTGTCCCTGTCCTCGCCAGTGTGCTCCAATTAACAGTTACCAATTCTGAAACCATTGCTCATGCTTTGCTATTTGTTGGTCAGACATATCCACCAGAAGCATCTTCCTGGCACTTTCACACTAACTGCTTCAGCTTTTCTTCATTCTCTACTTCAGGGACTTTTGCTAAAGCCTTAAAAATTCATACTAGGGGCTACACATGCATTCATCATTCTTAGGCCAACCCTGTGCCCTCTCCTTCCCACATCACAGGGAGGATGCTCTATCTGCTCTGACACTGTCCCCTCAATCCTCTTTTCTTCATATCTAGAACAGTACCTGAATACTCCTGGGTTTCACATGTACTGGGATAGGGGAGGACGACACAGAATTAGCAGAGGCAAGACAAAATTTTGCCTTTCTCAAAACACTTTGCCACTGGTCCCTAAAGTCCATCCCTTACCCTAAGATGGACCATTCCTTCTGTCCCTACCCGCTCACAGCTGGCTGGTAAGTGCCTGAGCCTCCTGCGGTGCCTGCTCCCACCCCTGCAGATGAGCATGTCACTGACGTTCATGTACACACTCTGTGGTACTATCAGACAGCAAGGCTGATAAAAACACTCCCATTTGTATCACTGTTGATGGAGACCCCACTGAAACTAGCAAGAATTATCACCAGGATTTTGACAAAACAGAAATACGAGCTGCAAAAAAGGTAGAGATGGACTATCACAAAACCAACAGACTGAAGAAAAAAATGAATGCACAATTACACCAGACATGAAGTAAGTATGAAGGTGGGGAAAAAAAATAAATCTCAGAAGTCAGAATATTTTGCATTTAGAGAAATGAAATGAAGAAAATCAGACAGAATCAATTATCAAGTACATTCCTCAAAATGCTGGTAAGGAAAAAAAGTAGAATGAGACCAATTCTCTACAGAAGACTAACCAGACAAATTTTAGCTGAGACAATGAGAGAAAGCAAGGATTCATTTGAAAATACCAGAAGAAAAAATGAGAAGTGTTTAAAGGGAAGAAAATGCACTTCCCAGCATCTTGAGCACATTTCATCTGTTTCTATAGAAAAAAAAATAAAATTCCATTTCTGAAATGTTGTGACCTTACACAGCTTTAATAATAGCCATGAAGATACTAAACTCTTAGGATCAATACAGGAAGATTCCATTAACATGGGCTTAAGAGATCAAACCTTAAGTTTACTACGCTGTATTCAGTCATCTGTTCTGCCACTAAGAAGTTGTCCTAAAACAAAAGTTGAAAAAAAAAATAATCTACTTTGACTTCACACCTAACAGTGTTGTCACTCACATTGACTATTTCCTACTAGCATATACAGCAGAGATAGTTGGTGATATTTCTTTATATTTATATAACAAATAATCACTTGCTATATTAATTTAAACAACCTCTTCCTATTTTTGATCAGAGGCGACTGTTTTCCCTAAAGCAAGGTCTTTATTTTCTCAAATAAAGACACTACAGAGCATGCAGAAGCCATTCCATTAACACAGTGCAAGCTGCTCCACTGTGGCCAGGTGCCAAGAATGGTTTTGCTTCGATTATCACAGCACTATGTCTTGATCTCTGCTAGTAGCTGAAGTAATATTAAAAGAGTTTCTTCATCAACCAGATCACCAGGGTCACTTAAACTTTAGATTTTTTTTGTACAATTGGGTTTTCTTTATCAATCATTAACTTTTTATTCTTTTTTTTTGCTTTCTAAATAATATATGCTAAAAAAACCTGACACATTTACAAAAGCACTCCAGTACCCTGCAATATTTTGTACACAGTTCCTGTCTGCTTACACTTATTTGCAACATTACCTTTCATCATGGCTAGAATTCTCCAGGATTCGTGAATTTGCAGTGTGTGCTATCAACCTTCTGCAGAATTTGCTTTTTTGTTTCAAAAACATACAGCTTTCTAACCCAGATGGCTACATCTTGCCATATGTGAACAAAGCATAAAATTAATGCTGTGCTGTACAATGCAGAGGCAGGCAGCTGCAGTAACCCTGTTGCTACTGGGATACATCTGTTTTTATACTGCTGCTTTGACAAACAGCAGAGGTGGGCAAACGTGGGCCACTTCTGCCTCCCTTGCATCTCAGAAAGATCTCAAAAAAAAGCTTAGACGCTTCTATATGTGTAGGACCTAGAGAACTGTAACTTTTTAGAAACATCATGGCAAATTTTACAATTGCTGCTTTGAGGACAAAAAAAAAAAACCACTGCTTTCGCTTCCAACAACTAGAATCTGTATTGGATAGTGCTTTAAAGATATTACAGTATCTCTTGCCTCGACAAGGCAAGACAGATAAAACTGAGTTTGGGAATAAAAAAGTAACTTTCTCCTCCTCCCCCCATACTTGAAACAGGCAGAAAACACTGAATAGACACAGTGACATAGTCCTCTATTGTTAAGATGAAAACACAGAAGTGCAAGAGCAGAGAGAAAAATCTGCCAGAACAGTATATGAAATACTGTGAGGGAGGCACTGAGAAAAAACAGGGATACAAAGAGGATCCATCTCTACCTAATAGCAAGTATTAGGCTGTAAGATTTTAAAAATCAATTAGAAGCATGTCTGTAACAAGTCTAGCCATATTAAATCTAGATACTAAATAACCTGAAGGAAAAGGCTTTCTTCCTATATTTACTGATATGTTCACAATAATTTTGACTTAAAATAAGAGAAAGAAAATAAAGAGAAAGAAAAAACACTTAAGAAAGCACTGACCACAAAAGCCAAATTAACTGCCACCTCAAAAAGGAAAAAAGCCAGAAATGCATGAACTGAATAAAATGATTAACAGCAGCAGCATTACGATGAGGATTTACAATTCCACTGGTTTGCTATTCTTACCACATCACTCCAATATATCACTGGGAAGCAAAAGAAAGGGAAATAATGTGTTGGGGGTTCTATGAATGCAGTGACTGATGTACTAGCGCTTATCTTTGCCTGAACACCTGCAGTTACCAACATCCCATCCTTCATCGGTGTCAATGCAATCAGAAGAATGTTGTGCCAGGCGGCGATGGGGCTGCTCCGCCAGCAGCATCAGCGCAAACAGCCCTATGGATCACTGCCCCCACCCTGCCTTTTCATCTCGCAGCACAAACGTTTTGACAACAAAATACATCAGCTTACCATCCTGTTGTCTTAACAGGGCACAACTTCGAGGCTTTCAGCATTTACACTTGAAAGTACCAACCAGCTCTAAATGCTTCACCCAGGGAAAACAAATGTATCAAACCCTACTGGTTGCCTGCAGAGGTTCTGTGGCCTTTCACATCTTGTATGTTTCTGACAGAGTCTTTGCTCCCTTAAAGTCCTAGATACATCAGATAAAGAATTATTGTAAGACTATCTATGAAAACCTCTAACCCACAGTAAAGAGCCTACTGAAAGAATATGAGTGAGAACAAAGAGCCATAGAGAATAGACTTTACATATTATAGGACAGCCTATTATTAGGCTAAACGTAGAAATTTATTTAAGAACATTAGTTAAGTGACACGTTTATGTCTTATTTATCTCTCTAGAAACAAAGATACCAATGCTACATCATCATACCCACAAGATGCCTCACTTCAAGTGTATATAGCCTCCAAATGTTCATTACTAGTTGTTAAAGTTTAAAATAACTCTCAGAAGCATGCACAAGTAGTAACATCCTTCCCTTCAAAGCAAAAAAAGCAAATAAAACTGAAAATCAAAGTCTTCTGTCAGGCACAGATACCAAAAAAGATTAAGAGATGAGGTTTGCAAAAGCCACCCTCGGTGCTGACAGAGCAGCCGCCCTCCCAGCAGAGTGCATCCTTCCTTCCACCCCTCCCGCCCCGCCGCTTCCATTCACCCCAACTTCCGAACACCCCGGGAGCACCCGGGATCCCGCTCCACGCCACGGGGTCCCCGCGGGAGCAGGACTCGCGGCCTCCGCTCCCAAAGCCCGCCCGCCCCCCCCCCGCCGGGGGTTCCCCTCTCCCGGGACGAGCCTCACGGATGCTTCAGCCGCCGCTCCAGCAGGGCAGGGCGCAGCCAGGAGGGCAGGCGGGCTCCTTCCCGCGCCCCGCAGCACCGGCCGCCTCACAGGGCCGCCGGGCCGGAGCCCACAGGCCGCGCCACCGACTCTGAGGAAACGAAGCGTCGTGTTCCCTCCACAGAAGGGGAACAAGAGACAACCAGCTTAACACCAGCTTTCCCGGCCCCGCTCACCCGCTCCCACGGCGGGGCAGTCAGCTCCCCCGTTCGGCCCCGCGCCGCCTCCCTCCACTTCCGGCGCTCCCCAGACGTTACAGGAAACGCCCGCCTTCCTTCCTCCATAGTCACCGCCTATTGGCCGGAGGCCGTGTTGGACTCTATACGTCACCGGAAGAGCGCCTCGGTGTCGGGAGGGAGGTTGGAGTGGTGGAGTTGCGTTGGGGGTGTCCCCTGTTCCTACCCCGTCCCGTACCGTGTGTCCCCCCCGGGGCCTGCGCCTCCGTCTCGTCCAGTGTTGCGTCGCGCCATGGGCTCCTGGGCAGGCTGAGCCCCGCCGTGACCGGGTAGGCCGGGGCGGCTGGGTAGGCCGCGTCTCCTTGAGCAGGTGGGCGAGTCCCCGCCCGGCCTGTCTCCGCCGGTGTTGGGTGGCGGCCGGAGGGAGGGCCGCCGCGGGCGGCAGGAGCGCTTGTTTACAGCCAAGGGGGCTGTTCGTCTCGCTTCTGGGGCTGCCGGCGAAGCGGCGGTGCGGCCGCGCTGTGGCAGAGGGACCGGCGGGAGATGTTGGTGACAGCGAAAGGCTTTAGTACAACGTATGGAGGCTTCTGAGCAGCCTGTGGTTCTCTTGCCTGAATGTCGGTTTGCGCCTGCCGAGATCTGAAATAGAATTGCTTGTCTTTGCTGGGGTTTTTAGGGAGGAAGGGGCGCCACTGAGTGAGTTACCTGGGTGTAGTTCTGGGTGAGACTAAGGTCAACCAAGCAGCTCTTCTCACATCTGAACCGTGATGGAAATCCCTTCAAAAAGAACCTTGTTGTTGAAGCTCTTACTGTAGTTTCTGCAGGTGCCTAGTTGCCCAGTCTTACTGTCCCAGAGTTTTTGTAGTTAGGTTAGTACCTAACAGTCATTTGATTCAAATAATGAATTCTTTCTGTGTATATCTTTAACTTGGGCAGATTGAAAGACTCTTTTACTCTTTCTGCTGAGAACATCAGCTTTATTTACCAAATTCTGATCCTGTTTAATATTTATCTCATGCTTTTTAAGTGACTATGTAGAGATAAAATTAATTATGGTCAAGTAGCTTATTATATGCCTCTTATGTAGGACAGAGTTGTAGCAGGAGGTAATAGTTTTGTCTGGGATCAAGGAGAATATGGGCTTGGTTTTCTACTTTACCACAGACTTTCAATTATAAGCTTGAGGTGAGCTCTTGACACAACTAATGGTTTGTTGATTTGGGTCTAAATTCTGTTGATACTGTTAAATGAAAAATAAAATATGGTGTTTTAAGGATCAAGATAGAAGAATTCAAATGAGTCAGCCTGAGTGAGCTGTGTCTTGAGTAACTTACCCATACATTGTTTATACATACTTTAATTTAAAACAAATCTGTCCTTGCTGATGTGTACTTAAAAACAAACAGATACAAAAGTTTGTGCTTAAGCTGAAATTTTGATACTAAGTCATGAAAATATCAGTAAGTTCAGACTCTACTTGATGCTTTGGAGGCATCTGAACTTTATTGGTGGAGTCCTTATATGTTCTGGGACAGAGTAGAGAAGTCAATTATTCAAATTAATCATTGTCTTCTCTTATGATGTTCTCATCGTGAGTGACAGGTGCTGCCTTAAGTGTATTGGATTCAAGCAAAACATACTTGTGTACCCAATAAATTTTGCAGGATCATTTGCGTAATCATTACTGACAGATGACTCTTGTCAAAGAATGGCTTCTTTTAGTTTGAGTTGTGGGAAAAGACAAAAAATAGTGGATTCAAGAAGTCACAGTAATGAGGGACAACTCCATCCTGAAAGTTCATATGTGAAAATGATAAATGAAGAAGGCATTAATATTACAGAGAGGCTGTTGCATTAATGGGAGTTGTGTTCAACCCCATGTAATGTACCGGCTTCCAGACAGTCAGGCACCTGGCTTCCAGGTAATACCTGGAAGATCCGGGAAGTCCCCTAAAAGCATTTGGTATAAAACAGGAATGTTTCAATTTGTTGGGGAGATCTAGCAGGACATAGAATCCGGTTTGTATGTGACTCTCAGATGAGTCCTCTGCAGCAAGTAGAAAGCTCAGATATTTTGGGGATGTTCTTGTGTTGTGGATGGGTTTTTTGTTAGCCTGTGAAGTGAAAAGCTATAAAGCAGAGAGACTGGTGATCAAGGAGAATGTGATGAAAATGTTAAAACTCGTATTGGATGGCTCTATGAAGTTGGAAAGTTCCTGAAGTGAAAGGACTCTGAGCTCTGTAATGATGAGCCTAGAGATGAAATGTCTCATCTAGAGAGAGTTAGCTTAAAGCTGGAATTGGCTTTCTTTTACCATTCCCCCAGCTAGAAAACATCAGATCAATAAATGTGAAGCTGCTATGGCAAGGTTGGCATCCATAAATGAAGAGGAAAGGAGGAAGGGAGCTATTGTTTATATGGTGTTGGTACTTGGTATCCCTACGGGGGCTTCATGGTGGTTTAAAAACCAAACAAGATTAATGTTATAGCAGAATAGAATATAGCAGGTTATAGCAAAATTAAAGTTGATGCATGGTGTTCTGTTAAGGTTTATCGGGGTGGGAAGAATTGTGCCAGTAGTTGAATCTGAAATTACGTTTATGCTACTATATTCACAACAGATAACCAGAAATCTGCATTTTAACATGCTCAAGTTTTTTGAGAGATTGCTTTTGGTAGATATTTTTTTTAATGTTCTGCAGAAGTCATAGTAAGGACCACTAGGCTTTTAAATAGATAGATGAATGGCCCAAATGTTGTCCTTATGGAAACTGTCAGCGTATCTGATATATGTAAACCATCCCAATGACCCTTTGGTATGTAGAAGAGGAAGTCCTCCTGCAGATCTGGGGAAATGCTCTTTCCTGGAGTGGTAAATTTGAGCCTTTGACATCTTGAAGGCCACTAGAAACACCACTCAGCCTCAGCAGTCTGGCAGCCAGCGCTGCAGGGTACTGCTCTTTCAGTTTGCTTCTGGATAAACAAGTGTACGGCTGAAAATGGCAGTTCTGTAGCTTGAGTTCATTAATCATTTCCTATCAACTGAGCTATTACGCCTGTTCTTCAGGACATATCTTCACAGGACATACCACCCTCTCTTTGGAGGCTTGCACTGTGGTGGTGCATTATACACAAGCTCCGTTCACACGTGTTACACATAATACACAGCTCTCCAGTCGCACCATCCTCACTGGAATTCGTTAACACGGGGCCTGCTTGGTCTCCTGTTACAAGGCACTCCCGCTTCTCTTGTCTTTTAGGCAGAGTTAAATTGCTGTCTACAGCCACGCGAGGTTCACCTCGGCTGTTTTCTCCTCGGTTGTTGCAATATATTGGCAGCACTAAGGTAGCTCTTACCGAATCCTTTGTATCCACCGTCCATCTGGAGAACTGCACTTCGGGCCGCCTATCCCTGTGGCACGTTGCCAGCGTAGCCTGGTTAGGCTTGTCAAGGATACTAATGCCAAGCAGAGAGGAATTTGGGATAATGAATCCCGTCTGCGTAACACCAGATGCAACGTGGCCTTTATTGCAAATTTATTCTGTTTTCATTTGCTTAACCTTTATGTTGCCATTTCTGCTCATGCCAAAAAAATACAGAGCCTCCGAACATGGAAGAACTCAAAATTCGAATCACTTGGAAACTGCCACTCAAATGAATTGTGATACAGTAAGCTTGTCAGGAGAGAGAAGTAAAAACACTTGGATAATCAGCCTCTGCTGGGAATGTCAGGTCTGAATCATGAAATGCCAGAAAATAACCACGGCCGGATTAGCGTGTGATATTAGTTCCTTGGTTGGCGCTGGGCCAGGCAATCTGCTCAGACTCACTACCCAAAAGGGCCCCTAAAAAACTGCCGGGAACTGTGATGGATGTTGTTGTCTAATACTTGGTTTCTTTCATCCCTTCATCAGCTTTTGTCTGCGTTTGTGAAATGAGTTGGTCTTGCTGAAGAAATGGCTTGATCCTCAGTTAGGAATTGGCTGTAGGTGCCAAGAAGCTGGAATAAGGGTGCAGGAAAGTGAATAAGTAGGTAGGGAATGGTTTTGCTGTAATACTCGATGTTCCCTCTCATAAGGGTTGTGCTTTATTCTGATCTTAAATTTTATTCACTTGACTCTTGACCAAGACATAGCTACAGAATAGATCAGAGGGAAGAATTGTTTTGCACAGACTTTAGTGTCACTTAAAATTTTGGGAATTGTCCAAACATGAGGAAAAACATAGGCTGTTCTTTTTCAAGTTAGTTCAATTACTCTTTACCTAGTATTGGATGATGGGTATGCAGTTATAACCAGGCGTTGGAATTGATTCATTGTTTCTAGGCATATTCTTGGCTACTTTGTTTCAAGAGCTGAAAAGAGAGTGGAAATTAAAATGGCTTTGAGGTTTCCCTGGTTCCTGCCAGTGTAAGAGCTGCTTGATGGGGAGGAGGAGAGGGAGTACCTCTAGGGGAGATGCTCTAGGGGGATCAGCTCTGGAAGCTGCAGTCCCAGAGCAGTGTAGAAGCTTGACTGATAGATATAAGAGGATATTCTTGTCGCTTTCGCAGCCGAGATACATTATTAAAGACAATGTAGTATCTGTTTTCACCCCAATAATTAGGGCTCTGTTTAGGGAAGCATCCCCACCACTCCCCTTTAACTGAATGTGGTTTAATCTGTGTTGAATGCACCTGAACTCAAATTTGTATACAGAATATGCAGCTACTTGAACAAACATAGTTAATTTCAGATATTGGCCAGAATGGTTAATAAATGGTGATTACTCGTTCCTTTCTGGATCAAAATCTTTCTTTACTGTACAAATCATCAGAGGCTTCTTTGAAGTCTACTAACTTGACTGGTTTTTAAAAATAATTATTCCAAATTGACTTGCATACGGCAAAAATATGCTTTGGCTCCAGGGGAGGGGGAAAGAACGTATGGCTTCTGTAGCACGTGAAGGCAAACGCTAATTTCATGTAAAATAATGAAAAGGAAATGAAAGCTATGGTTTCCTGCAATTTTGTCATTACTGTCTGGGATAGATTTGAAAACCATCTTTTAAAAAGTCTTGCAACTGTTTTATAACTGATGGCTTTGTTGAATACAGTTTAATTCTTTTCTCTTTCTCCTTTCATCAGAAAAATGAGTGGTGGGTTGGCACCAAGCAAAAGCACAGTGTATGTGTCCAATTTACCCTTTGCTCTGACAAACAACGATCTGTACCGGGTAAGTTTTTAAGAGCTGCATTGTGCAGATTAAACTTGCTGACAACAATTTTGAGTGTAAATACAATACTGATCTATGTCTCTTACTCAGAGACAAACAAGTTTGTCTTGTTAAATCTATTACTAATGAAATGCAATTGTCTACTGTTAAATCTTTTTATTTTGTTTTATATTTCAGATATTTTCCAAGTATGGCAAAGTCGTCAAGTAAGTGACCTGATATGGCCTGCTGGTTTTGTAGCTTTGATTTTAAATATTTGATGTCTTTGCTTCTCTTGAAAGTCTTGTGCTTTTTATAATTTAAGTATGAGTGTGGAACTATTTAAGTCCTTTTAATTTTTAATAAACTATAAATTTAAGTTAACAGCTGTAAGTTCTTGCAGTTACAGTGTAAGAATATTTGCGTTGGGTACCAGTTTTGCTGACCACTTCTTAAGAGCAAGTAGAATGTTGTTATATACAAATGGTCTTTTCTCTGAAATAGTTGAAACAATATTCTGCTAGTAAGTGTTGTTCCCCTTCCCCTGAACACTGTCTGGGCTAAAAGTGGATAAGTGTAAAACCAGAGCTTCTACTTCTGTGAACTAGATGTCACTATTCCCACAATTGCAATGTACAATTACTCTATTTGTGGCTCTAGAGGGATTTGTTATTTTGACTGTTTAGTATTACATTTAAGATCAGATGTAAGGCTTTATAGTAATAGCTTTTAGTATGTGGGGTATTCATGAACGATACTTGTGAATACCTGCCTCTGTTTAAATGATAGAAATCAATACCACAGGAAGGAATTTGCTGTTTTGTTTGGTTTCTTTATTTTTTTAACTGGTCAGAATATCAAGACTCAAGACTTCAGCTTTCAACCCTACACCAGCAAATATCTACTCTAATTTTTAGTAAATGCTGTAATAACCTGTGAGATGCAGAGCTAAATTCAAAGTTTTTGAAGTTTCCCTGGTATGTCAGGTGACAAATAACAGGAAATGCCAAATTACAACTTTAGAAAAACTTTTTTTTTTAAATTGACTGAGAGGAAGAGCCTTATGTAGGGCTCTGGCAGACATGCAGTGGCCAATACAACTGGCCATCTACTAAAGTCTCTATTGTTTCCAAGGTGGGGTGTCTGACCCGTTTTAGTCAAGTGCTGAACTACCAATTTAGAAAAATCCTGATCAAAGGCTGTAGTAGTGCTGGTGTTTAATATCCCTTGAGGGACCTGTTCTCCATAAATTTGACACTTCTGACCTCCCTGCTCTCCTTTGCTAATGTTCCTGTACTCTCTGTGTTTGTGGGTAGGGGTCTCCTACTGTCTTGGCTTTTTGAATTTGTTTGATATAAGGATGAGAATTGCATGAAGTATTGGCTGTAGGATGCATTGCTTATTTTAAAGGTGTTGTAGCAGCATTTTCTCTTTTTTCCTTAATTAATGGTTTCTAGTGTTTTAGTTACTTGGTTTTGACTGTCATAAACAACAGTAATGGTGTTTTCAGATGCCTATGCAGAAGAAATCCTACACTGCATCCTGTGTGAAAGTAGCTAATTTAGAACTTGCAATTCTGTCTGCATAGTTACTGTTTTCCTCCACCAATTTATTTTTTTTTCAAGAAAAATCACTTACTGATACCTAATTTTTCCTGACATTTTGTCTAGTCACTGCCAGAAGTTAAACGAAATGCAGAGTCATGGAATACTCAGAATGTGTGAATTACTACCATAAGCATTTTTTTTCCTGTTTGCCCCTTTGTAAGACAACCTGATTATAAACAGTGCAGATGTAAACTGTGGGGTTCTACTGGTATTCCCATTTCATTGTGAAACTGAGGCTAAGAAGGATTAGTTTTCTTATTTGTAACTAGTTATTAATTCTGAAGAAAAATCTTTTCAAATATTAGTTTGATCTCTGTAGAGTCTTTGTTCAGGGACTTTAAAACACTTTGCAGAAAGCTTTGTGATGTTATCTAGGTCAGATTTAACTTAATTAAATAAGCTTTAACAGACTTCTTTTGAACTGTTTCTTGACTCAGCAACATCATGCTGACTTTTCTTCCATGCTGTATTTCCCACTTCAATATATCCTATTATGGTTTTAGTTTAGTTGGTTTAATGAGAAATCAGATTTTCTAGATTTATCACGCTTGTTTCTCTTGATGCTTGTGTTTATTAACTGGTGTGCTCAGTATCCAAATTAGAAGCCTGACAGTGATATTAGGGTTCTGTCAACTCTTGAAGGAGTAACTCGGCGAAAGAATCGATAGAATTGTTCTAAAGTCGATTTTATTGATATTTCAACTCGATGCATTCAATTGGACACATTCTTGTCCAAGAGGCTTTGGTAGAAAAAATTGTCCTAATTTCTTACCTTTCTCTGTGTGTATTTGGGGGGAAATTGACTTTTCTTTACAGAGCTTTTATTTTATACACTTTTTACTATGTAGATTATAGTAAAACACAGGTTTTCTGGTATGCCTTCTGCATTGAAGTGGAGTTTGTTTGGATTTGGTTTTTTGGTTTGTTTGTTTTGTTGGGTTTTTTTTGAAAAATGTCCTATTACTTCTTGAAATTTTGGTTTGCCTTATGGGTGAACCTTGTTCTGCCTGTGATGAACACAGTGAGGAGTTTATTCCCTGCTTTTTAACTTGTACTTTTACTTCCATGTATGTACAGACTGGCAACCTGTTTCCCACTAGTTTCTTATTTTTAGGGCTAAATACAATTGACATTAAGATTGAAATAATTGAGCTTGTGTGGGCTTCCCCCACCTTCACCTCTTCTCATTCTTTTTCTTTGTTGTTTTCTTTGTCTCTCTACTGGGTCTAAATCTTTCTTGAATTTCTCAATGTGCTGCTGAAACTGTTGATTCCGATGTTAGGCTGAAGATTCAACTTTGTATGTCATATAAAATAACACATGTATCCATAACTTGTTTGGATCCCAATTGGAGATATTTGTAGAACAGCACTGCATATACTTACTGTTTCCTATCTTGAACCTGTTTAGCCAGTTAGTCCTACAGAAACACAGACTATTCTGTTTGGATGCAGTTCAATACACAGCAAAGAGAGAAATTGACAAGATTACTCCTGAATTTTAATTTCACCTGCAGTTTGTGCAGCTTCTTCCAGTAATGTTGTCTGTAAATCTGAAGTGTGTTCTCTGTTCTTTAAGTCATCCAAGGGAATAATGAATGATACTGAATCCAGAAAGACCCCACATTTTCTAAAAATCATCTCCACTCTACCTGTAAGCATGTGGCCTGGTTAGCTGTTCCTTTGAATTTCTGTTTAATGAGCCTTTCTATTTTTAAATATACTTTATTTCCTCTTTGCTGTATAACAAAGGTAAGATCTCACAGAGATCTTTAAGGAAAAAATGTCTAAAGTAATTTTAGTGGATGTATAATGTGGTTATATGTTTTCAGAGTTACTATTATGAAAGACAAAGACACCAGGAAGAGCAAAGGAGTTGCCTTTATTTTGTTTTTGGATAAAGAATCTGCACAAAACTGTTCTCGAGCACTTAATAACAAACAGGTAAATTGTGTAAAGTTGTTACGGTAAGAGGGTTGGGTTTACAGCCCCAAAATATTTACCTTTTTTTTCCTATTTGCTGTAGTTGTTTGGAAGAGTAATAAAAGCAAGTATTGCCATTGATAATGGAAGAGCAGCAGAATTCATTCGCAGGCGGAACTACTTTGATAAATCTAAGTGTTATGAATGTGGGGTGAGTAAAACCAAAACTGGAACTACTGTATTCCAGCTTGTTTTTTCTTCAATTTGCCCATTCCTAATCCTCCCCATTGTGTTAAAATGGTTTTTTTCTGTTGACGCTATCAACTTGCATAGCAGTTGTACCATTTTCAAGAATGATAATACCCCTTTTGTCTTTTATTTGGGGGTTGGAGGGAAAATACGTGCTTATAATTGCTGCTTAACAGGCTGATAAGCAGACAGAGCCAAGTATCAGTATAAAGCTGCATGAGAAGGAAAATATCTTAATCTTTGCTTCAAAATACTTGCTTTTGCTGTATCATTGAAAGATCATGATATAGTTGGCAGTTAAATATAGGAAACAACTGGTTTTACACAGAACAAGTGTGTCTTAAATTTTAGGCAATTCCTCGCTTTTCCTTGATATAATAACATAGGAGATTGCAACTTGGATAGTATTTAACATCAAATACAAGCTTGATTTATGTTGATAACACTTTTGAGAAAAACTATTGACTCCTATTTATTATACCGTTAATGCTGAGGTGTATATCTTGTCTCGAACATGAACTGTGCAGTAGTATATTCGGCTATTGCAGCATCCAAAGAAAATCTACTTTGCTCATAGCTTGTTCTCAGTTTGCAGTTAAACATGCATATCACCACCAATCTCTGCGTTTCCATGGCAAGCTTATAGAGAAGAGTTTGTCTTCTGTGTACTAATTCAGCATTCCATTTATCTTACTAATTGCTTCCATTTTTTTTTCCCTGTGAACTGTTACATTAACTTTCCTCGTGATATGCTTCAACACATAGTTGTTTGTAATGGTTTCTGTTAAGTAATATTTCTTTTTCTCCAAGGAAGCAGGACACTTGAGTTATGCATGTCCTAAAAATATGCTAGGAGAACGGGAGCCACCAAAGAAAAAGGAAAAGAAGAAGAGAAAAAAAATAGTTGAGCCAGAAGAAATGTATGTATATTTATTTACATGTTAATACTTCTTTTAGGCAACTTTTTCATGCTGAACACTTAAAATAAAGATCTATGTATTTTTCTCTCTCTGCACTGTGAAGTGAGGAGGAAGAAGAAAGTGAAGAGGAAGGAGAAGACCCTGCTCTAGATAGCCTCAGCCAAGCCATAGCTTTTCAGGTACAAAATTGAAGCACTATGTATAGTTCCATCTAAACATGAGGAGGAACCTCTTTACTTTGAGGGTGGCAGAGCAATGGAACAAGCTGTCCAGGGAGGTGGTCTCCTTCACTGGAGACATTCAAAACCTGCCTGGGCACGTTCCTGTGCAACCTGCTCTAGGTGGACTTGCTTTGACAGGGGGGTTGGGCTAGATGATCTCCAGAGGTCTCTTTCAACCCCATATCATTCTGTGATTCTGCATTTGTTATTTATTATTATTTAAATACAACTCCCCTTTTTCATCTGCTTTTCAAAAGCTCTAAGATAAATGTTAGATCTGTCCATTCTGTAGCACTCAGGGCCTCCATACCTGGTAGTAGTTGGTGACTATTGTTGGTTTCTTCATCTTGCCAGCATGTTCAGTTTTTGAATTTTGTGGTTTGGTTTGGGTTTTTTTTAACTGTTTCACTGTGGTTTTGCATTGCAATTCTTTCTCTCCTTCAAGCTCCTTTGTTCCTTAGTTTGCTGTCCTCTCTGCTATGATGCTCCATCAGGTTTTTGGTCCACAAATCCCTCTGCAATATGTTAACTGAGCAGCCAGAAAAATAGTCATGTATCAATGATCAGGTACATCCTCTACTCACTAGAAAACATCTATTTCTGGAGCACTCCCTTTGCCTAATAGAGTCCATCACAGTCTCTAATAGAACTTTTTTCTCAAAATATACTTAGTATATTTTTTGTTATGTAGATAGTCTGAGAACTATATTACTGTCTTCTTTACTACATCTTTACAGGCTTCACTACACAGAGCAAGCCTGAATTGATGTTCAGATTTCATGGCTCCCTATTCCTCAGCTGTCCCCCCAAAAAATCACTGAGGGTTTCTATGATAACTTTGTCCTGAATGTGACTGTAATGAATACAAAACTTTTACATGATGTAGTCCAAAATAATGATTCAAATATGCACAGTTACACACACGCATTCAGAAAAACCTACAAGTTTACAAAGTAAAACCTACAAATGTAAACAAGCGAGGGAACATTTCCATTTCACTCACCATCCAAAGACTTTTACTGGGATACCATATTTCCCAGTAGAAATGGGAAGCATTTATTTAAACCTTTAGTTGAGTAACTGTTATATGCCTGAAGACACTCATTCCCTGAATGAATGACTGCAAAAGACAGCAGATAGAAGACTTGTTAGTAGAAGAAAGCTGATTCAATAACATCAATTCAAAATGCAATTCATTCTTTGCTTTGGATCTCACCTGCTCTGTAGTTCTGTATTTTGTTTGCCACTTGCAAAATTCCTCTCTTTGAAAACAGAGGGTTTTCCCTGTGGCCTGCATCTGGGCTAAAAACTTACTGTTTGCCTGTGAGAAACATTTTCTAGTGCATTCATTGCACAGTTTGAGGAAATGGAGATAAATACTTTAGATTCTTGAACTTGTGAAATAATTCGAAGCATATGAATAATTAGCCTTATTATTTATAATGCACCTTAATTTTTCTTAATACTAGCTAATGCTTTTTCTTCTTTCATTGTAGCAAGCCAAAATTGAGGAAGAGCAACAAAGATGGACACAGACTGCAGGGGAATCTTCAATTTCAGATGATTCAAAACGTCCAAGGATTAAGAAAAGTGCTTATTTCAGTGATGAGGAAGAACTTAGTGAATGAAATAATATTAGTTTATATGCATATGTAATATATATAGTGTACATTTTGTAAAGTGCTACAAAGTTATCTGTAATACAAGTTTGTCTTGGTGTTGAAGACTTTTATTGAAAATCATGTTGTAGTTCTCGAACCCCTCTTTTTTGATACTTTTTTCTCAAAACTTTACCCTTCAAGGCAGCTTCTTAAGAGAAAAATTTATTTCTACGCTTAAATGCAGAAAAATATCTGGGAAAATGCTTCTTGCAGTTAGTATCGAGACTCAAACCCTAGGAGTGAAATTTTTCGTAAGAGAATTTACTAAGAATTCTTTTTTTTTTTTTTCCAAAGAGGATTTCCTTTTAGGATCATTGCTAGCACCACTGATGCTTTATATTTTGGCCTGTTTATTGCCTGTTGGAAGCAGTGCTTTAGTAGTACGTTAGTAGTCTATGAGTCTTGCATTAACTCTTGTGCATAGGGTTGAATTTCAGCCTTAAGCATTGTACCAGTCTTTTTATTCTTCATGCAGTAATATAATAAATTACTGTCACATAACCTTTGTTTGTGAAATCATTTTGGACCAAACAGTACATCTGTGTGCTTCCCAAAAGGATATGAGATGATCTCTTACACACAGTTTCAGTAACTTGCTGTACCCTTTATAGTATCATATAGCCTATATACAATATAGGTTTTATAGGAGATACAAGTTAAAAGCTATGTGGTGGTTAGTTCAGTTTTAAAACAAACATTCATACTTAATATTTTTTAAAGAGTGATAGTTCTGTTGCTCTTACATTAAAATTGAGAATGGCCTTATGTTTTAAAAATGGGAATGTACATATATTTTAATATGCTTTGATCTGATTTTGAAAATCTCTGCTCTGTGACACAGGCTTATACTGCACTGTTTCTCCTAATTGCAGTTTGGGTGCCTGACATGGTAATTATGGTTATGCACAGGTTTTTAAATGTACCTAACGTGGATCACAGTCCTATCTTCTCAGACATCTGGATCTGCTGGCAAATCCAGAGGGCACGGTTTCCTACATGCTTAAAAATCAGCCTTCACGTATACTTGGAACTGTCATGTCTTTAAGCAAAGTGTGATGGCACCTATTTTGCACCTAAAGCTGCTCAGATATTTTAAATAGAGACTCCATCCTTAAATCTCTGTGGGGTTCCAGTCACGTCCTCCTAAAAAGCCTTATAGGCACCTTAGGAGAACAGTACAAAGCCCTGCAGCAGTGATTACTCCCAAAACCAAAGGCACATGGTGACGATGGTAGCCCTTTTATCATGGCCACTTTGTATAGTCAAACTTTTCATTTTTCAGAGGCACAATATAAAATATGTTCACACTTGGAGGAAAAGACCAGCCGGCCTCTGTTTCTATTTTCAGCTCTTCATGTTGCTCATCAGAACTTGGTTTTCTTCCAAATATAGGAAATGTAAGTCCAAATATATCATTACATATTCTTAATTAATACCAGTTTACATTCAAATATATAACTAGGTGCAAAGAAGAGGCGTGCACGCACACACACACACACAACCCTAAGCTCCTATAAAGCAGTCACATTCAGAAGGTCATTCTGGGGTCTTCTGTTGCTACTTTCACAAGAATTCAGAAACAAGAATAAGATAATAAAGTGAAAGATTTTTCTGTGTGAACTACTCAAGCTACAAAATGGGGAGAAATACTGAACTTTATACATAGGAATGTCTTGAACTCAGTAATATGAAGTAAGTCTTAAAAACGTTTGTGGTAATTTTCTGCTGAAAGCACTACATATTCAGACTAGTTAAATCTGAAGCTTCCTTAACTGGATTTTGGAAACCTCTCTTGATACTGAATAGCCAACTGCAGAAGCGCCAGGTGTAACTTAGTGGTAATAAATGCGTATCACCGTACATCATGTGTGTAACAATGGTTCTGGACTCTGCTAAGGAAGAAAATATTGCCTGCTTCTCTGCAAATGCTAGGTTAAGGCTCAATAGCAGTTAAAAAAAAAAAATGGAGAGCAAAACAAAAATATTATGTCACTAATTAAAATCAGGGTTTTTCATCTTCTCTAATGCGGTGTTCACTGATGTTCTTAAAAAAAAAAAAAAAGAAAATGTGACAGATGACCAGTTTGATATTGTCCATGACTACAATTCAGGAACATTTGATAGCTTTCAAGAATTGAGATTTCAATTAAGTGATCAGGCACCGAGTTTCAACCATTTATTTCATTACACTGTGTAACACAGAAGTGGAACTCCCTGCTATGAGACTTTTTTCAGGGTCATAGGGTCAAAAGGATGAGATGATATGTGGAACATGATAGTTATTTTGAAATGATAGCCTAAATGCGGTTTCCATTCAGAAATACCCTAAATTACTGACTGCCTTTAGCTGTAAAGGCTAATATAAAAATATATATATAAAAAATTATATAGGGATGTTAACAGTCTAGGAATGTTTTATACTTACACAATTTACGGTTTCCTATTCGCTGCGGGTATCTTGTCAGAAAGAATAAAAACAAAACTGACCTTTGTTCTGACCTAGTACAGTACTTTTTCAAGAGTTCCTGTAGCTGAGGCATGTTGATATATCTTTCTATACTCTGCTGCTGCTGCCTCGCTGCTTTCCCTGGAGGATTTGCTTTTGTCAGCGCGAAGCAGTAGCTCAGACCAGACTATTACAGCTGACCCGGTGGTGTTCCTCCGTGCTCTTTTGTTCCAAGCATAAAGTCACTTGAGGCAGATGACATTGGAAAAGAAACAGATAAAAATGAGCCTGCTTCGGTGCAGAGCTGGCATCTGGAATTTCTTACCTTAAATCATCTTCCTTTAACAGTTTTCTTAAGTCTTTTTGACCTTTTATTGATTAGTAGTGCTTACAGTTTTTGGCTTAGTTCAGCGTAATGAAGAAAGCACCTGGTGCCTAAAACAGGACCTACAGGTACTTCAGAGGAGTAGGATTTTTGCACTTTAGTCTCCTTAATCATTTTATGTTTCTATTTTTTGTTGGCAAGATAATGAAGCATCTCTAGAAAAGGAATTCAGAACGCTAGCATTAGATAACCATTTAGATACTATGAATACCTGTTCTGCTTGCTTAAATCCAAAATCCTTGTCTGCAGCACCAGACCAAAGGCCAAAGCTTGTCAACTAAATCCCTTTCTGATGTTTGAAGGCCAAGGAATTTGCCTCTCTCTTCCTGCCCAGCCTCTCCTCCAAGGAGCATGGCTTCAGGTTTCAATCAGTGCAGAGAAGCCAGCTAGAGTGTTAAATAGGCTCCTAATTTAGATTATACCAACAGGGTGCAATTAGCTTTCAAAACCTTTACAGCAGAGACCTGCTTTTATCAGAGTCTGGTGTCTTAAAGCACCAGCTCAGGAAGCAGAAAACAGCTTTGGTGTCTGCAGGGCTCTGGGCCAGGCAGATGGGGCTGTGTAGCCACCTTATCAGAAGAGAGAAGAACAAAGACCGCTTTGGAGAACACCTTCCTGTTATCGTCAGAGAGACCACAGGGGGTTGTGGGTGGGGGTTTTGTGTTGGTTTGGGGGTTGGTTTTTGAGGACCTAGCTTAGGCTAGCAAGCTGAATGCTAGTTTTAGAGTACATATAATGTGGCTCTGATTATAGAGAAAATGACATTAAGTTGGGTCAGATTTTTTAAAAATAAATAATGTCAAACAATTTGTTCTTTCTGCAAACATCCGCTTATTGCATTTTGCCTTTTGTATTTTCAAAAAAGCTTGAAAATGGTCAAAATAATGCTTTCTGGGTAGTGGGACCTCTGGTCTAACTGAGTAGTGTCTCAAAAGAAGGTGACTTTTATCTGTCCTTGGGGAAGCAGGGGCTATGGGAGGGGGATAAGGATGATTAGCTTAACTGATTATAAATGGTATTACTCATACTGTGCCTGTGCAGCACTTGTTAAACCCATTGCAGCTCTGAGACACTGGAGTAAATTTAGTCCATGTTTAGCAGGTTCCCACTATGTTCTTGGCATATTGAGGTTACTACTCTCAGCAGAGCAATAGAAAGGGCTGTTAATATAAAGAACTATGTGTAGCTAAATAGGTGATGTCTGGAACAAATTGTAAACACTTTATCTTTGGCTTCTGGGTCACCGTGCTCTCTGGGATAGCCCTTTTTTAGTCTGCAGAGGTGACTTACTGTAGCATGGGAAGGTGAGCCGTACATGATATTTTAAAATGGCTTTTATTAACTTCTACTATGAACATTTAGAAGTAACTAGTATAGAGACCTCTTTGTTTCTGCTTTCTATTCTGTTTGGCATCCGCAGTGTCAATATGGTAATATATACCATAATTGCACCGTTGCATGTCTATAAAAATATTTCAAATAACACTCTTCTAGATGAGTTAACTTAAAATAACTGGTATTGGATAGCTGAATGCTGCTTTTTAGTAAAGAATACAAACCTTTTTTTAGATGTCCTTAAAATGCTCACACTAAAAAGCTTTGTTTATCTTATGGATCTTAACTGGGTGAGGTTTTTTCTGTAGCTGTTGATTGCAATATTGAAAATTACTACACTGTCCCTTCTTTAGAAAGAGGTGTAAAGTGAAGGGTTTAGTCACTCTCAACATACCTGACCTTGTTTCTTGTATCTATCCTGCTGTCTGTAGAAAGTATCCTAAAAAGAATAAACTGAGGAGATTCTGTATGTAAAAGAAAGCGATATTTTTTAAGTTGAAGAACTGTACACGTTTGTGAGATAACGTTTCATCTGTGCCAGGCTAACCCTGCCCCTGCTGTGTCTGCAGACAGACGAGACGTGTGCTTATACAAGTATTTAATGGGTGTGATAGGTAACACAGCAAGTAAAGACTTACAGAAACTGCAGCAGTGAAATGTGATAAAAGTGTATGTGAAAAACCTAACCAAGCCAGTAAGCTGATGTAGGTCACAGTGGCTTGAACAAATACCACAGTTACTAATATCAGAACTTTCCTGTCTGATGAATAGGATGCTCCAGAGAATCAAATGCAAGTCTGAGACTGTGAGTCCATCAAAGGCAACAGCCAGAAGCCTATGATGTTAAAGATGAGCTGATCCATAAAAATTCGGTTTTATCAATAAGCAGTTAAAGAAAATTAGAAGGCATTCAAATTTAGATACTGCATCAAATTTGGTGCAGTACACCAAAAGCTGTCACTTGGTTACAGGAGTAAAGATGCATTATTGTAACTGCCTGTGTGATCGCAGAGGACATAGACACGTTCTGTCCAATGAACAGATGTTTCTGTGGAAGAAGGAGAAACCCAAAATAGAATTAAAAGGGATGTTAAGGACTGTGTGGGTGTGCTGAGAAGTTCCAAGGCACCAATCTGTATATTTAGAGTGAATGGGGTAGAACTGCTTGTACTATGTTGTGATTAATTGAAGAATGAGTGTCTTATATCTGAAAATTACAAACCTTTTGGTAGTACAAGTTTGTACTTATGTGCAAATGTTCAAGGGAAAGAAGAGGAACTAAAGGAGGATACAATTCCACAAAGGACCTCACTTGGGATGCCCTTGATGTGTGAATTTGATTAGGTGGCAAAGAGCCATCTGCCTGTGAAGCCTGGAGCCATGAGGGTGTATATAAAATGAAGTGACTTAGTAGCATATGGCAGTTTGGAGAGATGAGAACATGCAGTACTTGGACGTGATGGTTTTGAGTTTGTGAACCATGTATCTGGAATGAGTGATTGTAGTCCTTGAAATTATGTTCTTTCGAAGAAAGTTTTGGAAAATTCAACAGCTAGATTTATTTTCATCTGCTGCAGCATAACGTTTTGAAGAAGCGTTTCTACCGTGGGAGGCTTTCACGGGAAAAGCTTAACAGAGGAAACTCAATTAAAATCTGGAACACGGTTCTGCAGCAAGGGTGGAATCTCTGCAAGTCCCATGCCTGTGCCATCCCAGAGAATGAAGGGCCCCAGGACATTATTCATGTTCATATTTAATTTAGCTGAGGCTGCTGGAGAATGTCCAGAATCCTCTCCGTTTGCTACACAATTTAGGTCGAGCCCACAATGGGGTACTTGAGGTCAGGATTAAGTAGCCCTTGCAAAACTTTTATGTTTTTTTTTAACTCTTCTGTTATTTGTGCTAGGCTGGTGGATTTTGTACTATATTGCACACATGCTGTATGCCCACTAAATATTAAAGAGTACATGAAAGAGTACAATCCATTTGCACCGCATGGATTATATTAGTGCAAACGGGACTGACTACCTCTTTCATGTTGAGTTGTCTTCATGCTTTAACTGGCTTCTGCTGGGCAACAATGACACCTGTCTGTTAATAGAACTATTTATTGTAAACTATTTTTATACAGTATTATTATTATTTTTATATAGTTCTTATTAGTCTGTATGTGTTATTGGTACTCCTGCCAACTTACTGCAAAATTGGTGTGGTGTTCTTCCTTAGGATTTCATATGAGTGCACTCATTGCTTAAACCTTTGGAATGGCAGACTGGGTGATGGGAAGGCACCGAGCTCCCTTGATTGGAATGCGGTAGGAGCCCCGCACACAGATTACTCTGCTTCTTTGAGGACAGGGCTTTCAGTAATTATTCTAACAGCATTCTCTGGATGCAGCTTCATCGCTCTAGAGGCTGGGAACCAGGGGAGGAACGACGGAGGCAAGCAGGGCAGAGAAATGGGTAGGCCAAATGTCCATCCACAATGACTGTATATTAATTATGCTAAATATTTTCAGATTTCTTTCTACAGATTCCTCTCTTAGCAGTATTTTAGATCAGAATTTATGAGAATTAAATTTGTATGGCATTCTGAAGTATATAGGTGTAAACTCTAACTGCAAAGATTTTATTCCAGCCATGGCACTGTTTGAGAAGTGTAAAAAAAGCACTGCCTAGATTATGTTAGTGCAAATGAGACTCACTACCTCTTCACGTTAAATTATCTCCACGCTTTAACTGGCTTCTCCTATGGAACAATGACACCTGTCCATTAGTAGAACTATTTATTGTAAGCTATTTTCTATATAGGTGTTATATTTAAATAGATTCTGACATAAGAGGCTCGAATGCAGACAGCACAGTGGCTTTGTGTAAAAGAACAGGATGTATTATGGTTAGGAGGAGAGGAAGGAGAGCTTCAGAAATGGAAAAAAAAAAGAAAAATAAAATATGCAGGTGAGACAGAGAATACTGGTAGAGCAGAGACCAACATCAGAATACAGGGCAAAAAGGAGCAAAAAATATCACCTAAAACCCAACACACAGTCATCTGTAACATTAATTCCCCTCTATTTAAAGAAGGCTTTTATAGGAAATGAGTGATTTTGCATATTGCAGTGAAAGTGGTTTTTTTGTATGTTCAACTCTGAACTCGGTTATTTGATTTTCTCAGGTGCTCAACTTCACAGCAATATGGCAAATGTGAATGCAGCTCAGCTTTCTTCGAAAAAAATAAATTCATTAATTACTTCCCAATCTATCCTTTGTGTCCCTGGTTATAGTTCAAAACCTCTAGCTGATAAACAACTTCTAAGACCTAACATTGCTTCTGAAAACCAGTGCCTCTTAAACTCACTTCCCTGCTCTCCTCTCCTCTCCCTCCTTCCCCCGTGGGATTGTTATTATTCGGAGGTCTTCCCAGTTTGTAGCTGTCTGGATGACAGAGTCCTCCTATCTCTATTTACTTCACTATTGATATGATTTATGCTGAGGGCTTTTTTCCTCATTCATAACTTGCTGGTTTTTTTCTTCTGCCTGTGATAAAGGTTTCCCCTCTAGAATTCTGACTCCTTCGGACAGAGCAATTTCTGTTCTGTGTTTTTTTTATGTGTTGCTGTCCAGTCTGCAGACCACCTTCAGGGTGTCTCATTGTAACTGTACTTTACCTGCAAGATGTTTTTTAAAAAAAACCAGCAGCATTGCTTTCCAGCTGTTCCATTCATTTAGCTATTCTGCCCAATTGATTTTTGCACTTTTATTATCATTGACTAAATTTAATATCTAGGTAAAAGCATAAATTTACAACTAAAGGAGACTGTAGTCGTTCAAGTTTTTTTCCTTCAGTAAGCTGCTAAAATTGTGAGGTGTTCAGTTATCTTCTGTCACATTTAGCCCATCTATTTTTTTAATTAACCAGAAAAATATAAAATGCTTAAAAATGGACACAACCCTAGCAAGCTGAAGTGAGCAACTAATAATAAAAGTTCATCCTATGTTTTGTTCTAAAATTACTTGTATTAATAATGAATAAGGAACAAGTAATTAACTGGAAAATTTGCTGCCTGCAAACTTTCCTCTGCCATCTCTGTTTCTCTCTCTTCTTCCAATATAATTTTTACAGTTCCTTGACATAATGTGAATGTGTTAAATTGAATTCACTGAGATGATTAAAATGTATATGGTCATCATTAACTGAACTATAGCAAAAAGAGCAATGAGTCACACAGGCTAATGTTTGCTGCCATGTTTGATGACAGATGTATCATACTTAGGCTTCAGCTGATGAGAGAGGCCAACAAACTATATTTCAAATGTCTAGACATACTCCTTTGGAGAATACTCAAGTATGAGTTTCATACACGCCTCCAGTCTGATGGATAAGTGCATTATTCATTGATAACTGGTTTTAAAAGATGTATTTTGTGCCACAGTATTATGATAGGCAGTATTTTTTGCAGTTGCTATCTTAAAAGGTTTATTAGCTGTTCTGGTTGGTTTGGTTGGGTTTTTTTTTACTTTCTTCTTTCCCACCTCCTTTTCAAGAGTTTAAGAGCTCACTGTGGAAAACTGCTGGTGTTTGGCAGAAAAAAACTCACTTTAGAATCATGTCTTTATTTCTAAAATAGAAAATAGTACCATGGGTGACCTCTGTAATAATATGATTTCAAAGCTTAGGCTTATTCAGTTCATTTATTATATGTTAATTCATTTACAAATAAAAATTAGTTGATTGCCCCGGTTAATAAGAATAAACCAAACAGTAGATGGTTAGTCCATATTTTGATTCATATTTCTTTAGTTCCATACTCAGGTTGTTCCCAAGTGTTCGTATTTCTTACTAGTACCACTATATCTGCATACTGGTTTAGGGAAACTGCACTTCAACTCCAAGAATCTCGGGAGGGAACTGAGAGCCTCAGAGGAGCCTCAGTAGGCTGCTGTCATCATGTGTGTGGCATTAGTTTGTTGAGAAACAGGAAAGTCGTATGAAGTCGCCCTCAGCTGCCTTGCTGAGGAGAAATCCCACACAACTGATCCCACACGACTCTCTTACTGGTTTCCCAACCTATTTTTCTCATCCAGAGGCAGTGCGTCAAGTTTCACTTAGTAAAAGTACTATTGATCCTACTGAGTGTCAAATAGCATCACTGCAGAGCTGAGGCAGTAAGAGGTGGGAACTCGGAGCTCATGGGAAAAACAAAAAAGGCAATTCCTTAAAATAGCTGTGATGAAAGCATATTGAAAACTAACCCAAAGTGCAATAAAATGGCTGAAATAAGAGCCCAACTTAACTAAACTGACTCCTTTGAGAGTATTAAAACAGAAGAAGAAAAGGGGAAGCTGAGTCAGTTAAGTGTTATTAGCACAGAGGCAAAATCAAAAGATCAGCCAAATCAAATGAGAAACAGTAATGAGTGTTGTATGAATGACACATAAAGAAGAAGAGAAGAGGAGTGTGTTCATAGGAAGGGTAAAACTAGAGAGCAAATTGATCCACTCTTCAGCAGGAAGGCATCCTCCAGACAGCAGCCAAAAAGGCAGAGGGGTTTCAGCCCCGGTGGAATCAGCTCTCACTAACCAAGTCAACTCTCATGCTAGCAACCATCTACCTGAGTGCAAGCTGCAGCTGGGAGAGAAAGGAGTCAAGGATGCTTAGGCTAGTTAGATGTTGTTGAGATGGCTGGACCTACCAGAGTGCCTGAAGACCCTAGGCAATTTTAGGCATTGTTTCTGTTCTCAGAAATCTGCATTTACGAGTATACACACAGATTCTGGTTTTGAAAAATGGGAGCTGAGGAACCCATGGTTAAAAAAAAAGTCAAAATTATCAAGCAGAGGACTGAGAAGTAAAAATCTATATGGACTGTAATCAGTCTGATGCCTTTCTGTACAAGGGTACAGATTTTACATGTAAAGAAGAGGTGGTAGATATCGTGTATCTTGACTTCATTAAGATTCATGATATTGTGACATAGTAACAACATGCTTCTACTGTAACCTGAGTGAAAATTTTGGGGGAAAACTACTCTCAGTAGTTCACAGACAAACTGATGAGATGTACTGAGTGGGGTTCTTCAGAGACCTGTCACCAATGTGATGCTGTTCAATACTCTCTGTAAGACCTTGCATGATGGAATGGAAAATATGCTTGTAAAACTTGTGAATAACGAGCATCACGTAGGACACCAGCTGTCTTGGCTTTTCATCTGATACTGCTAAATATTGAATGGGTATAAGAATAGCTCTTCCTTTCCTGGCTGTTCCTGAGCTAATCAGTTACCTCCGATGACCTCTGTGAGCACCTTCTGCTCAGCCCTTGTTTCTTCCCATGGCTCTTCCACGCTGGCATGGGCTTCTGCCCTCTGCTCATCACAGCAACTTCACCAGCCAGACTGACCAGTGCTCAAGGTTTACCTGTGTTTGTCCTATGGTGGCAGGGGCAAGATGATTAGTAACTAAGCACATCTCCAAGGCAGAATATTAAAAAAAAACAACTTTCCAGAAACAAATGGGACTGAAAACCTAAATCTGATGTTACACACCTGACCGATTTTTCCTGGCTGATCTGTTTTCAATAGATCCTGTATCTCTTTCCCAGAAAATGGTAGGTCTGGAAATGTTTGGTTCATAGGCACTTTAATATTTCAGGAAGAGATCCTTAAAGCTGCCTGGGGTAGGGTTTTCTTTTGTTTTGAGGAGGGAGGCTGTTTTTTGGGGGGGTTGTGTTTTGGGGTTTTTTATCTTCAAAGCCCTTGTCTAGCAAAACAAGACTCTTTTTTTCCTTGGGGGCAAGTTATAAGATCTTCAAAGCTAATAACTGTCCTCTGCCTTTCAAGGCTATGTTGAAGCCTGGGGCCATAGACTGTATTTCCCACAGCCCCCAACAAGCTCCATTATGCCTCTAGCTGGGATGCTCCTCTAAGTATCAATAACCTCCTATCACTAACAAGGTCAAATTTATAAAATACTTCAGTGTCCTTAAATTGAGGGCAATCCTGTCTTTGCCTGGGTTTATGCTCCTTTATAGCAGGAGGCTGGTGCTCTGATAAAGTGGTAGGAGGAGACCTCCAATGCC
Source organism: Scolopax mira (assembly GCA_004320125.1). Classification (NCBI taxonomy): domain Eukaryota; kingdom Metazoa; phylum Chordata; class Aves; order Charadriiformes; family Scolopacidae; genus Scolopax; species Scolopax mira. The sequence continues at coordinate 46,768 of BJBW01002395.1, forward strand.
AGTGTAGTAAATGCCAAAGCTGAAATACAAATTTTCAGGGATTTTTTGAGTTCAGCCCCTTCAGTCTGTCTGTCAGCATGGAGTTTATCAGCATGAGAGGGAAAGAATGAGAAACACTCTTGAGCACAGATAAGTGATGAAAGTGAAATAGGAGGCTCTTTAAAATGTGTTTTTACACTTCAAGACTCTTTGTTAATTGGAAAGAGAGCCTTGTGTGGGATCATCATTTAAAGAGGAGGCAACAGCAAGCAATTTCCATTAGACACCAAGAGACAGTAAACCAGGGTAAAGTGTTGGTCACGTTCGTTACATTTCTTATCTAATTGTGTGATACTATCAAGCCCTACTCACTGGAAACACAGCCACTCTCATTATGGATAGAATCACGGTGCTAAATAACAATGTGGTTACATGAGAAGAGTCAACGCTTTAACAATTTTGCAGCCTTCCCTGCATGTCTGCAGGTCAATAAGATGAAAATTTCCAGGTCCTGCTTTGATAGATCACAGCTTATAATTATAGTCACGTTGCATGGGAACGTGGGCGCGCTGCTGGCTAGATTAGAGAAACAGGCAGACAAGATCGAAGCCTCCCTGGGTTTTTTTTTCACCCTCTCTGAGTATGCTAACATGTGCCTATTTCAGGATTTTTGATGAGAATGTTTTCATACTTTTTCTCCTTTCTTCATTTTTATAGCTCTGAAGGTTTTGGTGGTTCTGCTTTGTTTCACTTACAATAAATTCTTCTTTTGCTTGACCTTTATCTATTTCCGCCGCATTCATTTGACTGTACTGTATTCTTTTTCTCCCTTTGCTACAATCTGAGCTCTCCACCCCCTCCAATGCTGTCTCCACCTCCCTCCCTGGAGGCAGCCCCTGTCATTATCACCTCTCCTTCACTCCTCGCTTCCCTGACATAAGCGAGAAGCTCGATGACACACAGTTTCCTGCTTAAGAGGAGTCTGTTCATCGCCAGCTTCTATTTATTTAATAACCCCCTTTCACAACGTTGCTTTACAGTTTATTGCAGAAGATACAGGAACGAAAATTGAACAGTGGTTTGTAAAGCAGCAAGATAGAGCTGTGGGTCAACCTGCCATCCCTGGGTCCTGCTCTGTTCTAGCAGATACAAAAGTGCTGTGGGCTGAAGGGCTGTGGGTCATAGTCTGGCAAAGCATTAAACCTGCCTTTTGAATGCCCTGCACCCGATTAAAATATTCATAGCATCACAGAGTCATTTAGGTTGGAAAAGATCATTTCTTTAAGATCATTGCGTTGAACGTAAACCTAATACTGCCAAATCTACCACTAAGCCATGTTCCTCAGCACCACAACTACACGTCTTTTAAATACCTCCAGGGATGGCAACTCAGCCACTTCCCTGGGCAGCTTGTTCCAATGCTTGACAACCCTTTCAGTGAAGAAACTTTTCCTATTATCCATTAATGAAGAAATTAAGAAAAATTTCCTAATGCCCCCTGGTGCAACTTGAGGCCATTTCCTCTTGTCCTGCTGCTTGTTACTTGGGAGAAGAGACCAGCCCCCAGCTCTCCACAGTCTCCTTTCCAGTAGTTGTAGAGAGTGATAAGGTCTCCCCTCAGCTTCCTTTTCTCCAGGCTAAAGAATACTTGTTTCCTCAACTGCTCCTTGTAAGACTTATTCTCTAGACTTTTCACCAACTTTGGTGAAACATCTTTGGATGTGCTCCAGCATCTCAATGTCTTTCTTGTAGTGAAAAGCCTAAAACTGAGCACGGTATTGAAGCTACATGATACAAAATACTGATGGAGTATAAAATCACTCCAAAAGCTGAAATGTTCCCAAAAGTGTTTGCTGATGGGTCTTATGGCAGACCACATATTTTCTTTTCTTACTAGGGTTTTACTGGACTTCCCATATCTATCCACAAGTCTTTTCTGTGCCCATTTATAACTGTTGTGCCCAAGAGCAAAGGTGACTCCTTGAAGCACCCATTTCAGTGCTGTCCTCCTTTTTCTTGCAGGTACTGTACCTTTACCTTGGACCTGGCCTTACACCAGAGGTCTCCACTGCCATAGTAGCCACCAGTGGCACTGTCACCTATCAAAGGCCATAGAAATGTCATTTGTTTTCAGTCTTATTGGCTGTGGTCCAATGTGGATCCAGGAAGAGACCTGCTGAGACACTGGAGACGAGCTGCTGGGCAGCAGTCCTTCACTGGCAAAATGACTAGGGGTAAGGAATATAGTGCCATTGCCTCATGTGGGCTTAAGGAGAGGCATCAAAAGGACTTAGACCAGTGGAGCATCTAGTCAAGGCTCTGAAGAGGGCCTATAAAAAGTGTAAAAATACTAATATATGGCCCTGCTGGGACCTGTCTTGTTGGGAGTTGTCTTGTTTGCAGCAGAATGAACTTGGCTGCAGTTGGTGTGGGAGTGAGGATGCAGTTCCTGAGTGCAGCAGGAGTTTGGTGGCACAGCCCAAGCCTCCCTTCTGTAGGAGCCACTTCTCCTTAGAAGAAGGGCATTCATCTACACTGATCAGAGTATTGTGAGAGCAGTGACAGGCGGGGACAGTGGCTAAACAAGATCTCCTCAGTTCCCAGGTACCCTTGAAAAGGTCCCAAGCTAGCAAGGGGACAAAATGAGGGACAACCCCATTTGTGGGTACTTTGGTTCCTTTTCATGGCAAGTCGTACTTTCTGGGCTCACTGCCAAGCACCAGGATTTTCCATCAGGGCTTCCAGTCCTCTCAGTTACTCTGCCCCCAAAACTTTCCACAGCAGAAATGATTCCTTCTCTGGCCCATCCCACCTCAGGAACTTTGACCAAGACACTGTCAGATCCCCATCCCTTGGTGGTTGAGCAACTATTTCTTAGCACTTGTTTTTTGCTTGCTCTCTCACTCTCTAAACCTTTCCTACTGAACAGCCATAGACACAATTTTTAAAGTGATGGCAGACACATTCACACATCTCACACAAAACCAGAGCTATTTATTACTGTCAGAAAGTGTTTTGGCAATTGATGGACACAGAACTAACACAGCTGTCCATCCTTTGCCAGCTTTCAATGATCACATATATTTGACTGAAGTGATATCGGAAATTAGATGATTGATTTTTGTTGAAAACTAGGCATACTGAGGCACCTTTGTGACCAAGTTGTTTTCTTGTGAATTACTTCTTTTAGTTATGTGTTTAATTCCACCCAGAACATAGTTACCTAATAGGTTTGATTATTTTAGTTTAGGTTTAGGTCTTATCATTAACTCAAAAGTAAGAACTGCACAGTTTATCTCTTACAGAGGTACCAGGCCCCTTACAGAGCTACCAGTTCCTTGTAATTTCACAGTAGGAAACATTTTATTTTTCCAAATATTGAGCTCAGTTTAGAATCACTCAGGCCTTTTCAAGATGCTAAGTGAATGCAGCTAGACTAAGCAGGTACAATCATCACCCACAGGAAGATCAGCTGAAATGCTGCCTCCCAGGTCATGTTGCTCTTATCCCTAACCTCCTAGGGGAGAGCGAGAGAGATGAAGAGATACTGCAATTTCACCCATGTGTCCTGCTCCATACCTGATACTTCCCATGACAACAAAAAATACCAGGGGGAAAACCCTGAATATGCACTTCTAAGAGATGGATGCCCTGGAGCAACAGAAACACAAAGCAGCTCCCACAGGAGAAGAACAGGATTAACGATCTTGATTGTTTTGTAATGGCCTCTGGTATGTTTTTCCTGTTATGAGGCAAAAAAGCTATTTGCTACACACAAAAAATATGTAGAGCCTACCTGGTGCTAAAAGGCAAGGGTATGAAGTATAAATAACTTAGAAAATAAGAGAATGGCTATGGAAAGAGAGTCCTGCATGGATTCATCCAAGCACATGTTAGTGATAGCTTTAGAAAAAAAGAAATTAATTAGAAGGATTTTTTACATCTATCTCATTTCTGAAATGCATAAATTGTGACTCCAGCTTCAGAAAGGGCAAGCCGACAGAAGCCAAACTAAAGAAGTGGGAAGCATCTTATGTTGCTTATAATATTGTATTTTTCCCCATAGAGAGATTGTGGTCAACATGTTCTTCTTCAAGAGTGGTTCACGCTGCACTTAATGTGGTACAACTGTGGGCTGCCAACAAAGATGGCAGTCTTTCTGTCTTCGTGTCCCCACTCCCACGTGTGTCCCTGTTCTCTTCCTCGCATCACATCAAAGGATTATGCAACTTCAGGGTGAATCAGCTCCCCTGATCCAACAGAAAATTAACAGGTTTTTGGTGGGGTAGTTTGCTTTGGGCTGACCCAGGAGAACTGAGATGGAGGTGGATGGGGAAGATGGATTAAAAACTGGTGAGTGTGTGGGGCAGTGACCTCTTTACCTCCATCAGCTTTAGCCAGAGCAACGTTTCTGACTGCAGCCTTAGGCACCCTCAGGCAGCCTCAGAACTGGAAGGGCACACAGGGAGAGCTGTTCTCTATCAGTATGCTGCTGGACCAACAGCAAAAATCTGGGGGAGGAGGACGTGGCAATAAATGTGATGGAAGAGACAGAATTCTGAGGGGTTTGAATGTTAAAGCATGTAGGATATGTGGAGAATGGGAAGCTACCATCTCAGCTCTTTTCGGAGGACAGAAGGAGCCGGACTCGTGCATCTTCCATAACCTAGTGACAGAGAAGAGTTTTTGATGAGGAAATTAAAATCTCATGTAGTTTTAACTAAGAAATATTAATTGTCTCCTCATTTGCTGTTGTTGGATATTTGCTGCTGATCACAACCTAGCAGATGATGTGCTATGAAAGGTGGAGGCAGCATAAAATGCCTTGCTGAATAATTGATCACCACCCCTCCAGGCTACGTCCATGGATGAATGCATATGCCAGTTAGGATGACTGTGTCCCCAGTTAATGCTCTTAATTGACTAACACTTGATCTGAATTAAAATAGCGTCTTTAAGGACATCTTATTTATGTCAGAAGGGTTTTCATATTTAACAATTTTTCTTTTTTGTGTGTTTTTCTGATTAAATGCAGTCACCTTCTGGCCTTTTTATTGTAGGGACATTCAGAAATTAATGTATTTTTAAAAAACAGTGGTTTAAATCTTGATCACATCAAATCAATGGGAAACATTCTGTTCACCTTCCCATTGTACTTTTTCAGTACAATGTGTGTTGCTCCCCCATTTTTTTAATAAGAGTTAGAGAACCAAATAAAAGCCAATTAGGTATCTCATCCACAAAGGCAACATGAAGCATTAAAGGATCAGAGGGCCAGACAACAGGATTGCTTAAATCAGTACATGGTAGAGATTTCCCATCTTTAAGCCAAATCTACAAATTTCTTGGCCCTTCATGAAAATCACAGGAGGATAAGACATTTTACCCAAAAATAGCCCTGATTCCTAAACATCTAAAATTTTTAATGCTGCTGGTGTTATACACATATTATCTTCTGCAATTTACTTCAGACTCTGGAAGGAGGGAGAAAAAAGAAAAGGAAAATTAAAAAAAAAAAAAAAGATAAATAATTAGAAGAGGTGGAATAAAGGCAGCATTAGTACCAAATGGTGCTACTGAACATGAGGTCTCTTCTCAGCTTTCTGCTTCATTCCAGCTTACTCAATGTTGCGCCTCCTGAAATGCCAGGCCCTGGCTCTGAGAGGCCCTAGGCCGTTCTCTTGTCTCTTTGCCTTTGGGAGGATTAATGGCTGTTTGAAAGCAGCTGCCTGGATTTTCTCCTCATGTGACTGTTCACAGTTCACACAGTCACATCCAAACATGGTCATATTTGTTTTACATTTGCTATGATAAGCTGATTTACTATTTCCTACATAAATTGTTTAACATGATCTTGTAAGTCCAAATATGAATTGTAAAAGGAGATAAAATCAAATCTCGCCCTTATAAATTTTGTTTTTCAGTCTTTTTCAAGGCATTTTTACTTTTCTTTTGCATGAGAACCGGGTACAAATTATATACAGGTGTGTCTACACACATCATGCATACTGCATGGGACCCTCTACATTACAGGAATATTAATTGGGAGATAAGGTCCAAGGTGAAGCTTTTGAACGTTAGAAAGTGGCAAGTTTAAGATCCTCTTATTACTCCTTTTTCATCTGTATTCTGCACTGAACCAGAGAGAGATCCCATGGAGGAACACTACGTGCTGATACTGCATAATGCACTGTGCAGGGGACCAAGTCAAGGTCGTACAGTCACCTGGCATCTTCTGACTTTTGGGTAACTGACTGCTACCCAGAGAACTTTCTTCTTAAGTAGCTTCCTTGCTTCTTTTTTACAAAAAAAAAAATCTCAGTTTATTTTAAAGAAGGAAGTACAACCATGTCATGTGTGTCCCAGGCTCTGGACAGATGTCCTTTTGCAGATCCAGCTGTGCTGGGGTGAGGAGTTATCCTCCCTGCAGTTCGTAGTCACCCACCCCTTCCCTAGGAAAATATCCTGCGCCCTGGTACCCACCCACCCCTTCCAAGGTCGGAATGAAATCACAGGGTGATTAAACAGGGTGAGCAGGACCGCTGAGTCCCAGGGTTCATAACTCTCAGAAGAACCTAAGGAATGGTACCCAAGAACTGGTGCCTCCCACCAGATGAGGTTCTGAGTGTGCCAGCACGCTGTTTGCAGGGCAGCATTTGCAGAGTGCTCTCCTGCCTACACCTGAGCAGCCCAAACAGGAGATGGACATTTGGCATTTTTTTATAGTTTCGTTCTCTAAAGCTGCATAGATGTTTTTGTGACAGAGGAAAGGCATTTCCCCTGGAAAATATCACAAACTTTATATAAACTGTGCAGCTTCTCAAATAAGGAGAATGATTTTTCAAGGCAAGAAAGGACAAAGCCCTGAGCAACCCAGCCTGACTTCAAAGCTGACCCTGCTTTGAGCAGGAGATTGGACTAGAGACCTCCTGAGATCCCTTCCAACCTGAATTATCCTGTGATCCTTTGATTTTTTTGAAGCAAAAAATAACCAGCTACAGGTTTGCTGCCACTAGTCCTGGAAACCGAATGCAAATAATTAGCACTTTGGAGCATTGTTGGGAGGGATCCCATGACAGCTGAGACAATGGGATGCCTGGCTGGTCCCAGGAGGATGGTTTCCACCCTGCCAGTCTTTCTGTTTTCTGGTTGCTGCTCCCATGGCCCCACAGTTTGTTGGATCCCCTGGCTGAGCTGGCAGAAAGCTAGTTTAGTGAGCTGACCTGGCTCACCCGTGGGTCAGACAGTGCCAGAGGGAAGAAAACGGGAAAAGGTGGGGCCACATGGCCAGGATTAACCCTGGGAAAGCGGGGCCTAAGCTTCTCACACCAGCAAGCTGTGAGATAGTACAGTTTTATTCTTGTAAGCTAATGTGGATGTGTCTAGTCACTGTCTGGGTCAATTCTCCCACTGTCGTGTTTAATTATTTAATATAGAGCCTGATCCTTCAGGACTGCAGCCCCATGATGGAGGCTGGCCTCTGTGCCTCTGTCTTGCAATGTATGTTTAGACAGTGAGTGCCAGGAAACAAGTCCTATATCTGTGAAGCACCACTTACATGGCTGCTGTTAAATAAGTGATAATCTGTGAGGAGCTTTTCGCTTACCAGTAAGTTGCCTGTTTGGAGGCCTTTCTGCCATTTGATCGTAGGTCAGATTCATGTCCTTTTTGAAATTAGGACAGCTTCTTTTTTGAGTGATTGTCAGTGCAACCTTATTGCTCGGGTTGCCTATTTTTACATTGCTGGCTTGTGATGTGCGCAGTGAAGCCTGACTGGCCGCAGCCTGGAAAGAACGGTCCAGCTCTCTTCTCCTTGCCTCTGGAAGCAGACTCCCGCTGCTTCCAATCAAGCACCTGTGGGCTGAGCCGGACTAGCTCACGGATCAGAGCAGAGAAAATGAACTCTGCAGAAAACCCAGCAGAGCCAGGCCCCCATGCCCTGCTCTGCCCATGGAGCAGCCAAGGCAGGGGGGAGGCAGGGACGGAGCCCTGGGCAGAAACGGGGAGCGCTCCCCCGGGCTGCAGCCTACAATTAGTGTGTATAAAGTGATCGTCAAACTACAACATCGCTCACCTTTTCCTCTTCAGAAGCACTTGCGTTTAAATTTTTCTTCAGGTGATTTTACACTGGCACTTCCAAGAGAAATTCCCCGTGCGGCAGCAGAATCAGTAAAAGACACCTTACCTTACTTATTTTTTTCCCTCCAACAAATGTAGCAGAAAAGAGTGGTTATTTTAAAATTATCATTTCTTCTGCCATAGAACAAGAGCAAGCTGGAGAATATGTTATACTTCATCAGTTAAATATTTACAATAGTAAAGCAAAGGGGTGGTTTTCTTTTTAGCTTTCGACAACAAATGCAAAACTGTGCAATGATTAGCTTTACGTGAAGTCAGTGTGAAAGAACAACAGTATTTTTAAGAAGCTGTCAGCGGCTTATCTCAGAGCTGGCACCTATTAATATAGTGAGTAATTTCTGCAAACCCAGATAGGCTCCAAAATTAACACTTAATCCATTAAGAAAGAGCATGGAGTGCTATAACTATGTCAGAATACTTTGGCTGGTAATAAACAAATCATTCTTAATGTTGTATTCACATCCATTAACACAGGTTTCTAACCAGAAAAGCTGTAAATTTATTCATTTTTAATACAACTTAATCCATACATAGTTCAGCATCATCAAGAAAAATAACAGTTTTTCTATTGTTTCCACATCAGCAATTTTTGTGGGAACTAGCCAGTTTGACATCACACTTTTTTTTCTAGTAATGTTCCCATGTTAATGTGTGCTTTCAGCCAGCCTTCTCAGACTGCTCAGAAGTGACACAATTACTTCAGACTCAGCAGTGCAGCAATAAATTACAAATTGTCCTCTAGCTTGTTTTTGCACACCCACGGAAAACTTCTTCCCTGCGGTTGCTCTCGAAAGACTTGAGATTCCATCTGCTTATTTTATTTCCCAGGTGGAAAGGAAAGGGAAAAAAAAAAACAACCAAACTAGATAAAACTGAAGAGTCTGCATCCATTGAAACCTGTTCAAAATCCAGAGTGAATGCTTGGATTTAAGCAGAGTCACTGAAGATTTACAGTGACAGGCAGACAAGAACTCCAAATCTGAGTCCCATGCTGAATTAGGAACACACGTAAATAACCTGGCAGCAGGTTTAAACAAGAAAGAACTTGTCCCCACTGTTTATTTCTGTGTAAGCACATAATGCTATCTTGAAATAAAGTCTGCGAATCAGTTCAGGCAGTACATTTGACCCTGTTTACTACCAAAAGAAGGTTCCTCAGCTGAGGCAGTGGAGGAGTATTGAATACTGAGCTCCAGTGCTCAGCTGCTGGTTAAGTGGGAGGCCAGGCTGGAGTAAAGGAGAATATATTGCCATGATTCTGGGGATTTAAGTGTTGCGAGGGCAGCTTCAAAAAAAAAAAAAAAAAGAACAAAAACCCCAAAAAAGCTGTAAGAACTGATCTAGCAGCTCATTTGCTGAAAGCACCAGGAGGCTACTACAATTGCAACTTATTGGACACATAAAAGCTAGTAGCAATAGCTTTTTCTCAAAACATAATTTAATCTTTCTATGGGGACCTCAATGCAAACATTTGCAGAGGATACTGTTATCCTGGAGTAATGTATCTGAGCTTTCCAGAATAATGTTTTTTTCCCCAATACAGCAATGCAGTTATCCTAATACAGCTGAAAACCATAGTGTGTCACTGGTTTTTACAAATGTTCTTACTCTTCCCATCTCTATTTGATTTCAAACACAAAGAAAGTGACTGAGCACATTTGCCTGTGCAAAAGACTTCAAATGCAATATAAAAAAAAATCCAAACTCAGCTATTACAGAGTTGTTACCCTCTGTATAATGTTCAGTTTTTTTCTTAAAATGAATGTATACCTAATAAAGCAACTAAGCAGCTGATAGTTTTTCCAAGAAAAATAAAAAAAAAAAAGTGCTGACTATATTGCTAGACTTTTGGAAGGTTCCTGGTATCAGGATATGACCCCTCTTCCTCGCCAATTAAAAATGAAATAAAACAGCAGACAGTAAAAGAGAAATTTCAACCAGATCATCTCCTGGAACTGACTGTCTCTTTCTTTTTAACTCCCTGGCTTTCCCACTGTCCAGGTACAGCTGCAACACACTCCTATTATCACTGATGTTCCTGCTGTTCATCTTTGTACGGGTAACATTAGCTTTACAATACTCCCCATCTTTGATAGCACTGGAAACAGACATTTCAAGGTTGCTTCTGAACTTGGAGGTTTTGTATAGCAACACCATTCATCAGCACATCTAAGACACTATGATTGGACTGCCCAGAAATAATTCTTCCGAGCTTTTTTCCTGAGGACTTCAAACTGAAGTGGCAGCATGCTGTGAGAGATCATCCTGACTATGCCTACTACGCCAACCTTTTCCACACCTTCTGAACATCAGAGGAAGCTTATATAATCTGTAATATCATCACCATAGGTGACTATTTCTTTTCCATCATGTTTCCAGAGCTTGAATGTACTGTTAGGAACACAGAGTACTGGCATGTTTGCAGTATGTGTCTTCTTACAGAGATCTGAGTGAATAGTTCAATACTCAAAACTTCTTTGCTTTGTACACATCAAAGTTCAAGATCCTTTCAAAATGATAGTACGATGCATCACCCAGGACATGGATTTCATAGGGCACATCACCGATGCACTGGATATAGCACTTTTTGGGACAATATAGCACTCTTTGGGAAAATATATAGATAAAATGTTTCAATTCATTTTTAGCTTAAAAATTAAAAAAAAACCAAACCCAAACCCAGTCACTTTAGAAATTTGTCATTTGCCAGTCTCTTATCCCCCATCTCTGTGCAACAATGTGAAAACACTGGAGCATTCAAACTTTCCATCGAGTTAAAGCCCCTGAAATTTCACACGTAGGCTTCAGATATACATTGACAGTATGTTACTAACGACTGGTATAGAAACTGCTGCAGGCGAGAAGCAGGTGCAGATCTATACCTCGATGTGTAACACTGGAGATAACAAAGCCAAGCGTCATCCTTCCTCACTCCCCGATTTGCATGATTCGGTTTAATTGGGCAAAATCAGTCGGGGGGACTGGCCTCATCTGTTAATAGCTCTCCCTGACAGCGTGCACAATTACCGCCCAGTCCCCAATGTCACTCTTGTAAAGGATCTCTGTGCCTGACTGCTAGTCAATTAATGATCAGGCTTATAAGGCCTCCTTGGCTGGTGTGAGTTCCCCCAGTGATGCAAAGCAGCTGTAGACCTGGCCTAGCTTATGGCTATTTTGCAGAATCCTCATGGTTGTAAAGGACCTCTGAGATCACCAAGTCCAACCATACGTTGTTTTTTTGTTTGCTTTGCGTTGCCATGTAGCAGGAAAAAGCAACTAGTGCCTACTGAGGAATCTGTCTCTAACTTCAGATAACGTTTTCAGCTGAGCCAAGATGCTTCATATTTATCATTAATTTATGGCAGCTATTATGCTACTGTTGTTGCATCTTACAGGGTTTCTTCCTGGATTTTCTTGTTAAATGTTGGTATGTAAAAAACTTTAAAAGGAATTCTTGTCCAAAGATCAATGTTAAATTGGAATCAATACTGAGAATGTGTATCACTAATTTAACCGAAAACACTCCCAGAAAAGATATGAACTATATCTAATGATGGCTACTGGCATCAAAATCTAGATCCCTTTCTCACAGATCTGGGCATATCTGCAACTGAAGAACTGAATGTCAGGTCCTGAATGGACACTACCAAAGAGACTAAAAGTCAATACATATTCTTGCATAGAACATCTGCTAGCTATTTTACTTTTGTAAGTTGATATCCCAAATGTAAGAATGTTTTAAATTATAAAATGAATAGTCTGTTTTATTTCTATATATTTTATCCTTTGATCTGTGGATTACAACACATGTTAAGAGATACAAATCTGCTGTACATTCAGGCACAGAGGAAAAACTCTTAGATTGCATAAGTCTATTTTTATTGGTGTTGATAAAGCAGACTGTTTGCTGTCAATTACAAAGCATTTAGTTACCTAACCCTATATTCAGATCAGCAATTAATCATGCATATCAAGGTAATCTGATGATTGAAGACTTCTATATGTCCATCCCGTGTACCAGCCAAGCCAACTAAAAAATCCCAGTGGTTGGTCCATTAACAGCGTAATAAATTGAACTTCAAAATATGTTATATTACTCTTTGAAATTGTATCATCCTTTGACTGCTACAGTGTCTAAAATGAAAATTGGAAAGATGATACTTACTGTGGTACCCAACCAATTCTATAACTTCAAAGATAAAGTAGATTTGTTTTGGAAGATTAGCCTATCGAAAATGCTAGCATTATTTAAAAAAATACCCCTCTACCTTATAATAGGCTTTCTTCCAGGTCTAGTCTGCCTGCCTCCTTCCTCAAATCTAAGAAGAAGGTTTCAAACACTAAGAATTCCATATTGCAAATGCCATTTAAATCATTTATTACCAATGCTATTTTGAAGGCTTGTTTTTGAAGCACTCCACATTTTCCCTGCCTTCCCTGTTACAATGCCCTTTATTCTTTTAGACTAATCCAAAGTGCTCGCTTAATATACTTGAGTGTTCTGTGCTGTCAGAATGATATCTTATCCTGGCAAATGTCCAGCTGGTATTTCATTTACATTTAAACAATAGAAGCCATGATTATTTTGAACCCCTGTCACTGAATTGACATCACACACACCCAAGTTTGTACCCCAGCACAAACACATGACCTTCCCACAACACTCTTTGAAATTAAGGGATAGTTAGTTTTTGGACATGCCATCAAATTATAAACTGTAATCTATCTTAAAGCTTCAAGTTGAATAAAGCTCAGTTTGGCAGACCAGAGAGATTATGATTCATGCTTTAATTTTATCTGTCAGGTGCTCTTGCAGTGCTATTCTGGCTAGTGTCCCAGGCAAACTCCTAAGAAGACAGAACACAGCTCTTAGAATACGTGCACTTTTCAGACTTTGAAGCGCTACGACCTCTCTTGTATTTGACCTGCTGAGGTTACCAAATGAACACAAGGTCAATCAATCATTTCCTGCCACTGTCTTGTTGAGGTGCTCTTTTCCTTACGTCTACTATACAGTTTGTTATCTTCTAGTTACACATGGACAGATTCTTACCTGGCATTAAGTGTACAGGTCAAACAGCTCTCATAAAGGTATGTTAGTTATCCCAAGCAGAGTATCTAGCTCATTTTACTGCATTTTAATGAGAGATGTGGTTAAAAAGTTTCTGCTACATGTCTCCCTTCTTAACTTTGAAATAGCTTTTTTTCAACAAATACAATTATAGGATTTTTTTTTCTTTCAAAGACTTGAACTACAGATAAAACTACAGAATTTGTTTGAAATCTTCTTACATGTGCAGCTAACAAATGTTCTGTTGTTACTACACAAGCTAGGAACTCACATTATTAATTACTTTATCTGCTTAAGTACTTCCCCAAGGATAAGGGAAATGGCAAAGCCTTTACTGTATGTTCTACTAGTATCATAAAAAAGACATTTAACACTTCATTCTTAGCAATATTTATCAATGTTTATATGAAAAGGGTAGCAGTTAAATAGACTTAGTGAGGACAAACTTGGATATTAAAAGTTGTCTAGAATGCTACAGAATTTGCAATTAATTAAAAATAGAAGCTTCTAGATAGTGTTTTCATAAATCTTGTCTTCAGGAAAATGTAATTCTTCTCCGAACCATCTAATTTAATAGAGTATGAATAAAGATTTTATTCTTCTGGGAGAGGTATATTAAGGCACTGCATGCCCTTATGTATTTTACGAGTGGTAACTAACAAACTGAGACTGAGATCTGTGGGTAGGTTTGAAAGCATAAATCAGCAGCTGTCACACAAAGCTGACTTAAAGCTTGTGCTTACACTGCCTTGATCCCAGGATTTCTTTGAAGATTTCTTTGTACAGCTGCACGAGAGCATTCTGAGGGTTAGTCAAATGTACGTGATGGCTACGGACGATGAGAACTCCAATTAAGTAGCAAAATCTGTCATTTTCCAAACTCCCTCGTGGGTAACAACCTTCCCTTTTCCTTTTTAGCAGCCAGAGAGCGGCAGTTTAGCTTGAGAGCAGCGCTTTTGCATCAGCAGTGTGCCTTTGCAGCCTTAGCCCTGCAGCCTCCCTGGTCATTTGCAGGCGAGAGACTGGTGAGACCCTCCGGTGCAGCTGCTTTGGGAAGAAGTCGCCTTCCTTCAGCTTCCAGTGATGGTGGTCTGTGACGATCACCTTGATAATTGCAATATTTTTTTTTATTTTTTCCGGGGCGCTATTTTTTTTTAAGGTTTAAATCACCGTAAAAAGGGCAGCGCTGCAAGATTAGATGGTCTTTTATTTGAAGAGTTCTTCTTGAAGCCTGTACAATTTGGAGAGTCTTCTACTTTTGAGCAATTACCTAACGGGAGGAATCACCACCGATCCATGTTGACTGACAGGTTCCTCTGGGAGATTTCCGCTTCTCCCAGCCCCAGACCACCTGTCAGTGCGATGGGCTGGCTGCAGACAGGGCTCTGAACCTACAGGCAAAGCCTGAGGGTACGCTCCACGTTAATTAGAGAACTTCATTACTCTTTCTCTCTCTCATTTATGTATTTATTTATTTTGGGAAAACAACAATAACAACAGAAAAAAAAAGCACCGTAGAGAGCTCCTCTACCAAATATTGAGTCTCTACACAGTCCAGCCCAACACCTGGTCGAGACACAAGTGCAGCCAAGAGGACAGGGAGAGAGATGGAGGGGTGGTAAGATGCAGTGCGTGGTTATTCAGGGATGCTGGCACTGCAATAACCTGAGCACAGTGACAAGGAAATTGTCTTCTCAGGGGAGAGGCTTCCTTGCCTGGCCTTGATTCTGAACCCAGATGGTGATGTGTTCTATTAGCTGGATCTGATCCCTGTGCTTTTTTTGTTCCTTGTTCTTGTTTAGGTACTATATTTTATGTTCATTTAATTAAAAGGATGGGGGGTGTGAAAGAAAAATGGAAAGCGTAATATTGGGGTTGAAGGCAGAGGATGCTGACGTGGATTATGTCATGAAGGATATAATCTTTTGCCAAACTGAGACAAAGCCAGTGATTCCAAGCTAAAAAAAAAATTATGAGATCTCTTACCAGTGCTCCTGCATACTGCACCTTTATTACATCCATCTTTCTCTCCCTTATCTACAATAGCATGGAAATTGGGAAAAGGGGGCTTCTCTTACTTCAGAGTACTGAAAATGTAGTGAGCTGATATGGAATACTTTTAAGACAAATTTGAAAATCTTTTGAATATTTATGTACCCATGTCTCTGTGCATGTATGTGTGTATATATAGCTATAAGCAGGGAAATGTGCTTTTTATTGAACACAGAGAAGGCATTCTTCTTAAGGGCTCATCATCTTTGTATGTTTTTTTTCTGACAGAAGGTCGGTTTGTTCATTCCCTGCTCCTATTACATCTGAAAAAAACAATACATCTGCACTATCCTTTTTCATCCTGATGCCACAGTGCTACACACCCACCCTTTCCCCTTCGTTTGTCAGAGATAATGCCTGTAAGTCAAATTCTGATCTTAAAGTAAATCTGAAGGAATTTATAAAAGAGATTTACAGTGACAAGACAAAAAAAAAAAAAAAAAAGAATGGCACTTTTGATCCAAAGGTGGCTTATGGCACTTGTGAATCCAGCTGTTGCAGTAGGGGTTTGCGTGCTGACTGACACGGCGGTGGAGTACTGAACTGAAGCTGGAACTTGCTTAGGGGCTTTAGTTCCAGTATTTCATTTTTTTGCTCTGACAGCTTTTAAAAAATGCCTTGTTGGACCAGGAAGCTATGTGACTTTCAGCCATATCCCCTAATCAGATTCAGAACGCTTTAAATATTGCTGTAGAGTGTGAAATCTCCTCTGGGCTGCTGTTCTTCCTTTAGCACTATTTCCTCTGGAAGCCTGCCACCTGCGCGACACAAAAATAGGAAACTCAACCTCTGGCCAGATTTTAATGCTTTAAAACAACTCCTAAAAGGGACAGCATCAGTGAAGGTGAAAAGCAAGCAACAGAGGCGTGAGACACGATGGAAATCATAGGATGAAGCAGGGACAATGAGCAGTACAAAAGACCAGCTAGAAAGATACCTCTCAGATGCAAAGAGAGGGAGGAAAACTAAACAGGAGGCAGGATGAAGGAACACAGAGAGAGAAAAAAGAAAAGGTGGAAAAAAAGCAACGAGGAAGATGACAACGGCAGAAGGAAAGGGGGAGCAAAGTAGGAGGGATAAAGGCAGATGATGGAATTGGGGAGCAGACCTGAACAGATAGCATTGAGAGTGGACTATTTTTTTTCTCTCCTGTAGCCCCGAGGGAGCTTGGCTTGCTAATCAAGGTATGTATGTGCTCACCCCTGTAACCAGCTAGATCTTACGCTGATGTCAGCAAGAGCTGGCAGCTGAAGACAGAGGTTGTTTCTGTTTAAAGGAGCCTCTGCAGTGCAAACCCATTGCTCTCCAGGAGTCTCTGTCTTTGCCCGAATGAGTCCCCCTTGGCAGAGGATGTATTGGATGCTACCTCCGTTCCCTCTGATGGGAGCAGCCAGGGAAAGATTTAGCCCCAAATTTAAATAGTTGATAAAGGCAGCTTCACTCCAGTTCCTTTAACCCCAGGGAACCAAATTCAGAGAGACCAGTGAGCCTTGCCTCCCTCTGCTCCCTTTATAGGTGGTTCAAAGCAAGACTCCAGCTTTGCCACTTTGAACCATTTGCCCTGGAGAAGCCAATCTTTCACCATTTGGTAGGAGGGAAACTTCCACTGGCTCCTCGAGTCCAGACCCAGGGGGTGTGAACATCTTTCTGGCATCTGGTCATTGCCTGGTGTACCTTCAATCTAGCATTCACAGGCAGTTTTTAGCAGACCTCTCCTGGGGGAGGGATGATAGAAGAATTAAGTACTGGTATTATTTATTAACATTCTTTAGTGACCTATCTGAAATTAATTTCATCATCTTCAGTCATGGGTGCCACCATACCTGGGAAACTCAGCAAAAGGACCAGAAATATTTAATGAGTGTAGAGAATGTTCTTTTATTCCTAGCAGTGATCCTTCACACCTCGGATTACTTCCGAGAGAGACCAAATAGAAAAAGTACGGAAGCTCCTATTTAAAGAGTTTTCTGTGATGAAGTAGAGGACTTACAGAGAGTAGAGAGCTGAACATTTTTCATCTTTTAAATTCACTACAAAACCTGCAAGGATAAAGGCTGGGCCCAAACCAGGAGTGAATGAGAAGAAGGCAGTAACTGAAATAATTATTTGATAATTACCAAGCATCTGAAATTAGGTGGTTTGGTAATTTTATTCCAGTCCATAAAGGACAAATGTAAAAAATGACCAGTATGGTCAAATTTTTCTTGATCCTACACACATGACTGCTACTGCCATGCTATAGCCTGCAGGTGTTCCACGTACAGTCCTCCGTCTTACGTGTTTGAAGCCAAATTTGTACAAACATACAAATTATAGCTCTAGGAAGAGTCCTGGACTGATTCACCATCATCTTACTCCAGGTGCCGCTGATTTCAGGGCCATTCTATCTGTGTGAAACCTGAAGGAGGGGGTGGTGAACCAAGTTTTATGAACGCAAGAGAACCGTAAAAACTCCTTTAGGGATTTTACACTCAAGTAAGGGCAAAGTCTCTTAAAACATGTTTTAGGCTCTCTGATGTTATGACTTACTCTAGGTGTGGTCCCTTTTTGTCCCAGCCCTTCCTAAAGCAGAATTTCACTCTCCTGCTTCCCCACACCAGTACGGGCAGCGTGGAATGCCAGGAGCCACTCTTTTTTACAGCTTGGGCTGACTCTGAGGCTGAGCAAACACATGCTGGAGGGGCAGTTCTCACTGTCACCAAGGGTACTGTCTTTATTATAGCCTCTGCAAGCATTTTTCACTTTTCAAAAGCTCTGATTTTTTTTGATTTTTTTTTTTTTTAAACCACAGAGCAGTAGAGAAGCCCAGACAGGATTCGGGCCTCATTACACCAAGCATGGTAAAAAAGCCTCACCAGACAAATTCCCATGAATTGATTCAATTGTGTTGATTTTATTATATTAGTGCAATCCAAGCAAAACTGGGATAATGTGCATTTGTTCCAGTGCAATTTCCTTTTTATAAATAAGGATTAAAAGGTGGTTTATATACAATATGTTAATCGTCTTTATGGAGAATTTTTTAAACTCAAGCAGTGATGAAATGATTACTTAATTGCTCAAGATGCTGGTAATGCAGTCACTGGCATAGGTTTGATGCGCACAACAATGGTTCAAGTATTGACTAAATGGCAAATCTTTATATGGATTTACACAGCAACAGCCTATTGTTAAATAACCTGATATGTGAACACTTTTTTTCAGGAACAACTGTAACTTTCTCTGCAGCAACAATTCTCACAAAAAAATAAACTTAGAAATTGCTACCATCCCCTTTCACATCCCCTTTAAGAGGAATAAACTTTTAACTAAGTCATGCATGCCAGAACATTTATACTATAAGATATTGAAAAAATTATTAGATCTTTAACTTCCACAAAGCTATCAGCATATCATCTTCAATATCATAATCATATTGTGAGCATTTCCCTAGTACAATGCTATGAAAAAGTCGATTTTAAGATAGTAAGAGACTAAACACTAGCTAGAGAGTGACTGCTTGATGTACAGAGACAATTGTATTACCCATCCCTCCTGTCTTAAAGATGTGTTTACTTGAGCTCAGCTGAATTAAAATAGGGTGCAAATAATGATTCCAGAGTAACTGTACTTCTAGATGAAATCAAACTTAAGACTAAGGGAATTCAAAATGAAGGTTCATTCATCCTCTTTGTTTCTCTGAAAAAAAAAAATATTTAAAGACTGCTAATACTGATACCATCAATTTTGTCATTCAAACTATCTAGGTCATATGCCATACAAATATTTAGCAGACAGATGAGTTTTCTGGGTTCACATGGATGACAAAATGTCTGGCTATGGAATTCTCAACTTTGTCAGTTTGTAGCAAAGTCCTCCTAAATCTCTTGCTTAAGCATTTGGCTCTTAGGCACACCTCTTCTGTGGGCTTTCCTGCACTGCTGCTAAAAGATGCTTTCCACCCCTGTTTCAGTTGCAGGTATGACATGGGATGGGTCAGCGTTTTCACTGGTGTTTTCTTGCGATCCTATTTGAGGACAGAACAAGACACGAGGAAAATGGCCTTTTTTCCCTCTCCAGTGTTACTCAGGAATCTTCGCACAGACCCATGAGTGGCACCACGTGGAGGACACCATGACCCCTCCACCTGAACTTTTGAACGCACCATCACAATCACCCTTCATCTCCCAAAAATAGGATTACTTGGGAGGCCCAACACTGCTGGAGAAACAACATGATCATCAAGCTGAGTGGTTTGGGTGATGGCCATGCAGCAGGTCGTCTGGAAAGCGACAACCAGAAAGATTACTCGGCTGTTAGGGATAACATCTGTGGCTGGCAGTTGCCATTCCCCCTGCTGATTGAAAACAGTTCTCTCCAAGAGTGGTTCCTGTGGGATTACAACATATCCCAGCATTTTGTAATGATCAGTGGAAGTTCTGTTTTGTTTCTCACAATCACTACGGAAAAAGGAGGCTGCGACAGAGAAAAGGTCAAGAGAAAGAGGTTGTTTCAAAATAATTGCTTTCTGAAAGTGGGGAAAGAATATGTTTATACAGTAGGGAGAGTGCACTGTGGAAAAGGGCACAAGAGGACAGGTTTCTACACTGCTTCCTGTCTAGAGATTTCTACATAGTGTGAGGTTCAAATGCAGATGAGTCACCTCAGGTAATTCCGTAATTTTAAAGAGTAGTTCTGGACTACTGGTGCAAAGCTCTCTTTATAGTCAATGGAGAGAAACAGTCCCTGTAAGTGAGAAAATTGTATGTCTTCAGCAGGAGCTGGAGCAAGAGCTTGTTTCTCCCCACCAGGAGTTGAGACTGGGCGCTTGCTTCATGTAGATCTCTAAATACCAACAAACCCAGGCCAGCTGTCTCTGCCTGGCGTGGCCCATTCTCAGATGTGCAATCCATACATTTTATTAATTATTTACATAAGACTCTATAAGAAGCATAAAAACAGAAGAATAAGAAATTGCAATAGAGGAAGAAAGAAAAATGCCAGGCAAATATGAGAAAAAAACCCAGAAGGCAGGGAAAATTACAATATTGGAAGCAGGATGTGAATGCAGAAGGAAATTCAGATAAATGACCAACCACAAGTAGGAAATACTACACAGGCTTCAAATCTCTGCTAGAGAAGAGACTGCTGGAGAAACACAGGAAAATGAATCTTTAAAAAGTATTAGTACTCTTACATAAAATGTAATGTCCCAACCGATGGGTCTCTCATTGCTTTCCTAGGACACCACCAAGCACTTTAGCTACATTTTCCTTTTCTCCATCATACACCAGTATTTTTAGCTGAAATTCTTTTTTGACAACTTTGCCTTCTGAATCAGAAAGTTTGTCCATCGTTGCCTTGTTTAATTTTCAAAGAAGTCTACATCTTGTAAAGGCAGGCTTTTTCACACCCTTGGGCAAAGCTGCCCTTTGGGCACACTTTGTTCTCGAAATCCCATCATTTCTTGACAAAGGCAGCGCAGCAAAAAATAGCTTTGACGGCTGTGATGCTGACCAGCATCATCTCATTGTCTGCCTGCGCCCTGCCACCTACCTGCCTCCAACTGCCCTCTTTTGTTACGGACTTGGGACATGTGCTCTTTGTTCTGTTTGTACAGCACCGTGCAAAATGGCATCCAGGCCTGTGACTGGGGCGCCGGGGCACCGAGGTGATACAGGTAACAGCGTTTTCCTTCACGTTGCCACGCTGCGTGTGAACCACGCTGGAGCTGTTAAGTGTTTAAGCGCAAAAGCACCGCACACGGGTCCTGGTTATCGCCGCTCTCGCCTGGTTTTCCCTGGGTACCCATCATGTTCTCCACCCACCCCTGGGTAACGGGCTGCTTCACAACGAGGTTTCCAAGCAGAACCTCACGTTTAGGTTTCTCCTCCCGTTTCTTGCTGCAAAGCACGGCCTGGACCAGCTCCTTTGGGAGGCAGAACACGGCAATCTGGCCGCTATAGCAAGCAATACCCCGGGACACAGAAAAAGCAGGGGAAAGCCGCGCAGGCCAGCGTGAATCGCTCTTATCTCCCGGTCAGCCCGTTTTGCCCGGCGCCCCCTCACGCCTCCCCGCCGGGGCCCGGCCTCTCCGCCGCTCCCGCGGCTCCACCATCGCCCGCCCGCCCCCAACGCCCGGGCTGCTCCGCCGGTTCCCGGCGGCCTTCCCTCCAAGAGACGAGCCGCGGGCAGCCGGGCCCGCCGCAAGCCCCCCACCTCCCCTGGCCTACCCCGGCGAGGGAAGGATAGGCCGCCGAGAGACGCACACACACACACCCCCCCAGACACACACCCCCGGGCGATCCGTCCCCGCTGCCCGGTGGGACAATGGCCGCGGGGCTCCCACAGGCCAAGCCTCCACCAGGGCCGCCCCTCAGCGCCGGTCCCCTCCCTCCGCGCCGCCACGCCGCGGCTCCCCCCGCCCCCAGCAGCCCCCGCGGCGCCCCGGCCCCGCCGCCGCCGCCGCCGCCGCCCGGCTCGCAGCGCCCGAGCCGCCGCCGGTGGTTGCGAACCTGCCGCCGTGCGCGGCCCGCCGGGCGCCGCGGCCTGCGGGCGGCCGCTGGTTGGCGGCGGGGGGACACGTGAGGGAGGAGGGGGCAGCGGCGGCGGCAGCAGGAGTTTCCCCGACAGCTGGAGGTTGCTGCGGCGGCTCCTCCTCCCCGGGTCCCCGTTAGAGCCCAGAGAGACCCCCCGCGCTCCTCCTTATTGACAAACACACAAAGGGCCGCGCCGGGGCCGTGTCTGGAGCCGGCATGGGAGACAAGAAGAGCCCGACCAGGTAGGGGCAGGCGGCGGCGCTTCCTCCTCCTCCTCCTCCTCCTCCTCCTTTCCCTGGGCCCTCTCGGGTGCGCGGAGCCGGCGGCGATGGCGGCCGGGGGGAGGTGGGGGGGGTGGAGGCGGCGGCTTGAGGGCGTTCGCGCCCGGTGTTGTGTGTGTGTCCCCCCCCGCTGTGTGTGTGTGTACGTGTACGTGTGTGTGTCTCCCCCGCAGGCCGAAGCGGCAGCCGAAACCCTCCTCGGACGAGGGCTACTGGGACTGCAGCGTCTGCACCTTCCGCAACAGCGCCGAGGCCTTCAAGTGCATGATGTGCGACGTGAGGAAGGGCACCTCCACACGGTGGGTCGCCCCGGCGGCGGCTGAGGGGAGAAGGGAAGGGGAGGGGGTGGTTGGTGGTGGATGAGGGGGAAGGAGCCGTTGTCCGGCCTCCCGCCGCCCCGGGGTGTGAGGGAAGGCGGCCGTGACAGGAATCGGGTCACGTTTACCCCGGGAGCCCCGGGCTGGGGCGGGGAGGGGGTGTCCCCTGAGGGGATTCCTGTCACAGCCGACGCCTTCCCTCGCACACCGGGGTGGCGGGAGGTCGGACAACGGCTCCTCGGCTTGGGTCACGTTTACCGGGGAG
>BJBW01002395.1:69458-149279 GCA_004320125.1 Scolopax mira
GGGCTCCCCGGTAAACGTGACCCAAGCCGAGGAGCCGTGTGTGTGCTGGCTAAAACACTCACCCCTTTAATTTTTATTTTAACTCTTTTTTTTTTTTTTTTTCTTCCTACGAGTTTAACTTCACCTCATAAATACCCCCCCTTTTATTTTTTTTAATTATTATTATTATTATTATTATTTTTATCTCATTTGCATTTTGTCACGGAGCATCGCTGGGCAGGTTTCTGGGGGGGGAGTGGAATGGTGTAAAGGTGGATGATACCCCCACACAAACACCACCCATCACCACCCACCCCCCCTCCACCTCCCAGCTGTTTAAGGGAATTAATTTATAGATTAGCTGAATCGCACCCCGCTGCCATATGGAAGTGCCACCCTGCACATCCCTGGCTTCCCAGGGGGACCTTGTCTTTCCTGTGCCCCTTGGAAAGCTTACCTTTCTGCTGGGGGGGGTTTCTTTTTTTTCCCATATCACGGCCTAAATGTGCGTGCTTGGGGGATGGAGGCTTTTTAATAAAACCATCAAGAGTGGGCTTACAGCCGTGGCACGCTGACCACAGAGAATATTGCTAAAGAATCCTTTGTTATGGCTGTCGTACCTATGGGTTGATCCCCACGGCAAGAGAAGTTTTAAGTGGCAGTGAAAAGTTGGGATCCTATGAAAAGCAGCAATTACATTCTAGGTATCCGCCAAAGCAGTGCTGAATATGACTTGCAAACAAACCTTACAGGTCTGAAATTGGAACTGCAAGGCTGGGTCCAGTTACTTGGCAAAAAAAGGATGCATCTTTATTTCTAGAGTACGTTTCCTTGACTTCTGAAAACCAGACTGCATATCAAAAGGACTTCTCCTAACTTCAGTTTTTAATACTAGTTGATTTTTTAATTTTTTTTTTTTTAAACCGAGGACATTGAGTGAGTGGAGAGGAATTGCATCTGTCACTTTTAGTGTGGTTTCCAGTCATAACAATGGCATTGTGTTTATAGCACAGACAGATGTGTACAGATCAGTAATGTTCAGCAAAATAATACTGCTGAAGTAATGGATGCAAAAATAGTTAAAACAGCATGAGTAAAGCCTCTTTAACCTCCAGTCAGTTTGATAGGTAAAGTCAGTTTAAAATTGCACTAGAAATTTAGTTGCATAAAAGCACTGAAACTTAAAAAGAAAAAAAAAAAAAGTCTGGGAAAATAAATAGTCCCGAGAAACCAGTATTATAATTGCCTTCTTTTTTCCCTGCTTGAAAATATTTCATATTTTTTTTATATTTTAGCAACAAAATGTTGGTTTTAGTTGTGGTGGGTTTTTATTTCTTCTTTCTCCCCCACAGTGATCTAGTATGCAGAGCTTTAGTTGATACATTGATTTTTATTTTTCTACTTAGCTACATATTGTTTCAGAGTTTAAGTAGGTTTTTGGGTTTCTTTTTCTCATCAGGTTTAAATGGGTTGTGTTTTCACATGTTTGCAAAGTCCAGGATGGTATGAGACCTCGTGATATGAAGTAAACAGAGAGTGAAGTTTTAGGCCAGACAATTTTAGTCCCCAATTCTGAAATTAAATTTGAGCTAGCAAGTCGAATTTTGTGTCTATGGAGGGAATCATTAGGGTGCCAAAGAGACACAAAAGGCCATTTGGGTGGATTTTTTTTTTTGAAAGGAGCTAGAGTCCAAGAGACCAAAGTTGGGCCCTGTTAAAACATTCACTGGTGCTGCCTTTAAAACAAAATGTTTTTCATCAGCGTTCATCACAATAGCGATACTATGGTGTGTTGATGCCACTGAGAATGCATTATTTATTTATTTATTTATTAGTCTTCCATTTTGAAGCTTAATGTTGGATTCACTTGATGCTTCAGCACGGTTCTTAGCATGCTGTGGTTCTTACTTCAAAATTTCTCCTGGGTTTTTTAGCCAATGAGAGCTTTGTCTATAAAACACTGTAAAGCACTTTTTTTAGTTCAGAGAAATGTGTTTTTTGTGGTGGATGGTTTAATGTCTGCTTCCGCATGTTAAGATTTGCTAAATGTGACCAGGTTTGTAGATGGAAAAACAAGCAATCATAATCAAGTTTGGTGGTTTTGAAGGCCACTGGAAATTAGGTGTGAAGTTCATTAAAACAGCTGTATTTTTTAATACTAATCACGTATAATTAACGTTGCAGATATATTTTCAGGTGTGGGGTAGGGTTTGTGGATGTTTTCACTGTTGAATAATTTCTCATGTCTGAAAGAATTATCTTTTATGCCAGAGGCTAGACATGGATTATGATCTTTAACAACTGGCGGAATTGTTAAGATTAGTGGAAATAATTCTTACGACTTCTTGATTATATTTTAATATACTTCCAGACTGAATTTTCAAAGCAGGTTGTGTCATGGAGTTAAAATAACTTTGTCTGTGGCAGTATCACTGTGAATGGTTAAAGTGGGCTATGCTTGGATGGGACACGTCCTCGAGAAATCCTGGGTGCTACAGGAAGTGGTGTACTCTTTTTCTTTGGGTTAGTGTTAAAGGAGTGCCCCAGCCAGCGTGGTGCCAGATAGATGTGCCGTGACTCAGATGTAAAACTAAGCTCCTATCTGCCAGTTGGAAATCCCTGTACCTTTTACTGTAGAACCCTTGGCAGGCTTGAATTTGGTAATGTTGCTGGGAATCTGAATTCTCCCTGTAAATGTGGCTTTCTTAGTTACTTTCTAACCTAAATTGTTCTGTATTGTTGCTTGGGTACTGAGAAATTGCTGTGTTCCTCTTGATAGGAGATTGTACTGAATATAGTAATTTTCTATATGTGACCTTTAAAACATTTTGAAATCTCTCTCAATGAAAGATGCTTTATAAGTAAAAGGAACCTAGAGCTGTAATAGTCATTCCTTACTTGGACAAATCTGCAGAAGTTCATTAGAAGCATAAGTAAGGAATGCTGAATAGAACCGTAACATACTGTGTTATAGAGGCAACTGGTAACAAACTCTATATTTAGGTTGCCTAATAGTTTCCATTATAAAGAATTTGTATGATCTCTTTGAGACGCTCTATTGTTTGCAAAAGCCATTGAAATTTGGCGAGAGGAAGAGTCCTTAGGCTAAATAAGTGGTTTGATTTCCTTGCCCCATTAAATTTTTTAAGTTTTTCTGAGACCTAAACACTTGAAAATTGTCATTCCTCCTCTGTCACTCGTGTTGTATGAAAAAGTAAAGTAATTGGTAGAACACTGAAAAAGTTCAGATTGGCATCATTGTAAAAGCAGCAGTGGCAATTATAACAATATCATTGAAAACCCAGAAGAGGGTTGTTCGGCTCCTGGGAAGGTTATAATGGGGTTGCTGAATTTGGACTTAGTCAAAATTACTGCTTTGCCAAAAGAAAGTTGCCTCCACAGGCACACTATTATTTATTCTTTCCTCTTGCTCTTCATGGTACTATTGGAATCAGAAGTACACACATCAATACTGGTTGACCTTCAAGAATTGGGATGGATCCTTGGACAGACTTTGCTGCAGCAAGTATTTGCTCCCACTTTCTCTGTCCTTTTTCTTTTTCTTGCCAGCTAACACAGTTAGTCATTATGATTTAGTCACCTTGTAAAGCTGCAGTTTCAGGGTTCCAGTCTTGCTGGGAAGAAATATGTAAGAGGAGTAGCATCCTCTCTAAAGGTATATACGTTTGCTACTCTCTCCTGTGTTATAGGAGGCTGCATCACTGCTCCATCTTCCTCAGATCATATTAATACTGTTGTTATTCGGTTAGTGACAGCATCCAGATTTAAAATTGCCTGTCAGTTTGCTTTTCTTATGTGGTTTTTATGCGTGCCTATTGTAGCCTAGTCTCTAATAGCAGGATCCCATTTTTTAATCCATGCTATGACAAACCACTTCTCCATTCGGTGTGAAGGATGAGCATCCAGGGGAGAGTAGCAAAAGCTACAGGAGGAACTGCAAATCCAGCTTTTTAAACTTTTAAATGCTTGGTGTGATGCTCTGTTGTGTAAATAAAAGAAAAAAAGGGAGGCAAGGGTACGTGATCAGTTTTCCCTTTCCAGAGTCCATAGCATTCTGTGATTTTTCCCTTTAGGAAAAAGGTCAGAATTCCAAAGAATATCTTCACTAATAGTACCTCTTGGCTAATAAGTGGAGAAGGATTGTTGTACAAAGACATAACTCACTTATGCTTTTTATGGTTTCATTTAATTTCATTTTTTAGAACTACTTTTATTGCTTTCTCTAAATTCTTTAAAAATTAATCTTACCTGTGAATCCATGAGACATAGTGCACACCATTCAGTCACAAAGTATTTTTCTTTTTTCAGGGGCAAAGAAGGAGGAAAAATAAGGAAATAAACCAAGCACGAGTGACTTCTATGAAGTTATTATTTTATTAGGTATTCCTCTTCAGTACATGTTAGGCGAGCTGCTATATGCAGTATCATTTACAAAAGTAGTCCCTGAAATTTGTAGCCAGAATGAGAAAGTCAGGTCAGGACTAATTTCCATGGATTTGGGAATGGAAATTAGGAATGGAATAAGTACAGGATTAACAGCCTGTACTGCTGACGTAGAGCCATATATAACCAGCTGAATAGGGGCATAGCTTCTGTGTCCTGTGCTCTATTGATCTCCATTACTGAATCATTCCTTTTCTCCCAGCCTAAGGTATGAAAAGCCAATGTTAAATCATACCAGACAGAAGAGTCTGAGGTATAAAGAACTGGGAAGCTATCTTTTTGTGTTTGCTTGATATTTGGTCTGTGCTCCTTGATTGTGCCTGAGAGCATGGCCATTCAATGTGTGCGTGTATTTTATCAGCATGTCTGACAATCTCCTAAATACGAGATACAGGTCTCTACTTGAAGCTGTCATGAGTTTGGTTTATCCTTTGAGAAGGATAAATAAAACGTTCAATTTTTAAACTTGGATATCAAGGTCATTTTTCTTCAGAAAATATGTGCAATTTGTTTAGTCATGTACCATCTGGATGTTTATAAGCACAAATCAGTTACGTTTAACCAAATGTGCTATTTGTATTTCTGTGGAAATGCAGTGCTGCTCAGGACAGAGAGAGCTGGTACTTATCTTGTGGATCTGGTTTAACGTGTCTGTTTTACAGCAGCTTGTTAAGGACTCTCTCTTCTGATTTCCAGTAGGCAGCCTCTGCCTGCGCATGCGTGTGTCAGGGGGAAGGTTGTGGAGGAGAAAAAGAGGAAGAACTGCCTGTCACGCTGATTTTACAAATACGTGACTGAATCAGGCTTAACGGTCTGAAGAGCTGTTTGTAACTTGTGGTAGTCTGGAGAAGGAAATATTTGCAGGAATGAAGTGAGCAGAAAAGTCAAATATAATCCATATTTTACCAAACTCTGCATGACAAGTTTTATGGTTTAGTTTAAATATTAAATTATGAAGAGGAGCATGAATAAATAGTTATTTTTGCTCTCTAGATGGCCATTGGGTAACCTAGTCATTCTGGATTATTTTTCAAAAGAGTTTTTAAAAGGAAGCTTTGGAATTATTTAGGAATTTATTTAGGAATTGTTTTCTTTGAAAAATATAGTGAAACTTAAGAATTTTGCAGACATCAGCTTCAATGAAGTTTTGGTTTTTCATATAAAACAATAAAGTAATTTTTTATTGATTGGGGTGGCTTTGTTAGATGCTGTTGATAGGCATAGTTTGTGTGGGCAATAGAGAATGCAATCATCAGACAATCAAAAGAACATAAAGCTTATATTTCCCAAAGATTACATAAGTAGGTGGTTTTGGTTTGGGTTTTTTTTTGGGGGGGGATGTATGTTTGGGTTTTTAAAGGTTAATTCTGTTGTTAAATCTTGGTAGTTTTGAACCTGACAGATATTTTAATCCATTACTCTAAGCAGATTATGAAACAACGTACTTTTTTTTTTTTGTTTTAAGCATGTGCTTGGTATTTCTGGTTTGATGTTTGTTTTTTCTTCTGTCACTTTTCCTCATGTCTATAATAGCTTGGCCTTTTTTTTTCTTCCTCCTTTTTTTAATGCAATCTCCCCAGAACAAAATGAACAGTATTTCATTCAATATGGGGTAAGACCCACTAGTGATCTAACTTTGACAGCTGATTGAAACCTGGCTTAGTTGTTTCTTTTTGCATGCCATTGAAAATAGGAGTTATATCAGCAGCCGTCTTTGACCAGAAATTTAGGTAGCTACTGTCATTGTGACTTCTACTGGTATATACCTTATGTAACCAAAGAAACAAACATGAAGCTGAGAGAAACCTATTGCTTTCTGTAAACTTCCTCTCTTTCCCTCCTGTGATAATTAATGATGTCTGAGCTGCTGAACAGGAAGAAAAAAAATTTAGCCCTCTCTTTCCAAGATTTCAGATCTAATCATGGATTTAGGAGACGTGCTCTCTCAGCCAACTTTTTAAATGGGTTCTGTGGGGTCAGAGGTAGGTTCTGCAAGTTAAAAATGGCTTGTTTAGCTGAATTGTACCAAAGCCAAGCAAAATAGATTAGCATTTGTTTTCCACAATTACTAAAGTGGTAAAAGCTTTGAATGCATTTGGGTTCATTATAGTGATGAATGGTTCTAAGAAGCCTAACGTGTCCCATTTGGCTTATCCATGTTGCCCTAGGAACTCAGGATGGAAAAGGTCTTCCAGTGAGTTAAACCGTCTCCCATATTGAAAGAGGATCAGTAAATCTGGGCAACTTCTAATATTATCTTGTCCTGATGAGTCTCCTGTGAAGGAGACTGTAGCCCCTTTAGACAGCTTATTGATAGTGTTTTTTACTCCTTGGTGTTTTTCCAGATATCTAACCTTTCCGTTCAGTAAGATAAGCTGATTTACGCTTCCCTATACCCAGTGAATTACCCACTGTATTTGTAATTCTTTGGTTATTGGGTTATGGTTTACATGTTCACCCGTTTTCTCTCTAGGTTTTTCTTAGAGAAACAAAATTGCATCAGCCCTTTCTTATAGGTGACAGTTTTCTCCAGTTTATGTCATGATTCTTTATCCTGACTTTTCAGTTGACACACCTGTTTGTTACAGTAGTAGCCAGTAGCCCAGAATGAGGACAGACCTTCAGCTGAGTCATTTCTAGCATAAGGTCTTTCCAGAATCTTGCTAAATTATGTCTGATGTTGATACTTCCCTGAATGAGTATTTCACTTTTATGCAATAGTATCATGATGTTGGCTTCTCTGTGCCTTGCAATTTACTTGATCCTGTAGAATCTGGTGTCTTTTTATGTCCATTGTTACTTAAGTAGGGTTTTTCTTGATGCAAACCTGGTTCCTGTGGTGCCTTATGTCGTCTTTCTTGGATTTCATTGTTTTGATTTTTGAGTCATCTTAATTCAGGATGGTCTAGGCACATAGCTCTCACCACCTTTCAGTTTTGTGCTGTTAGCTTGTTCTATTCCTTATTCCTTTGTCCAAAGCATGATTAAGAATATTAAATAGCATACCTGTAGAACCTCGCTATAATTGCTATCCTACATCTACAGCTGGTGGCTGAGAACTATTAAAAACAAACAAACCAACCAGCCCTAATTTTGAACTTCGTTCTGCATAACTTTGTCCCAATCATAGTCTAGCTTGAGTGGGAGAATATTTTTTTTTTTATTGTGTCCCAAGTCTTATGTTGCTTTTCTCCTAGTCACCAGGACAATTAGTCTATTAAAGAAACTAGACTCTGTCAAGCCAATTGCCTTTATCCTTTAATGCTGCCAATTGTTAAATCATTTCATTCTAGTATCTCTCTGAAATTTGAGTTAGGCTGAGTCATCTACTCCTTCCTGCACTTTTATTTATCCATCTTGTGATTTCTCTTTTACTTTTCTCATATTTCTTTTTCTCTTCTGCAGTACTTGATGACTTCTTCCACCTTCCTATAGTTCTCTAAACAATTTGTTTCCAAGGATGAATTTCATTAAATGCTGTTGACTGACATAGATAACGTTCAGTCGCCCGGTTTGTTTCTTATTCTACCTTATACTTGTATCCCCCTTTGGTTGTAATTTGGTTATATGGAATTAAACTTTTGTGTGGAGACTGAAGCAAAGAAGCCTTTATGTCATCTGGTATTTGCTTTCTTTACATGTCTGATAACGGATATACTTCTTTCTTTCTGTTCCCATGATTAAGTGCTTTCCTTTGGGGCATAAGTAGCACATGTTCTGATGTGTTTAGCTTTTTTTTTTTTTTAACCCTCCTCCTTCTTTCTGCAGTGTAAATGTCGTCTTTGTTTTTAGTGCCACTGTTGGTATTCTTGCTCAATGAGTCTTTTCTAGAGAAAACAATTAGCTCTCCTGGTCTAAAAGCTACTGAGATTTGAATAAACACCAGCAATAGGATTGAGCATATTAAAAGAGTGGTCTGGCTGGGTAGAAGAAAGCTCTTGTATCACCTGTAGAGTGATGAGAAGTTGCATTTTCTGCCCCGTGTCTTTTTATAACAATTTTTCCTTTACTGTGACAGCCCACTATGCCTGTTCCTGTTTAAAACTCGATACAAATGTCTGTGCTTTTCATCTTGAAAGTTGGGTTAAGATGGTATGCTTTGCAGAAAGTTTTTTCAGAGTATCAAATGGTGCTGTGTCTTGTTGGCTGATACAGCCAGCTATAAAATGCTTTCAAAGTAGGCTAGTGGAACAAAATATTGTATTCATTTTTTATGCTTTAATACAGTAGCTTATCCTGGTTTAAGTAGGACAGAGAGTTCCTGAGGATTGTCTTTTCTCTCTGAGGTGCGTTCCACTGGTATGTGGTACGTTGATGTAGAGCAGGCTTGAACTTGGAGAGTTCAGTTGCAGAATGTTGTTGGTAGGCTTTCGGCTGGCAAACTTTCCATCAGAAGTCAGATTGAACACTACAAGATATGAACCTTGATGACTACTGCAAGTTTTTTCTTGTTTTCTTAGGAGCTGGGGGTGGGGAGAAAATGAACAATTAAAAAAAAAAAAAAGGAATCCCGTTCTAACTTACTGGAAGTTTGTGACTTATCTTTAAACTTTTCCATAATACTTGATTATACTTTATCTGAACTGCACGGTTCAAATGGCAGTGCTTGGTAGGAAAAAAAATGTGTGAATGAGTGGGGGTTTTAAAACTCACTTTAAAAATAGACTACCTAAATCTAAAAACTGAAAAAAGTTGGTTTGACACATTCAGTGAAAGGAAAGTTGTTCCTTACAGATATCACTGAATTCTGTGATGATTAGGGTCATGAGCCAGAAGTTCTGTAATTGAGTAAGAAGGGAAAAATAAAAGGTAAGGGCTGATGATTATGTGGCATTTTTTTTCTATTATACATATCTTTTCTGAAGAACATTATGAAGACTTGATTTTTTTAGCGAAAGTGTGTAATCTTTACCCTACTTAAAACAGACATCTCTGTGGGGCTGGCTCTGAATGGAGGAATGCTGCAACCTTCTGGGAAGATCATACCTGCAGTGCAGAACATATAAGATGGGTCAGAAGCAAGCTCCTTCCTGTTTGGTCCCAAAACTAGTCATGCCAAGTCTTCGCCCTGTTTTACAACAAGACCTGTGCTGCTGCATCAGTGTGAACCTCATGTTTTGCATGTGGTTTTTTGCATAGGTGCAAGAAGCATCACAGCTTCTACATACAGGAAGGAGACAGAGAAGCAGCCTGGAGGATCCAATCCTTTGTGGGTTGGAAGTTGGGAGAGGTCACTTCCCCATGAATCCCAAGGGTCTAGGGGTCTAAAAGACTGTAACCACTGCCTTCTCT
The DNA here is from genome assembly GCA_004320125.1 of Scolopax mira. NCBI lineage: Eukaryota > Metazoa > Chordata > Aves > Charadriiformes > Scolopacidae > Scolopax > Scolopax mira. Next base: position 79,194 of record BJBW01002395.1, read on the forward strand.
GCAGACTCCCAAATACTGCCTCCTCAGGCATGTTAAGGATGTTAAGAAAATTGAGCTTCCTGACCCCTGCTTGTGTGTAGCACATTGCATCTAGGAAACATAAATTTGTTGATAGCTTATTGACAGGGTGTTTTCAATATAGCTGTCACACAGAGCATCAATGAATGAACCACAGTTTGTGGCATATGGGGAAGAATTTCTAACAACAGTGTGCGTGAGGTTGAAGCCTTAAAACTGGATGTTGGAAAAGTAACATTTGATGGTTGCTTTAAAAAGTATCAGAGAAGATGAATTTGAGCTGTCTAAAGGTCTTGATAAGGATATTTCTTCTTAGGGCAGACTGTTGTGCAGTGTACCAGTTGTCTTCAGGAGACTTGCTGGCCTCATCTGTTAAATGTCATCTGGAAAATAGGGCATTCCCTTTAAGGGAATGATTAAATAGGGACACTGCCTCAAGGGGTAGTTTTCTGCACATTTATACAGTGACTGATAAAACCATATGGGTCTTGTAAGTCTATTCTAATTGAATCAGCTTTTATTGAAAGACAGAATTGCTAGCAATGCACTGAATGGATGAATTCCAAGTAAGTGATTCATACTGTAGAACAGCTAGGAATATGAAGGCACTGGAAATCAGAGCTGTCTGAAAGTTAGAATTCAATGTACATAGGATGTGTAGAAATTGCATTGTTACTCTGCAATATGCATATGCATTATATTACGTTTTCCCATACGTACCACTAGCTCCATTGTTTGCACTGTCATAATTATACAGTTGTATTATTTGCAGAGGCAGTGAAATGTACTGTTAACACTCGAGGATATGACAGAAGTGATGGTAATGAGAAAAAATAATTTTGGATAACAACATAAATCATCAGTGTTGAAGATGCATTTAATCCTGAACTGCTTCAATGTAGAAATAAAGACTAGTTTCTCACAAGATGGCTTTGTGTGGTGATTAGTATGAGCATATTCATGTGACACAGCAAGCTAAACGTAGTTTAATCTGATAGTTTTTATTCTATGAATAGCTTAATAGAGTACTGATGACTGAGGGAGGTTGAGCTGATCTGTGTCAGACTCTAAGGGCTGCTTCTCCTGGTAGTGATTTAATTTAATTGCTAGCAACTATTAAACTTGCATTACAAGAACCGTTAATAGGAAATGCTTTTTCCTTTTCATAATGTGACTTCAACTGCTAAAAATCAGGAGTGGCATCATTATGTGGACTGCTAGCTTCTGTAGAGACCATGATTTTGCAAGATCTAATTGGCCACCATACACAATGTTCCTTATGATTTCCCGTTTGCTTTAAATCATGTCTCTGATGTGCTTATGCAGAAATCAGTAATCTATTTATTTATTTATATTTCTTTCTTTCGTATTATTTCTTTCTTTGGTAAGTTGTGGTTTGGTTGCACTTGATCACAAAAATCACCAATGGTAATGGAATAAATGTTTGTGCTGGATTTTTAGTGAAGTTGAGAAAAGGAGTTTCCTTTGTTCTAGAATATTGTTTCCTCAGTATTTTGGTAGAACCTAGAAGCTCTTGTAGCACAAGGTGCTTCACAAAACTTGTGGAGTAGATGTGATAGTCCATTAGAAGATAAATGTGATTTTAAAAACGTAAATTTTCTTATGTATCAAATCTACAAAAAATAAAATGTTAAGATAGTTGAAAAATTGCCCAATGAAAGAAAATAAAGTCTCAAAATATACATAGCTACTAATCTGCAAATATGTGGAAGGATATATTAAAAGCTGGTGTGTGTTTATATAGAAATGCATGACAATTCTCTCTGATCATTTGGGAGTGAGTGTTTTGCATTTGATAAAAATAGTCCTCCACTCTTGAACTTGGAAAAATATTTCATGCTTTAAATGTTTACTGCCAAACCAGCATTTCAAAAATTCATTGTCATCTTGAGGCACAAAGATCAGTAAAAAAGACGGGGAAATCATCAGGGTGATGGTCTGAAGTTGCGTCAGGGGAGGTTTAGATTAGATATTAGAAAGAATTACTTTTCTGAGAGGGTGGTCAGGCGCTGGAACAGCCTGCCCAGGGAGGTGGTGGACTCACCGTCCCTGGAGGTATTTAAGGAACGTGTAGACATGGCTCTTCAGGGCATGCTCTAGTGCCCAAGATTATTGGTTTGTGGATGGGTGTGATGTGGTAGAGTGTTTTGTGGGAGGGGTTTTTTGTGGGTTTTTGGGGTTTGGTTTTGGTTTTTTTGTGGTTGGACTCAATGATCTCAGAGGTCCATTCCAACCATGATGATTCCATGATTCTGCAAAGATAGGGAGTTTTTTTCTTTGCTTCTGTACAGCCAAATTGCATATACTTACAGCTTAACACTAGGGGTTTGTGCTTTCTTTTGCCTTCTCACTTGAAGCTTAATAAAATTCTGCAACTCATTGTGTATCCAATTGACTCTCGACTGCATTATTACATGTGGGCAGCTACTGCAATGATTTAATGTATGTATACGTGTCTTGATTCTATTGATTTCTCTCTATATTATAAAGAATTTCAGTAAAAATTTCCTGACTCTCAGGAAATTCTTCATCTGTGCATTTGTAAGCCATGATAACAAGATTATGATGCTCAGTTAAATTTGGTTCCATTTATTTTATTTAAAGCTGTCAACGCCATTGCAAGGTCTGTATAGATGACCTTCCAACACGTTTCATGGATTCTTTAAAAAAAATAAATTGGTATCTTTGAAGTTAAACTCTTTGCAGGCAGAGGTCAGCTCAAAACAAGGTAGACTGGGGAAGCTGTGTATATGGTTAATTTTTCCCTCTTTTTAGGTGAAGTTGCTTACGTTTGCTATTCCAAAGCCAGTTAGAGTGCTGGGGGAAAAAGGGACTCTGGAAAGGGCATAGGTGTAAAAATTGCGAGTAATATCATAACCTGTTTGGCAAAAAGACTTTTTCAAAAGAGAAAAACATGCCCAAGGAAACTGAAATGTTAAGTACTTGATATTTGTAAAGTAACTTGCTATCAGTATATTCAGGGGGGAGGGAGAGGATATAATTGGATTAAAAATAGTTGATGAGGGGAAAGTTTGTTTACTTCTTAGTAGCTTCTACTTCAGAATACTATATTACTGGTTACAGAAACTGAATTCTGAAAAAAATACCTATTTCATTCTGGTGGCATTTAGACCTGGTGTCTAAATCTGCATCCTCAGTGCATCATGAAAAAGTGGCATTCCAAAGCTGCTGGTTGTAACTTGTGTGATCTTCAGAGTAAAAAGCTGTCTAAGCTCTATTGCAAAGTTACAATTAAAACTTTGCACAATTGATGTCTTTTTGGAAACATGCAGGAAGCATATAATATTATAACATTGCTACCATATTTAACTGTAGGTGTACTCTATAAAAGTTACTGAAATAAATGTCATAAGAATTGCTCAAAACATTCCATACCTAAGTGAAGATCTTCTCCTAATAATATGTTACATAAGTAATCTTTCGCTTACAAAATCTTCTACCCCAAACCACGTTTTCATATCCTTCTTTTTGTCTGTTACTTAAAAAAGCTACTTACTGTAAAATTGCACATCTTGCCAGCTTAGTCCCTGTATGCTTGTATTTGCTTTGGAGATTAGGAATAACTTCTTATTTCTAAATTAACTGCTTTAATTACTGCATTAAGGTGTATTTGAGAATGTGAAGCATAATAGAGAAATGAGGACTCGTGGTGATGCAGATTTAAGTAGGGACTAGCAAGAATATGATGATTAAGTAGAAAGTATGCAAAGATAAGCTTTTCTTGAGATTTCAGTAATGACTGCGAACCAGAAAAATGGAGATTAGAGTATTACTGTGGATATCAGATTTCTATTAGCTTCTTGACACATTAATATTTAGGATAGACGTGAGTGGAAAATGATCTTCAAATAAATTATAAGATATTTAAAGCCTGTCCATTTGTATTGGGAAATAGTCCAGTCTAGTAATGAAAGAACAGAGTAGGGTTTGAATCATGTGACTTTGTTCTCAACAAAATTTTAATATACTTAACTGTATTCTGTTTAGACTTTTAAAAGACATGTATGTTACAGGCATCAGCAAAACACAATTTTTATTAGGGTTTGGTTAAACCTAATCTTACTTTTTCCAATAGTTTTGTTTAGTTGACAACTACATTGTTAATTGAATTACTTAAATTGGAATAAACAATAGAATGTTTGAGTTTTCTTTCTTGCTCAAGGAGATGAATTATTTAAGAAAAAATGAACAAGTGCTTACTCAAATATTAGCTTTAGGAGTTTGTCTCTTTGGTTTTGGTGACAGTTTTGAGAAGTGTTGGGCAGGGTGGTCTGTAGGTTTGTGGAGTGAGCCTGTGCAGTTTTTGGTGAGCCGATACACCAGATCTTGTGCTGTCTTGCAAATGCATTCTGAAAACACCTGGGGAAGTGTTTTAAACTGCATCAGTTGCTTTTGATATAGATTTGCAGAATTTTAGATGACCCAGTACGTGAGTCTTTACTTTTAACAGCTTTGTGAAAGTCACCCAGTCGAGTGGTATTTATGAAAAGATATTTAAAAACCTATTTGATTAGGTATCTAATGGTAAGATTATATATGATTTACATGAAGAGACAGTCATAATCATCATGGGTCTGGCTTTGTGTTGCCTGAAGCTGAGCAATATACCATATATAAAAATTAACAACAGGACGGTACAGAATATTGAGTAACACAACTTCATGCATTTCTAAGTACAAATATCTGAAATATACCCTGTATTCAATATGCAGTACTAAGATTATGCTATGATATTTTTCAAGAATGTATACAGTTTTTTGAAGTAAAATACATGTTTGTTGCTAGCAAATGGGTAGCACACTTTAAAAAATGGTCGTTGAAAATGGCTCCCATCCTGTTATTTTCTGCATAAAGACTGCAGCTATAAGAAGGAGATGACTAAATCCAAGTAATTCCAATTAATTAGGTTTGTCCTCCTTTATCAGTGATTACTCCTATTTGCACTATTCCTGTAGTGCAATGGCAATGCACTACAAAATACAGACAATTAAAGACCATCAGTCTACCTCCTTTCACAAAAATTAAATTTACTACCAAATTCTAAAAGAACTGAAGGTTGTAAAAACTCGGGCATGTTAACAAGGCATTTCTGAAACCCTCACTAGATGAGGGAGTAGCAAAAGCTGTTGGAGGAGAAGTACTAGTATATGATCAAAATCAGAATTCTATTTGAAAGACTATCGAGTATCTTAATGAAGTCAGCTTAGAAAACACACAGCGCGGAGACACAGAAGCCCCACGGTAGCAGATGGAAAGGAGATTTTGAAAAGTGTCTTAAAATTTTAATGCTGTTTGAATTGTTACAGCAATATAACACATTGCTGTGCGTCACCTCGAGGTCAGAACTACCTGCAGGAAGGTTCCACAGTGAAGTTGTTTTTTGTCCAAAGCTACTATCATTTGCAGTGGATGAAAAGTGCACGTGGCTGGTTACAGTGCATCAACTTATCCGTGATACTTTATTTATATTTCTATAGATCCATGAGACGCATTTTATATGGAAGTCAGGGGACAACAGAGCTGTCAGAGGAAGAAGCCAGCAGTGTAATTATAGGTAAATGAAAGAAAAGTTTCTGTAATTAAAGTAAGGATGAGTGCTTGAACAAAAATTTCTAGCTTTCAAAATAGAAACCAGCTGAATTTCAGCATGCGTTAAAGTAGAAGTTGCATAAGCTTGTATATACGATAAGGTAGGATAAGATAGAAGGAAAAATCATAGGGGTTTATCTGTTGATAAAAAACAGAGGCATTGTCATGATGATACTGTAGTAGCCACATTTTTTTGTTACTGTCAGAAATTCATGACTTCAGGAAGGTTGCTTTTTAAGTGGTTATCCTTTGCAAGTAGTAAACAAAGAATAAGGTGCGATACAAGAAATCTTGCAGTGTTTTGAGGAACTAATGATTAGTTCTCGGTATTTTTCCCAGGAAGCTGATTGAGCTTGTTTTCTTATGCTCAGCCTGAAGATACTTAATTGGGATACTTTGATTTTAGAGTTTCTGCTACCTTAGTCAGAAGTGGACAAGCGTTCTGTGTTTAATGTATAGTGCATCAGCATACACTGTGTTTATAATGCAGCTTTTGGAATAAACTTCAAGACTTTCCCAAGAAGACATCATTAAAAAAAAAAAAAAAGCGCGTGGAGTTTGTAAAGGCCAAAGTTTTGTTTTGTCTTGTTTTAACTGATATGGTTCTTTAGCAATCAGCTTTGCAAGTTTGACCAAAGATGACTTGTATAAATGCATTAGTTGCTGCTTGTAAGGCCTTTTGGCAATAACAAGTGTGATAATTCTTGGAAAACCCCAGAGAGTTAAGTTCAGGGCATCAATTGGCTAGATCACTGGTTTCCAATGAATGAGTTCTGCCATGCCTTGCTGGCAAGACAGAACAGATTGCAGAAGTATGAATGAAGCTGATCTTAAAAAAAAAAAAAAAAAGGCTGTACTTTTACTTGAGTCCTGTGCAGTGAGGGCCTTAAAGCAATAAGAAGTAGAGTAGAAGATTTGGGAACTTCCATTAACTTTGAGGTGTTTATTCAGTCCTCCTGAATCACATGAAAGGGAAGAATACTTTGTTTTTAAAGAATTATGTGGATTTTTCATTTTCCAGGAAAGGATTCCGCAACCGAGGGCATGACAAAATCAGTGAGGTTTCTGTTCTAGATATTTTGAACCTGTCTTTCTTGAGGAATAAATCTACTGTCTCGAATAAAAGGTTAACGTCTCCCTGCGGGGAAGAGAAGCTTCGATAAATAGAACTGCTTAAGGGTTAGGGCTGCTTTTAAATAAAGCCTCTTTAAGTCTGTGAAACCTGGTTGGGTTTTTTTTTGAGGGTTTTGGGTTTTGGTTAGTTTTTTTTAAGATGTGATGATCTTTTACAGGGGAGGAAAGAAAAAATTTGTGTGCAAAATTGAAATTATGGAATTTGTTGCATACTGTGTAGAGATGCAACATAGAACCAGATGAAGAATTTTAAAGAAATACCACAGACTTTGTTTTGCTCAGAAGCTGGTCTTTTCTAGGAATGGAAATATGATAGGAGATAAGATGTTGCTTATCAGCCTGAAAGTTCAAACTGTTTTGATGAATAAATGATTCCTGGGTTATTATACTTACCTGTTCTGTTTGATAATGGGAACATCTTATCTGTTTCATTGAATCCTTCTGTCATTCTAAAGGTAGCTGCTTCGTATCTGGAAGAGAAACTTGAGTTCGTGAACCAAAAATAAATCAATACCAGCTAACAACATAACCTCCTCCTGTAGGAATAGTGTTTCACAAGCAGTTTTTCCCTGATTGCTAGGATGGGGCAAGATGTGTATAATTTCATAGGAAACCAGGGAATAAGATTAATTTGAAAACAGAATTGTATCAGGTCATTAATAGGTAAATCAAACTGGATTAGAGTATTGCTGTCATTATTGGAGCAGAAGTGTGGCAAATAAAGGCACCAGAGCTCAATAGCTGACGTAGGTATCTGGCTTAAGATGTTGTATTCTAAAAGTCTTTAGATATGTTGCACGTGGCACTTGCTTTACAAAATAGGTAACTTGCCACTCCAGGCAGGATAAGCCTCCAGCGAGTGTTTTTTGTTTGAATTGAAGCCAGGAGGTGAATGGACTTGGGAAGGAAGGTATTGTATTTGAATGGAAGCTCTGCTTGGCAGGTATTATTCTGGATCCGGTTCATCTGTTGAAGAACATCTTTCAATCTGATTGAAAGCTGGGGTGACAGCATTTCCTTTATTTAGACCCATTCTGTTACAATTGGGAAATCATCATTTTAATACTATTGCTGTAGTAAAATGCACAAAGCAGAGGAGATCTAGCTTCAAGAAAGAGTGTGCCTTTGAGTACATCTCCTATTCTTCAGCATATCTGAACTCTGCAAGCTGTGCATTATAGATGACAGCACACCTTTTCAACCTGTTGTGGGAAAAGTGTATGTATTCAACGCTGAGATGATACCCTCTAGCTCTCTGTATTGTAGAAAAGCATAGGATACGTTCCGAGATCTTTGGATACTGGGAGGATATGGATAATGGTTTTGTGTGGACCAGCCCAAGTTCAAAGTTGAGGTGTTGGCTACTCTGTGGGACTGTTGATGTCTCTGCACCGTGCTGCTTGGCAGCCTCGCTTGGTTGGCTCTGTGTGTTCGGGATGTGCAGCACCCAACGATTCATCTTCCCCGAGCCCTGCGACTCACTTCAGATGTAGCTAGATTTGGGAATGGTTCATGGAAGAACTGTCGCAGTTGCCCACATCGTGCTCTTTGCTTCCAGACTGTAGCAGATGGACCTTAGAGCAGGTTTGACAGAGAAGAGGCTCAGGTGTATCTGAATTTCAGCTTGTACTCCGTAGTAGTGCAGGAGACTTCAGACTGTATTACGGGCTCGTGACGGCTGTAGAAGCAGCACTGTGCAAATGTAGATGTGCTTTGTATAAATTAAATAAATTGAACCAGATCCCAAGATGCCTCAGCATTCTTTGAGCAACCTCCTCTAATGGAGGTGTCCCTGCCCACGTCAGGGGGCTTGGAACTAGATGATCTTTAAGGTCCCTTCCAACTCAAACCATTCTATGATTAAGCCACTTCAGTTGTCTGCATGTTTGATGCACAGCTTGGGCTAATGAGAGTTTACTGTACTTCTGCTGGGTATGTTGATTATTAGTACTGTATACATAGTACATAGATATTTTTTGTTTATTTCTGTTTTCGTAATGGACCCGACTTGTTGTAATGAGACCAGGTTATTTACCATATCAAATTGGTCAAAATGTTTTTTGCATATATTATTGGTGAAAAATAAGTGAGAGAAATTAAGGAAGCATGCACTGCTCTGACATGTCCAAAATGGCTTCTGAGCAGGAGGGTATTTTGTTGATCTCTGTGAGAGGGAAATGACTTGGTCCAAAAGTTCCAGATATCCTTTGGTCTAGTGCATTTCATGTATTATTGAATGAGTATTTTTCATCTCTATGGATGTAAATTGCTATGTTATAAAGGCTTTTTTTTTTTTTTTTTAAGAATGCCAACAGTGAAAACTAGTCCGTGCTTCTCAGTATTAAATATTTGTTCTCTTTGAGAGCATCAGTGTTGAATGAGTTTTTGCACATAAAACCTAGACGTCTCTGCTGCCTCTGTAAATAAACCCTCTAAACCTGCAGCTGGATCAAATCCTGTAAGATAAAATATAGTCACATCTTACAATAACAAGAATAGATCTAAAATGATGACATCCGTCTTGTTTAGCATTAATGGAATTGTAGGTAAGACAAAAAATATATCCTTGAATGTTTATATTACTGTCTGTTGGCTTTTTAAAAAGCAAAAATGTTTTCTTATTTTTTAAAGGAAACTATGAAGTGAGAAGAGAAGGATAATATTCAGAGCTGGGATATTTGTGGTCTCAGTAAATCGGTTTGTGGTATGGATGCACTGTTTATGGCCTAAACCATAAAGTTCTCCTCTGTTGGAAAGAATTGATAGCTCTTATCTTTTGTAACAGTGTATGCCTCTCTTGATTAGTGTTCCACTTAAAATGACTGAAGTGAAATTACTAGATAAAAATGCAAAGTTCTGAGGGGCTGAATAAGCAATATATATTGGTTTTATGAACACTTCTGCCTGTAGTTCTGGATTTTCAGTTGTAAAGCCACTCCCAGTGATAAAAGCAAAAATGCTTGTAATAATAATGTAGAAATTTATAGTTTCTTTCTAAACACCAGTTAGCTCAGGTGCTCCTGGATATGCTCAAAAAGCAAATTACCATAAATGTATTGATAAAAAAAAAAAAGAAGCAGTGTTAACATTGTCTGTATCTACTTAATCTGTAGCAGCCTATTAGAAGGAATCTTTAACTGACTGGTTTTGAAAACCAGTAATATAAAATGTCATATTTTGGCAAATCATCAAAATCAATTTCCTGTTACAGGAATAGCATTTCTTACATTTATCTTCTCTGTGAGAAAGCCTTCTCTGTATGAATTCCTTCATGCTTGAATGATATGATTCAATAACTGCTAAATCATGAACAATTCTATCAGGTTAAAGCTTCATGAGTGGTAAAGTTATCTTCTGAAGCCTGCATGCCTTACAAAGTGCTTGGTTGCAGTTCAGTAGCACCTTCTGAGTACCTGGGGGAAAAAAAATTGAATGATTGAAAGACACTCTTAGCATTGAGAGATGTGAATTTATCTCTTTCCTCAGTTTTTTAATATAGAAACACTGAATGCCTTATTTAAGAAATCTGGAAGTGACAAAGCAGGTAATAAAATTCAGAACATAGATATAAATGACAGACAGGTATAGAAATAATTGACAACAAAAAGATGGATATTCAAATGGGAAGAATGAAATAATTGAGTGGAATTTCTTGGCACAGCAGAAGCACACAGAACCCCTTGATTAATTTTTAGTGCATCTTCCCAAACGTGATTTCTCTGTGTTTTTCTTGTCTTAGCTAACTTCTGTTCTTTGTGGCATTTTTTTTGTGTGTGTCAGTCTCATTTGTTTTATGATACTAGAAAAAGAAGTTCTAAACCTAGGACTTAGTTCTAAGCTTGATTTCCCAGCTGGACTCTAATAGAAGTTACCTAGTTTGTCCTCAGGAACTGAAATTGTTGCAAATTGAGAACTCCTAAAATAGTTGGCTAAGAATTTTTTTTCCCCCACTACCCATTTTTAACAAATTTCTGTGGCCATGGTGTTGTCCACAGCCCTGAGCAATAATTAATTTTGTGTGGAGAAGTTCACTACTGTCTTACTTCATAAGTAACATGTCAGATTATTCTCTCAGGTCACTATGCAGTAATGATGGGATTGTCACTTGGCCATCACTAGGAATATTAACTCCCTGTATCCCTATCTCCTGGAGCAACCTTCAGTTCAAAACAAGCGATCAGTTTTGTTTATATCTATATAATCAGAGGTGTTTTCCACCTGGAATAATACCCTTGTGCATCAATTTCACCTTGGTTCTTCTTGCTTTGTTATGAACTACTATGACAAATGGTCAAAATAGTTTTGAGGCAAGTTTTCTTAAAAATGCCCTCTCTATGCTGTTAATGTAAACAATTGTAGTCCACCGAGTCATTTCGTGTTTCTAGACCCTACTGTGAGTTTTCCAAGGACCCAGTATCAATCTCTCCTGAGAAGCCCGTAGCCACGTGTTTGCCGGTTGGTGGAAGCTGGGTAGCGCTCACTAAGGGAGCCAGCATGGGCTTAGTTAATGAGTGGGGATGTGGTAGCCTGGTTTTTATCCCAAAGTTTTATTGTGTTGACATTTTTAATAGTCTTTATTTTTTACTTTTAATTCATAAGAGCTTGCTGTGAAAACTCATGAAATCTCAGCTTTTTTATATTAGCTGCCTTCCCCACACTTTGTGGATTCTAGTAACTTGGCTTTCACTCTGTAACATGAACTGTTTCAATCATTACTGAAACTATAACTTGCTACTGGGAGCTGTCTTGATTTTCTGCTTTTGTTATTTTGCTCATCATTTCACCTAAACAAGAAGTGCCAGTAGCGAGATCCTGTGGGTTGGGATAAATAAATCTGTGTAAGATCTGATAGCTTCTGTTGCTTTAATAACTGCTTTGTATTTTCAGGGTATTACAGTGCATGGAATTTGTGCTTTTTCTAGTTAAAAAAAAAACCCAACAGCAAAATTCAAGTAACAAAACCCAAGAGCTTGGCAGGGTAAACATTCTTTTGGAGAAGAAATTTGCATCCTTAAAGTCTTAACAGTCTTAACAAACGCCCTTTTTTTATATGTCATGATTTGAAAGTTCTTAATTACAAAATCTCAAAATAAAGAAATACCTTTGCATTGGAAAAACATTTATTTTCACATTAGAATCCTTGTATTCCAATACAAAATAAAAATTACACTGTTTCAAAATAATATTTCACAAAATATAAAAATAATAAGCTATTGAAATTCTTTTGCCTGTCATTCTTCTTCTTACCCTGGTTTTTAGTTTGGATCGAAACTTGGAAATGAAACTGCACTGTATAAACTGATGGAACGTGGTTGGAAGTTTTTGTTGCCAGCTTTTCAAGTGTCTCTATGTTCTGACAGCTATATCCTACTGTTTATTATTAGTGCCGTATATTTTTTTCCCAGTGAACAAATTGGTAGGTGCACAACTTAACAGGATTTGTTGTTGCTTTCAATGAATTTGTTTGAGCTGAAAACACTTCAAGATTTACTCTATAAGGCCAGCAGGGGCTTTAGGTCTACCTAAAAGGTCAGCTTTTACCCTTTTGTGATATGGATTGTATACTTAATATTGCAGTAGACTCAAAATAGACCCCTTCCTCATTTGAGTGGGCTGGGATTGGGTGGTAAAGTGAAGCTTCCAGATGGAATACCTTCTGGAGTTCACTCCGTATAAATCTCTGACTGGATATGACAACTGGGAGAAGAGGGAACACTGCAAAGTCTTGTCTCTAAATCTTAAAAAAAAAATCTCATTTGTTGATAATGCAAGTAAGTGAAACAAAAGGTTGTAATGGTTTTAAATTTGATGTGCTATTTTAATGAAGCTTTGCTATACTTCATTACTTAGCAGCAAGATAAGTTTTAGCACTATTTCTTTTTATAGTGATTGTTATTGTTAACAACTGAAGTGTAGAGAGTTTGAGACTTGATGTAAAGTCTAAGCTTTATGCGTATCTATGTGCACACAGGAAACCTCGACCTGTCTCTCAGCTGGTTGCACAACAGGTTCCTCAGCAATTTGTGCCCCCTACGCAATCAAAGAAAGAGAAAAAAGACAAAGTAGAAAAGGAAAAAAGTGAAAAGGAAACAACAAGCAAAAAGAACAGTCATAAGAAAACCAGGTAAAAATTTTACAAACTTTTGTGATATTGGTAAAACAATTTAAAAAATAAAATACGAAAATGTTCTGTAATTTTACTGCTTTGTAAATGCTGTGGCACTTAAAAATTCTTGTTGAAAGAATTTGTTATTTGGCTAAATATTTGTGTGTGGAGTTCTATTGGTTTAGGATGCCTATTAAATGTGAAGAAAACCTGCAGTTTGTAATGTTGACCAGAAGATGGAGACTAGCTGAATATGTAGAGTATTTTTGTTAAGGGTTACAGATGTATTTCTCACACCATACAAAACTGTAGATAGGCAAACAGATGATGCTAGTCTCTGAAAAATAGAGGGGACAGGACTGACTAGTTTTCATGCAAAATAATAGAAGAGAGAGAGAACCATCACCAGGCTGCAGAAGAGTGGGAAAGTAACGTGGTTGTTGCTATCCTTGCAGAACTGGAACAAGTTTTGAAGGGCTGGATTTAGGTTATAAATTAATGTGACAGGATAAGGCATGTATATTACCTAGCAATAAAAATCTGTATGCTACATCTGGGATGGTGAATGAAACCTTGGACTCTCAGAGCTGAGAACATGAAATATTACAGTACTAACAAGCAGTTGTAAAAGCCTTGATCTTTCCGTGAGACCAGGTGGAAGGAAACTGAGAAACAAAAGCAGCAAGATTAACCCCTCAGTCATCGCAGCTTAAGCATAAAGTTATTGTGGCAAGAATGCTGTGCCACAAAGCTCAGAAGTATACAAGATGTGTAGTCTTATGAAATGTGGGAGGAACTGTGGATATATATTCTATTTGGCTTCTTTTGTGCCCAGAGTAAGTTTGTGAGGATCAGATCCAGGGAGAGATTGAGAGTCAAGAGAGAATAGTTGTTAAGAAAGTCATGGTTAGGATTAAGGACACTGAGATGTTCCTTCTTTTTCTTCTTTTTTTTTTTTTTTTTTTTTTTAAACTGAAACATACTAGCTTATCTCGTGCAGCTAAAGTACTTCAGTTATAAAATATTTGACATTAAGGGGGGTTGGAACCAGATGATTTTTAAAGTCTTGTCAAACTCTAACCATTGTATGAGTCTATTACCATAGTGAGTTTTTTTAGTTTCAGCTAATTAAATATTTATAAATTGAAATATTGATGGTTGAATTGCAATAGTACATTAAAAATGCAAAAGTGAGGTAGGGAAAAAGGGAGAACATTTAAAAAATAACTAAAATAAAAATCTTGGACTGAAATACCAGTATTGAGATTTGCATTAAAAATTGCTATTTGAAATAACTAGGCTACTTTTTTTTTCAGAAATGTTTCAGTTCAATTTTTCACAGAATTGAGTCACTAGGTAGCATAGCAAGTTAAGAATGCTTGGTTAATTTAAGGAGACTCTTTCAATATCCTTTGGGAAAAGGGTATCCTTTTCTCTTCTCCTGAAAACTTGTATATTATTGCTCATAATAGAAGCTCATAAAAGATCTGCATGCACACTCGATATGATTACTAAGCCCCAGGCATGGCACTTTTGCTGGTTGATAATGCTTAATTTTTTTCTCCATTCCCGTGTTGCAAAGCAGCAGATTTTCAGTTTTCTCTTAAATTTTTTAGTCACGTTAATTTAACCTCAGGGGAACGAGACGTCAAAGCCTGTCTCTATTCCAGCAGAGGAAAAGGCGTGAGGCGTTTCAGCTGAAGTGACTGGGAACCAGTTCCCAATTCTACTTCACACAATGTCAGATGATAGGGTAAAGGTGAGGGCTTTGCTGTTAGCACACCTGCTAACAGGTGATGTCATATTAATTTTATTGCAGCGTGAGCTAGTGAAAGCTGTGGAGTCAGTTAAGTGCATAAAGCTGTGCTTTTCATAACTGATTGTATAAATTCACCTGTCTGGTGATGGTTTTTCGTGGTAGTCAGAGGAAAATAGTAAATTGAAAGTACTTTATGCTTGTCGCTAGCAAAAATATGATGGCAGAATATAAGTCAAAGTATTCTCTGATCTGAATGTTGTGAAAATCAAACAATTGAAAGATTACCTGAAGAGACTTACCTTATCAACACTGTGTGTAATGCTCAGCTCTGTGCATAACTCAAATGACAGCAGGAAATTTTTATGTTCAGATGTAAAACAGACTAAGAAACACTCTACCATAAATACTTGTGGTATGTTTTTTTCCTGTGTGTTATGTGTAACACATAGCAGTCTTATGTCCACATGTATGTTCTCTGGAGCTCCTAAAGAGTAGGAGGAAGACAAGCTAATAATATGGGGTGTGTGCTTTTAATGTGATTATTTGCTTTATTTAGGCCAAGGTTGAAAAACGTGGATCGAAGTAGCGCTCAGCATTTGGAAGTTACCGTCGGAGATCTGACAGTCATAATTACAGACTTTAAGGAGAAAACTAAGTCACCGCCCGCTTCCAGTGCTGCTTCTGCAGATCAACACAGTCAGAGCGGTTCTAGCTCTGACAACACAGAGAGGGGAATGTCCAGGTCATCTTCACCCAGAGGAGAAGCATCATCACTGAATGGGGAATCTCATTAAAGTTTATTTCCTCCAGTTTCTTTAGTCTCTTCTCTTCAAAACATGCAAATACATAACTCTGTCACCTGTTACCACATTTTCATGACAGATTATTCATGCATAATTGGTATGTTGACTGGAACATAATTTATGCAGTTTTAAAAAAAAGAAAAAAGTGCAGTGTAAGAAACAATAATTTAAATGCAATCTACAGATGCTTACAAAGCATTTTCAGACCAACTTTTTATTCTTCATGTGTAAAGGTGCCATGAAAATGTGGTTTGAATGTTCATTATGCAGTATTATTGGTAAGTCCATTTTCACTTTTAGTTAGTGAATTCTAACACAACTCTTGGAGTCTCTACTATTGGCATGTACTGAATTTAAATTTTTATAACATAGTTCAAGCTGCCTAAATATGTATTATTTGAGAATTGTGAAACATAGCTATATGTATGCAAGTCAGAGATCAACTTAATCAACTATTGCTGCAACAGAATTTTCATAATAATTATCTTCTTAAAAACACCTGCTGGTACTTGGTGTGGTTAAATAGGAAAAATGTTATTAAATAAAACATTTGTATGAATTTTTGCCAATGTTTGACACATTTTACTAGATTACTGTTACTGAATTATGTTTTACCAATATTTTTTCACACTTAAAACACTTATTGTAATGTTTACAAGCAAAATAGAAAAAACATTTTAAGCATTGATTGGTTAACCTTACAATTCAGGTAAAGTACTACATTGTCACTGTACACTGGTATTCTATGTTGTGGAACAAATATGGAACCTCAGGTGACTGTGCATTTGGCAAAAACTAACATTTGGAAATATGAAAACTTGCAAAAGCTTTAAAAATTACAGAAGTGCTGTTCTCATTTCTTCTTAGTGCTGTTTCCTTACTCTAAATTTACTTAGTGTCGTATAGTCACTTATCATTTCATGACAGGAATATCAGATGTTGCACAAGAATAAGGAAATAACAGTACTATTAATTTTTTGTTCCTGAATCAATTTCTTTAATTTTGATTTGGCTATTAGAATATATTATGACGTAAATAATATCCAAAAGCCTAGTACCCTACTTTATGGCATAAACTGTTGACGTTTATGCACTTAGCAATATACTGATACAGAGCAGAACTATTTACAATCCCATCTGGTATTATGTAAAATTACCAATAAAATATTTTTGTGAATACAGATTTTGCATTTTTGTTTACAACCAATAAGTGTTTTGATGCACACATACAATCCATGTATAGATTTTAAATTATAGATTCAGGTTCAGTACAAAAGTCCATTTAGCTCTTCTTAGTGAGGTAGTTCACTTACACTCTTGTGATTCTTTTCTCTTTCATTCAAAAGAAATATATTTTTAAGCCCATGTAAAAGTTGGATGGACCTTCCTGGTAGTGAATCCAGCCCCAAATTATTACCAACGTATGATATGTCTTCTTAACAGCTAAAGCAATGGATTTTTGTAGCCCCTGACAATTGTGATGTTTGGTGGTTTCTTGTAGTAATGTATTTTTCTGTTTTTAATGCAGTACTTATACAGGCACAATGGTACTGTTCTATTTTGTAAGATGCTAGTTGTGAAATACAGTTAGTTGCATAAAATGAAAGTCTGATGTGATATCTGAGAACATACATACCTCATTCCTTGGTGTTGCTGTTTAAACTTTTTAGACATCAGATGTTAATTATAGGCTATTTCAGATGGATAACTACTGACCTGTTTATTATGTATTCTGCTTTATCGTACTGAATAGGATATCTGTTCATTGCCGTTACCTGGCCAAATCTTAGTATCTGTAAAACAATGCATTTTAAGGTTCTTAAATGTTTTGGGGGCGGGGCTGGTGTTCAGAATAACATACACTAGTTTTTAAAAGAAAAATACATGCTTCTCAACTTTATTTTTTTATATTTTATTTTTAGGTGGGACTATTTGCAGAATATACTGATGTAATGGATTACAAGAGAACCGAAACTGTTTAAAGTAAGCAGTTTAATGATAGCAAATCTCATCGCAAGATGTTTTATGAAATGTGTCTCTAATTTAAAATGTAACGAATGCTAACACATTTCAGAATTCCTTGCAAACAAATAATAATCTATTACTAAGTAGTTCATTAAATGGGAAACGTATTTTCGTTTAACTTTATGTGAATAAAACACCCAGCACTGCCAACAAGAGGTCTCTTTGTATCTTCGGAAATAAGTTGTGGTTTGGTTTGAAAGGAAGGGAAAATGGAGTTGATTTTACTATGATTGAACTGTCTCTAGAGAATAATCTCCAAAAAATGTGATACAAGTATGGTTATAATCCAGAAGAATGCAGAAAAGTCTCACTGTTCTTTTTGGAATAAGACATAGAAAAGCAATTTCTATCCACAGATACAACACAAGTCAGCTAGGATCTAAGAACTGAGCTGTGGTGGTTTTAAGTGAATGATTACGTTGCCAGTGTTTACATTGCAATGATGCCTGTGTTGGCATTAAACAAAGTCAATAACTTTTGCCTGTTTGTTATTAAAGGGATGTGACAATACTGACAGCAGAGTAAACAAATTCTAAGTAGAATATTGCATTTGACTCTGTTCATAATGTTATGATTTAAATGAACTTCAGGTTCATAATTTCTAAATGATTTTGACTTGTTGAAATCCTACATCCTTTTTCTAACTGTAAATATATTTAAAAGCATCTTTACTCCATTTATAAAGAGTGAAAATGTAATGTTGTAATGTGTTTTGATTAGCTATTTTTCTCTGTGACTGCTCGCAGCGTAAGAACTGTTATTTGTTAAATTCTATATATGCACCAGTCTTCAACAGCCATAGATCCTGGGTTGTTCATGAAATGGCGACCTGACAAAGACAAGTGTAATCGTGTTCCGTATAAATGAGTTCTTGTATGTGCTGATTGATTGTCCAGTTTCAGAAAGGGAAAAGGGGGAGAAATGGGGAAAAATGAAGTACAATTAGTTCATTGATAAAGTGTACAATAACTCAGTCTCTTATTATCCTAAAT
The DNA here is from genome assembly GCA_004320125.1 of Scolopax mira. Taxonomy (NCBI): domain Eukaryota; kingdom Metazoa; phylum Chordata; class Aves; order Charadriiformes; family Scolopacidae; genus Scolopax; species Scolopax mira. The sequence goes on from BJBW01002395.1 coordinate 97,662, forward strand.
TTGCCCCTAATTATAAGTGGTATAAGGAAAAGAACAAATATACAGTTGTAGACTATGATCCTCCTTTTATTTTTTCCCCTCCCTGAAATTAAATATGTATATTAGAGATAAACAAAAGTTGTTCGACTTAGTAGCAAGTTAAATTATGCCATATATCAGAAGTGTTAGTAAAAAGAAAATTAAAAAAAAAACATAAAAAAATTGATATAAAAAGTCTTGAAATTAAGACTATGACTGAAGTTTTAACCTATTACATGTTTCTCTAGATATTTGATATTTTGGGGCATAGATTGTAAAATCTCAAAATTTTTTTTGATTTTATAATTTGTGCACTTTACTTTTTTTAAGATTATGGAAAGCACACTTTTAGGTAGCCATGTACGATAGAATACTTTTTATACTTTGTTTTCACCAGTTCACTCTAGTGTTCAGGCAGGTCTTCTAAACTTGACACAAATGTATGGCTCTGCATTTTAAATTCTTTAATATTTCTCTCTCCTGGCTCAAAAGTCGGCCTGTTTCCCACATTATGCTAATTGAGTATACTTTGTCATACAGGATGGATTTGGCACGGAGCAGTCTAATATGTACCTCTTATGTACATCCAGGGTTCTTTAACTGTATCTGCTTGGGTTTTTTCTGTCACATGCCTTTATTTCACTCTGCTCCCTGCTAGGGAGTCTGTGTATGCTTCCTTTCAAATATCAGAAATATGTGGAAATAGAAATGCAACTTAATTTAATTTCTCAAAGGCAGCAGCAAGTGCTATACTTGTAGTAAATTTTGCCTGTGCTTACTCAGGAATAAGATAGGTAAGATAAAACGTTAATGCTGGTTTTGGCTATGATAATTTGCAAATGCTTACTTTATCAATGTTAAGATTTGGGTGTGCTGGAAACACTGTTTGAACTTTCAAAGTTTTTTTTCTTACCTGAAATTATCCCAGGACTTACGTCAAAGCAGTCTCAGTTTGAAAGGGTGTAACTTCACAGAATAGCAAAAGCTGTACAGTAAAATCAGACTGAGGAAGCTCTTTTGTACTGTCAAAGTGTAAACTTCAGATATTGAGCTTACTTTGACATCTGAAGAAGAACCTGTGTTTAATAAGAATTAACAGGATTTAACTGCTAAATTAAAATCCAAAAAGTACTTCACAGAAATTATTGTAACTTCCCCCCCTAGATGGATACGAATGGAGTAAATGGTATTATCCAACAGGAAGTGATGTTTGTTACTTCCCTAAGGCATCCCACAAGAAGACTGTGATATGTCTATGAACAAGGCCTAGGAGTCCAGGTGTCCCCTCCCAGCCCCCACCTAAACTACATCACTGGATTCACACAGCAATACAAAATGCAGTGTACAAATGAATCCATTTCAGATCTCAGAGTCTTAGTAACGCAAGAGCTCTTCACAGCTTCTGTACTGGTGAAAATCAATTAAAATGAACCACCACCGTATAATACTTAATCGCTCAGGAGATGTTTTTGATCCTAATCTTGCTCCTTTTAGTATAGGAAACATCAGATAAGTGTCACGTGAAAGAGCTTGCTGTGTCCACTGACAACAGGGGATTTTAAGAGGAGACAGTTCAAGGTGCACAGGAAAGTTTTAGCTGTACTTTTAAGGAGTTAAACATGGAAGATGAATGGCAAAAACATATTCCATAGCTCAATTGAGTATTACTAAAAAAGATCACAAGAGATTGCTGTACCATTTGGCATTTGTAAAAGACAGGGTGGTAACACTATAATACTATGATTTTTTTATTTAAGATTTTAAGAAATGTGGCTTTAGGCCAATGGGGCTCAAATTTACAATGCAGTTATTGAGAAGACAACTGAGGAAAAACTACTATTAATCTATTTTTTGATAACCTGCTAACCTTGTGTTCATAATTTTTCTCTTCTGTATGAAGATGTTACAGTATGCAGAAGGAGGAAATATATGTAACCAGGGCTACTGAAATTTGGCTCTTTACCCCCTTCCCAAGCTCACTAGATTCTACAAATGCAGTTTGATTCAGAGGCAGTTGCAGGTACTTTGTCACTAGAAAAGGATGGAGTTGTTCAGTCACTTGCCATCTGTTAGTTGAGATGAGTTGAAAGGCCGATTCTGCTTTCTGAATACCCACTTCAGAGATGGGTAATTACAGAGATGTAATTTGCTATTTATATGCATCTAATATATAACTACCATCCATGAATAATCTATTTCAAGCTGATCCTTCTTTGCACAGAATAAATCAACATGCTTCAATGCCAGGCCCAGTTCCTGACTGCACAGATCTCTGAGCAAGGAAATCTGCCATCTGATTGATCATCTCTTACTGTAACAGCCTCCAGCTATGAATTCATCTCAGCAAGGGAAATCTCTGAAGATTACATGTATTTGTTGAGTATCGCTACTCCCTCTTCAAAAGGGAACACATTCTGATTCCTTCTTCTCTCCCTTTGTTTTTTTTTATTTTCATTTTTTAATTACATCTATGTTATAAGTAGATGCAGTGAGTTTGAAATAACTCATTATGCCTGCTTTTGCAGCTGGGGAATTCAAGTACTATTCCCAATTCTTCAGCTCGATCTTCTGTAGCTTCTGTAAGGCCAATAACAGTTTGTGGAGCTTGGAGGTCATCTATCAATTTTGTCACCACTGCCCTTGTTTTTATATAATTGACTTACTGAACAGATTCTTGCTGAGGGAACTTATTTACACCAGTAAATCCTGTACCATTCAAGCATTCTGACTATGGTAGCTGGCATTCTGGGATGCCAATTACTGGTCTTCATATCTGCATTTTTGCAAATGGTGTGATTCTATTGCTGGGAGACTTCCAAACATGGAAAAGGAAGCAAAATGCTTCCCAGCTGATGGAGGCGTAACGTTGCCAAGTAACTTGCAGTACCTGGAGGCTTTTTGAAAAGTGCAAGAAAACACTTTGGGTGCCAGCTGGAGCAAGAAAGCTGAGGAGCACGCACAGATACTGGGCACTTTCTTGGGTTTCCTATAGAAATTCTGAGTAGCTTCTGTTTCTAAAATGTTCAACATCTTCAAAAACCCTCAGTCCCACAGAAAGATAGAGGGTAACGGGGAAAAAGAACAAAGAAAATATTTTTTCTGAATAATACCTAGAAAGGCCACTATATAATGGCTTCTTCGTGTGTTTAGTATTCCGTTCTCTGTGTACTGTATTGGAAGTAGGCAGCATCTCACACTTAGAGGTGTGTGGGATAATTCTTGATACTTCTTCAGTGACTTTTTGGCCTAAAGATAGATGTAGTTTTTTGTGAATTTCATAGAAAATATCACAAATGTTTCTTTCTTGGGTACAGGTCATTTATTGAAAGAGCAGTAGTTTTGATTAAAGAGCTAGTCAGGAGCAAAATAGACTCCTCTTGAACATTTAGACACTACCCAATTTTAAAGATCCTGATTCCTGGACTATTAGGAAAAGGGTAACTTTTGTCGAAAGATTAATAAGAACCCAGACTAGAACGGATGTGGCTTCTGAAGAGTTTTGTGGCCAGTAGTTGCTATGGCTGTTTTCAGTGATTATTCCACACCTTAGCCCGTTAATCTTGAAGCATTGGTAGAGAGTCCTCACAGACAAATCAAAACTACCAACAGCACGTCAGATGCTCTTAAAATTTACTAAGTGCCTTACGCAGAGCATCACTGAGGCAACGGTTCAATTGAAAGGAAGTTGGATAAAAGATTTACTCCTCTGGATGGAGTCACAGGTTATCCATCATAATCGAGGTGATGTTCCTGGCTATTATAACACACTAGAATCTTCTATTTTATTGCTGATACCTAATAAGAAAGAGTCCGGAAATTTCTGAGGCTTTCAATTTATAAAACATACATTCTTTGGAGGAGACTTTTTTTCCCAGTCAGCTGTAATAGCCTATTGGAATATCACAGAAGTGAATAAAACTTCAGAGTATTTCTGGATTTCTCAGTTTCTCAGTCAAGGACAGTATTATCTTTCTTGGGAAGAGATATGTAAGTTGGTTTTATTCATGGGGTTTACGTTTATCCAACAGTAGTTTTTAAGGATTTTAGTGTCAGAAAAAGGGCTTGTTATTTTGAAAATAAAATTCTTACCTGCCAGGTGTCTTCCCCAAAATGAGTAAGTGCCTTTTCTGTTCTGACTCTTAGAAGTATTTACTTTGTCAGATTGAATCTGAATGTCCTGGATAAACCAACTACTAAGAATTGAGTGTTACCAATGGCTTTTGAAATCCTTTCACTGAAAGAACAAGAGACAGAATGTAAGCCACTTGAATTATTTTGAGACCTGATGTTATCAGAAGTTTTATAACTGCTGTGAGTAGTATACTTCTAAGAACAATGTAACTTTTCAGGAACTTGATATTGATAGGAAATAAATATTTATTAACAGAAGTATATTAAATAAATATTTATTTACCAATTTAAGTAAGAGAAAATGTTACACCGTGGGGGCAACAGTCTTGCTGTTAGCAGTCCTGACTACTTAATGGAAAGTAAAACTGAGGCCCTGAACTTTGGCTGTAAAAGAATGCATGGTATTTGAGGAGCGATTGGGACTGTGAATCTTAGGTCCACATTCTAATGAAGTAATTCTTCCTACTTAAGTTTTACCAATTCTCAAGCAGAAAAGCAAGCAGGAGATATCAGTAAGAGGCCCTCTATTTTTATTGGTGCTGCTTCCTATCTCTAGAGGATTTTTTTTTTAATTTTTTTTTTTAAACTTTGCTCAGGACTGGTACAGCTGAAAGTATATTTTCCCTTCATTCTTAAGCCTGGACTTTGAATGGAGTTTCTCTGAGACACTTTTGTAGTGAAATCGTATTCCCTACAAACATTGAAGACAAAAATAAACATCTCCGTGAACAAAAGATTGTGTGTGATTGTAATTTTTTAACATGTACAAATTTTTTGTAAAAATTCTAAAGGTACCCTAAAAAACCCATGACTGATATATTGGCCTGCACTTAAAAGATCTCTTTGTAACATTCAGAAAATACAGTTTGCATCATGAGATGCTGCAGATTTTCTGTCCCATAAATTATGTTCAATTCCAGTTAAGCACTCCTTCAAATAAAGATGACAACACATTGCATTTATCCAAGTGTATAGGAACCCATTAGGACACTGCCTTAAACTGACCTCTTCCTGGCCTCGATTCAATGACATTATTATGCAATTTAATCACAGTGCAAAGGTATTTTTTTCCAGAATAAATTCCATTATAAATACATCATTAATAATTAATGATAGTGGAATTGTTTTAAAACTAACAACTCTATAGTGATTTCATGTTGTTTGATAAACATATGGTTGATTTCAGATGAACATAAATAAATAAATGTGTTTGAAGCCCAGAACAGTGACACATATTGAAATGCCTTCTCCAGGAATTAATTAATACTTCTTTCCTGTGAAGAATCTGACAAGAAAGAATTTTTGGTGAAAATTGTTGTTGGTGCACTATATTCAATCTTGACTGGCAGTGGTGATGCTTAGGGTGTGTTACGATAAATGAAATGGCAAATAAAAATTATTAAATTGTTCAGAACTATTCTCTGAATGTGTAATTTGTACTGGCGAGGAGGAAGTGCAAGAAATGTAAGAGGGCAATTTGGGGATAAGCAGCAGACTTAGGGAATTTGATATCTGCTTACCTTACTGGCACAGATCATTACCCATTTTGGCTGCAATGGAAATTGAGGTACTCCTGAGAGTAATGCTTCTGAGGCAAGAAACTTGCATCCGTGCAAGCTTCCATGCTTGCACATTGAAGTAATAACTGAGTAAGAAGCTTGAGAAGAAGGCTTAGTCTAAGGCGTCATCTCATTGGATATACAGCTACTCTTTTTGTTACTAAAGCAGGTTCTAAAAAATGGTCTCTGTGGGTTGCCTCAAGTTATCTTCAAGTTCCATATAGTTCTGGTGTGTGATTCTCTCTGTTTCTGTTTTTTTGCGGAGTGAGGCTAAAATCCTATAAGGCATTCTTGAAAGAAGGTGGTTTCCTTGCAAAGACAGTTTTCCAGTTGTCTAGAAAGTGACTGAAGTGTTGGCCATGAGGACGTAAACTCATCCTCACTCCAAGGAAGCAATGTGTGAGGCTGGAACATCCTCAGGCACAGAATGCTTTTAATGCCACCCTGTAAGTGTTGGGCATGGATCCCGAGGTGCAGGCAGCAAGTGGTGGCAAACTGTTCACATAACTACCAGGCTCGGTACTTGCAGAAACACTGACTTGTACAAGACTGAATTGGCATCAGAGACCAGAATGGGGCTATTGTCACTAATTAAGGGAGTCTAATTTAGTCTACTTACTCATCTATTTTAGAGGAACAGAAGGAATTCAAGAGAGGAGAGCAAGCTGTAAAGCCCTTCTATCAGCCTTCTATTCATTTCTTTCATCTGTTGACTGTTGGGTAAGTCTGCTACACAATTATGGGTCTGAAGATCAAAACAAATTTCTTAAATTCCACAGAAATGTTTTGGCAGCCATGGGAGATCACAGCATTCCACACTCTGTGCCTGGTGCCCGGAGGTATCTTAGGACAGTGTCCAATTTTATTTTACCCTTTCTTCACTTGAAAGAAAATGAAAGTGTAAAAAAAAAAAATCTTTATAAAGTTGCAGATAAAGGATGGGTGAAGAAACCTGAGGAATGTCTTAGTGCAATCCTGCGTCAGGAGCTCTGGAAGGCATCTTAGATGTTTCAGGCTCTCAGTTCTGTGCAACACAATATCACAACTACTCACCAACTCTGGCTGCTTGGGCAGTGGAATAGCTGGAGAACACAATTCTAGTGACAAATCAGATAGATGAGTGTGATGCCTGCACAACGGGGGGGTGGTGCAGGGCTGTGCAAGGTGAGCTGACTGCTCACCGTAATTACTTCTGTCAACTTTACACGTGCTTAAGACTCTTGTGCAAGAATAAGGATACTGTTCTGTACCGTGGGCATTTGTCTGTTACCTAGCTGTTCAATTCAGTTTTTAAAAGCACAGTCAGTACAAAAAGTATTTTATGTCTTACCTCTTCCTCCTGATAATTCAAGCACTAAGTGCTTTAAACAGCTACCGCTTTTGACTGCTCTAGTCTGGTTTTTAGTAATTATGGAAATAAAGCAACTCCTAGGTAAAAGGATGTAGAGAGATGAATGATAGGACTTCCTTTCTCTACCCTTCACTCCTCTCTACATTGGTTAAACCCTGCTTGAAGAGGACCAGGATGCAACAGAGGGCTACAGATAAACAAAATAAAAAGGTAAAGTAGCAAATGGGCTTGCTAGAAATTGACAAAGTAAATAAACTCAAAGTCAGTCAGCTTTGACTGACTGACAGCTTTCCAAAGCCTCTCCTTACTGAATGACTGTCTTGTCTTTTCCATTCCGGGCTCTGCTGCTGTTTCGGGACAGAGGCAACTGGCTGCCTGGCTCACGGCCTCCAGTGCCTGGTCTGGCTGCTGAACGGCTCTCACAGCCCCTGACAGCACCCTTAAACCTCTCTTTCCTTTTGTGAGGGCACCTGGCACTTGCCATCTAACATTTTGGGGTTTTTTCATTTTAGCGGTTTGCCAGATGCAGTTTAGCTCTCCTAGCCGTGCAGGCTTTTTGCACTGGGAAATAATAAATACATAGAATGTATAAAATTTTAAAATCAAATATGAAAAAATAAACTAAAAAGAAGCAGCAGGTTTCAGTCTGGTCTGAGGATCTCATGATCTAATGCATTCCTTTTAAGAGTCTTCAAAAAAGTGACTAGGATGAGCTTGCTTACTTCTAGTAGCATTAAATTCACTGCATACAACCTGCACTGGTACTGTAAAGTGGAAAAGGTAGAAAATACCTAACAGGATTCATTTCAGATTAGTTGATCTGGTTGATCCTTCATCTTAAAAATCAAACTTTCAAGCCATAATGCAAAGTTGTTATTATGTATAATCACTGTTACTAAATATTTATTCTATTAGAAGAAAAAAATAGTAATACTCTGTTGTAGAAACTTAAGAGACCCTGATCTGGGTGTCAGAGGACTTGGAGCAAACAAGAGCAGGACGAGATAAGGACTTTTATATTTGAGTTTACTTATATATGAACAAACAAACAAACAGAAAGCCAGGCCTGCTTGCCTATTTTCTGTTTTTTGTACATGGTACATATTTGCATAAGTAGATAAGTTTGCATTCACTCTTTCCAGGAGTACTTTAAACAAAATACCTGGGCCGGATGTGGCTCTTGGAGAATTTTAGATGAGACAAAGAAACAAAAGCCCAAATCCCCTTTGGAGTAATGTTGTGGAGCTCCATATTTAGAAATCTTTACAGAAAAAAAAAATGATACAAAAATATCTAAAAAGATATAAAAATAAAATTATCTTTATGGTCCTAGAAAGTATTCTTTCTGCTTTTTTTAAAAAGTAAAACACTAAAAATTGTGCAAGTCTACACATACAGATGCATATCTTTTTATCTAAACAGGGTAGGTTTAGACTAAACATTAGGAAAGAACTTTTCAGAGAAAGAGTGGTTGGGCATTGGAACAGGCTGCCCAGGGAGGTGGTTGAGTCACCATCCCTGGACGTGTTTATGAGTCGTTTAGATGTGGTGTTGGAGGATATGGTGTAGGGGAGAACTTTATAAAGTAGGGTAAATGGTTGGACTCGATGATCCCAAGGGTCTTTTCCAACCAGAATGATTCTATGATTTAGAACACAGAAATTTAACTTTCTTAAGAGGAAAAATACAAGTATTTTGACTCGCTACTGTTTAATAATTGTTCCCAGAAGATCCATTTAATGAAGTTTGAAGTAAATTGTACTGTTGATGGAGAAATAATTAATTCAAATTAGAATGAACTAGGAATTTTGCAGACCATCACACCACTTCTCAAACTGCAATGCAGCTTATTTAATTTTGTGCGCTATTGTCCTTGGGTCTGTATATTGCTGATACCGAGAGTAATTGCAAAATATTGTAAGCCCCTGCTTATAGTCTGAATAAGTTAAACGTACCCTACAATGCAAAACAAGGAAAGCTAAAGGGGCAAGAAATGGGGATAGGCAATAATATTTTGGTCATCAACAAAAATTTATTTTGAGAATTTTTATTAAAATTTTTAACATTGCGGGCCGCTGTTAGAGCGATTTGAAGAGTAGCTGCAGTAAGAGCAGAAGGCAGTTGTAACAAATTCAATCCTTGTCTTAAGAATGAATTGGAAGGAAAGAAAAATTACGTCTGGCAGCCACAGAAAAGGGACATTGCACCAAGAAGTCTGATGATACCATATGCACAGCACACGGCAGTAAAGCAGTTTCCCCTCCCACCCTTGCCATCTATCACAGCAAAGTGTTGACACCGCAGGTTGTACAAAAGGGCACCAGAACATCAAAGAAAGTGTCTCTGCCTTTGAAAAACCCTTAAGTGCCCTGCACGTGGGGCAGCATTGACACAAATCTGTCAGCACAAAATCTTATTACTTCGCCAACTTAACTAATGGCATAACTTTCTGAAAGAACAAAACCAGAAGAAATGATACAAATGCATCTGATTAGGACTGGGGGTTTTAATTAGCAGAAAGTTGAAGTGTAAATTGATTTAGCTCTTTGTTCTCTTTGTTGCATCAGATAATCTCCTTCCATAATTGTGAATAATTCCTTTTTTCCACGGTTTATCTGATTTATCTCTTGATGTAATGAGTTGTTAGAATTTAGTTTCATTATCTGGCGTACACTAACTGCTCTTATGACCCTTGCACACACTTCCAGAAGTATAAGATGCTGATTCTCTTCAATAACCAGTTCTCCTACCTACTTATTTAATATCTGTAATGCAGTAAGGTTACTTTTTTCTGGATTTCAGCTATTTTCTGGACATAGTAAATAGAATTGAATCCTAAAGATGCAAAAATTACTATGGCTAAGTAACTAATTTCCAGTCAAGAAAAGGATTTCAAGATTTAAAGTTGGTAATAAATGGAGAGAATCTTGCATCTAATTGTACCTCTTCATGCTTAAAGTTTATTAAAGACTAGCAAACGTTATGGGTTAAAATGTTATATATTGTTCATTAACTGTTGATGGTGAATAATCAAGATACATAATTATTTATCTTTAAATAATTTCAAAAGCTGAATTTGCTAAGTGGATACCATCCGGTAGTGTTTTTTGTCAGGGATATAACCTAGGTACAACATTTCAGTGGCTTTTGCTTATATTTGTTATTTACAAGGCTGAGTTTCTAGTGAGAAGCATTTTATCTTGTATCAGATATATAACTGATAGATTGAATGGATGGATTTTGCAGTGTGGATAAAGGCTTGTGTCTATGCAAGTTTATCTGTTGGTTTTTTTTTCTCCCCACTAGCATCAGATACCTTAGCAAAAGATACAAACTCTCTGACCTTGCCTAAGTTATATTTTTAGAGCACTGGAGGTATATTCTCACTTGTTAATTATTCAGGCATTATTGGACAGCACTGAATAGAGAGAATCCTGTAAATTCCTATTTGGGAAACGGTATGATTGATAATCCAACAAAATAATTTTTCTCCCTATGTCATCTCTCTTTAGCACTCCTGATTTCTTCTTTTCTCGTCTAAGAATACACTTTCTTCTTCTGAAGCATGAAAGCATTATTGCTGCCCAGCTGCCACGTTCACTCTTGGTCCTTCTCGAACACCCTTCAGACCTCATTTTCCCCAACTCTTCAACACAAAAGGGAAATGTCACATGTCAGTAGGGACTAACTGGTCTTGGCTTTTATGCTCACTGTCAGTAAATACTCCATTGTCTCCCTCCACTCTGAATCTCATGTTGTGATGTTACTTATTTCCTGCCATATGGACTTTATAGTGTATGTCAGGGGTTGTGAAATGGGACAGCGAGCGAATTCATGAGACAGGTCTGTGGGCAGGTCTGCAATGAGAGCAATAAAGTGGGGTTTTGAATGCAAACACAAATTCAGGAAAGCTGGCAGAATGGCAGCTTCAGCCGTGGCGGCAGAAAGCACGGAGGGATGGAAAACAGAGGGTCAGAAAGCCAGACTGAGACTTAGAGTGGCACTTTTGGAGCTGGTTCTTTCTGTGATGCTTACCAGCACATGGATCTCACTAACATAAATTTCCCTTACCTCATTAAGCGAATCCTCTCCAGAGAGCCCTTTAACAAATCCTCCCTCATTTCATCTCTCCCATTACCTCCCTGCCATCATTGGCCCTGAATTCTCATCATTGCTCCTCATCCTCCCTAGTTCCTTACTTCTCTTGGATTCTTCTTTTCAGTCCCGATTTTCCTGATTGTATCTCATAGTCATTATCCTGGTACCTGCACTGCAAGCCCAGCTGAGTATCCAGTATTTCTGAGAGCCACTTTTTTTTTTCCTCACTTCTACTTTTGTTTTGAGGAAGAACCAATGAACAATTTTGGCAGGACAATTTTGTCATTACTTCTCTTCCAGCTGCTGGAGTTGCCAGCTGGCGTTCTGCTGTCCCCCTTCTTTTAAACACAGCCAAAAGCGGCAGTAAGCTGGTTTTGTGGGTATTCACATACAACACACACCCTCAGGCCCCAGAATCTGCAACAGAACTATTTTTTAAGCTCTATGTAAATCATACTGGCATTTTTCTTAAAACGCAGGGTCCTGAATTCATGTGATTAAGTGGGGATGTCCCCGCTTAGTTTAAAAAAAGTCCGTAGAGAAATGAACTCCAGTAGAGAAAATGCGAGCCAAACGCACCAAAAGGATGAAAAAGCAAGCAGAATTATTTCAAGTTTATATATTCGTTTTATTCTAACCGATGTCAGGAGCTGAGGGAGAAGCACTGACTGATGACTTTCAAACACTTGGCACTAGTGGGTTGGGCTGTTAGGCCTTTGCTCAGCAGACCTGGCCAGCGAGAGGGGATGCAATACTGTACTGGCTTCAGCTGAAACCCAAACCAACATTCCTTCTGTCTAGCAGGACCCACACTTATATATTTCTTCTCCCCAGTGTGCCACCTCTCAGATCTACTTCTTGTTCTCCAGAAGCATGACTTGGTGAGCCAAAAGAACCCTCTCTTTGCTACTGACCACAAATGAACCCTCCAGGCCTGGTTCACCAAGTTTCTCCCGCTCCTCAGGACAGGTTGCTGAGCAGGGCTGGAGGAGGGAAGGGGGCTGGAGTCCACAATGAGTTGCTGCTCAGGTTGTGTCTCCGTGTAACCCCAGCTGCCTCATGAAGGTGAGGGAGTGTCCTTGTGGTGAGGCAGTTGTGAAGCTTTTAGATGAGGCGGTCGAAGACACTGACAACAGAAGCCTTGACTGTGGGGAAAAAAGTATCATCTTCAGGGCACTTTAGCCTCACTTTTGCCTTTAACAAAGGTGAGAGAGAAGCCTGTTCTGAGCCTGCGGATTTCCAGTTTGTCAAGACTGTCCCTGCCTCTGCCTGGGACGTTTCTTCTCTCCACTTCTCTGGGGTCCTGCATTTATCGATATGCAAAATAACATTTGATAGTAAATGCAACAGTGTTTTAACAAGATTCGATGGCAAGTTACACTTGGTTATTTACCTCATAGACAACAAGGCCAGACAGAGCTGTCAGGGAGACCCTCCCATTGATTCATGAGGTTGAGAGAGGACACTCCTGCTTTCTAAACTCCTTCTCAGAGAGGAAGTTCTCAGAGATCTCAGACTAGGATCCAGTCTTAGTCCCAGACTTGGTCAACAGTTTATGTCTAAAGGATCATTTATGCGGAATCAATAGTTTATATCGTGTGGCTAAGATTTCAAAGTTTAGTGTGCTGTTAGTCACTTACTGAGGGTCTGTTGTGGTAAGGAATCTCTGAATCTCGAGGATTAGCCCTGAGTGGCATCCCTGCTCAAGGGGAGATCCTGGCCTGCAGCTGTGCAGGACTGCTCGAAGGGCTCTTGGGCTATTCACTATTTTGGAGGCTCAGATGATTGACCTCTAGTCATATTTGGCTATCAACCACGGTACTGTGGCGAGGTGGGCACATTGCTCAAGGCAGCCCTTGGCTATCTTGTCCTTACCCGTCCCCCTGAAACCACATTGACCTGGATAGAGCCATCGTGACTAGATGTGCCCGTTGTGCCACCATGGGAGATGAAGGTCAGGTTGGTGGTGGAGCACACCTCCCCAGGGGAGCGGGCCTAGGCCCGGCCGGCACCCCCGGGCTCCCTACCCATCCTCCTCGCGTCCATTCGCAGCCGTGAAAGGAGACTTTTTAGCTTTTGTTTCCCGTTCGGAGCAATTAAAGGCCGATTTGAGGCCGCCCCGCCGATGTCCCCCCGCCCCTGAGGCCCGCCCCGCCCCGCCGCCGGCACCTGCCTCCTCCCGGCCGCCTCAGGGCTCGCCCCGCCCCTTCGCTTAGCCCCGCCCCTCGCATGCCGGGGCTCGCGGTGCCGCAGCCGCCGCCAGCGCTGCGTCCGTTGGTGCTCGCGCTGTCGGTTGGGCCCCGGCCGCCGCCTGGCGCCGCTGCCGGGGCCGGAGGAGGAGGAGGAGGATGCGGCGGCGGTTCGCGCGGGTGGCGCTGCTGTGCCTGGGCTGCGGCCTCTGCTCGTTGCTCTACGGCTTCAGCCAGCTGGCCCTCTCCCTGGAGCAGGAGCCGGGCGGCGGCGGCAGCCGGGAGCGGCAGGCCCCAGACCCCGCCGCGCCCGGCGTCCGGTGGCAGGCAGGCGGCAGCCAGGCGGCGGCGGGAAGCGCGGGCCGAGGCGAAGCGGGAGCCGGCAGGTACGGGGGCGCGGGGGGCCGGGGCCGGGCCTCACGGAGGTGGGGGTGAGGCGTGGGCGGGCGGTGGTTCACACCCCCCCCCCGCATTCCTGCGGGGAGGGCCGGGAGCGCGCTGGCCGCCCTCCCGCGGGCGGAGCGGGGCTCGGCGCCCGCCCTCGCCCCCCGCGGCGGCGGGCGCCCCTGGCTGCCGGCTGGCTGGGACGGAACGGGGCGAACGCCGGGAAAGCGCTTTTGGGAGGGAGCGGGGGCGGCTCCGGCATCCCGCGGGCCGGTTACCGGGAAACAGAGGTTGAAAAAGCTTTAAAAAACAAACAAAGGAAACTTTTAAAAAAAAAAAGAAAAAGCGATGTTGCCGCCAGCCGGTTGCCGGGAGGCTGCGCTGCCCGCGGGCCCTGCTGTGCGGGGGGGCAACCGGGCTGCCGCTGTATGGTCGCCCCGTTCCAAAATTAGCCAGGCTGCCTTCTTGTTGCAGCGGGGCAGATGAAGCGAGGAGGGCACGTTTACTTCTTCCAAGCTAAGGAGGTTTCAGGGCGTTGCTCGGCTCTGAAGCCTGCGAACTGTATCAAGTCTAACTTTATTCCAGCAAAAATACTGCTTTAATAGAACCAGTCTTCTCGCAAGGAGCCGCGAGTTCAGTTCCGCAGCTGAAGTGGTGTAAATTTGAGCAGCTCACGCTCTGCAGAGCTGCATAATTCTGTTGGTTGCCTCCCGTCAGCAGAAATTTTTAATTGGGCAAGCGGTGAGTGACAGCATGGAGTTAAAAATTGCTAGTTTTCCTTTTGATTACTTTAATTTCGTGGTCCTGCTTACCAGCGTCTATCAGAATGCTAATGCCAGGAAAAGAGAAGTGGTGAGAAATCTGTTCCTGAAGCAGCAGGAGAAATTAGGACCAGGCCTTTCAGGGCCAGCCACCCTCTAACTCTGTTTAGATTCTACAGAAGTTTAAAGCAATAGAAGTTTGATGGCTTGGTCCCTCCTTCCCAGCGCTGCCCATACTCTGGCACACACACCCCTTCCTTATACTGCTTGTGTTTCTCTGATCACAAAAGTGAGTTGATCTGGCACACTGCCCTGCCTAAAAGCTGCCTCGGTTTTGCCCAGCTCAGTGCTCTGAATTGGCTCATCGTGAAGTTACGAAAGTGTTGGTGCTTGTGCAAAGGAGTGATGGAGGATGGCAGGATGACAAACTCTGACTTAATCATATTAAAATATCATGAAACAGCATTCTGAGTTGCTAGGGGTGGAGTCAGCTGAACTGTGAAACCCAGCTTTTGACTGGTGTAACTACTTCAGAGAATGTTTGGTCTCATGCTTTTTCTTTAGTTTGAATTAATAGAAATTATGACTTGAAAAATGTGAGGATGCTTATTTCTTACTCCTAGTTCATGATTTAAAACTCATGAGAAGTTGAAATCTAAAGAACATGATAAAAGAACCAACTTTAAGAGTTTTTTGTAAGATTTTGTTGGTTTAATAAATCAGTTTTAAATAGAAATGTGAGGGGAAAAAGACGTGTGATATTTGTCTTACTAGAGGAAATATGCAATTTAGATGAATAAAACTTTTTTTGGGTGGAAGATGATAATTAAATATTTTGTGTTAATGACCATTGAAATTGCTTTCAGGTGCCTCATGCTCCTGGTTAGCAAAAGAACCACCAAGTTTATTTTAAAAGCTGTATTTTTTTTCCTTTTTAGTATTTGTACTAAAGTGTAGTTTTAAAGTCAAAGATACTGGTAGAGGAGAACCTCAAGAAGGTGCAAGAAGCTTCTTGCTGCAATGAGGTGAAATGAGACAGAAATCTGCCCTCTGTTACAATGTGGAAAATCTTTACACACTGAGAAAGTGTTTGTTTTGTTTGTTTGTTTTCCAGAGATTTTAGGTGCTGCAAGTAATCCTGTGCATATGGTTTCATGGGACCATATGTCCGTGCAAAATCAGTGCCTGTTGACATCTGTGTGGCAGTGTAACACATCTGTGTTGTGTTACATTCTCCTGTGTAATTGATACTCACATTTTGGTGAATATATTGATATCTCCAGTTTTTATACTTCACCTGTTTCTTTAGTGGAGACTAAGCATGACAGCCACATGGCTGTTTTATGCCCATTTCTGTCTATCTTGTGATCGTGTAATATCCTACAGCATTCGTAACCTTACAGAGTTCAGATAACCCTATAATCCTCCTTAAAGCTTAACATTTCATATAGATTGATAGTAACTTTCAGTAATGCGTTGCTTCGGCTGTTTTCAGCAATAGCTTTAAAATACAGTTTGGCAAAACAAACTGCCACCTGAAGGCATTTACACACTCAGCAGTGATTTCCTCTTCTCTTTAGACAAGAAGGGTTTTCCTGAGTAATCTAGTTTCGTGTATGACATGAGGGCAGAAAGATCTCAGTCATACTCCGTGGTGGGGAGGGGAAGTCAAGATTTCTGGTAGTTTTCATAAGCATTATGAACATGAAAACTACAAGCTTTGAGTAAAGCTTAAGCATACCACATCTGGAAAAATTTTGCAATAGTGATGATGCTTTTAAGTAGAAAATCTTTAATTAAAAAGGAAATACCATATTGAAACTAGAATTACAGGTTGAGGCAAGATCCCTCAATAAGCATAATAATTCAGGGCAGCTTGTTGGGTAATCACTTTGGTAAGGAGTTGTTTGTTTCAAAGGCTACAGTAGCCTGAGGAACAAGGTGACTAGAAACTAAAGGCTTGCATCTTGAAACTTGATGTAAATAGTTGTAAACATTTCAAGAATTTATTAACTAAATCCTAAAGTTGTGTTTTAGCTGTGAAGAAAGATTAATGTTGAAGGCAAGTTGTCCTCCTGATTACTCATTCCAGCGAGAGATGTAGTAATGAATAGTTAGTACTGTCATATATAAGAGCTAAATGAACAATAGATCTGAACTTGAAAAGGAAAACATACTGAAGTGTCTACTTCCAGATGATACAAAGTCAGTCGAAAGCCAGTACGTGTAGTCAGCCTTTTTTCCTTTGCTAGTATGATTTATGGATGAGGAAGAAGGCTGTGAAAAAATAAAATAAAAAAAACCCAGAGTGAACAAACGCATATTTGCTACGTGTCATTTAATATAATCTGCTGTCTGTGGGGTAACCTTTAAGTCAGTCTTTGTCTACATGCCTTCAGATCAGCTAATCAGCAGACTGTGCTCATGAGACATGGATCTTCAGTTAATTTTACCAATATTGACACTTCAGTTAGGTAGATGATGTTCATCTTTCTATTTGGGTCCAAAAAAACGTGCCATCCTAATAGCAACTTTGAGAAGTAGAACAGGAATCAGTCTATCCTCAGTTCCATGAATTCAGTGAGGTCAAGAAATTTGACCTAATTAAAATGAAATATTTTTCCATAATCATAGAATGGCTTGGGTTGGAAGGGATCTTAGAGATCATTGAGTTCCGACCCCCCTGCCATGGGCAGGGACACCTCCCCCTAGAGCAGGTTGCTCAAAGCCCCATCCAGCCTGGCCTTGAACACCTTTTATGCTGTAGTTTAGCATTTTTATGCAGTCAGCCATACTGTTTTGATATGTGTGACACTGATATCTGAGTGTTTCTGTCTCTTGATCTCTAACTATCCTGGCAAAGGGAGAGTTAAGTGGATTATAGTGCATGGAAAGGTGTAGGCTGTATACCCAGAAGCTTAGACAGCAGAGGAGGGTGGTGGTAATAGGTAGGTTGTTTGTTCCTTGCACTGTACTGAACCATTTCTGTCTGTGTCAGAACTTAACTAGCAGTTTTACCAGAATGCTTCTAAACTACTCTCATGCCATAAGTAATTGGTCTAGAAACTAAGCATTTCAAAATACAAGTAAAACTTTTTAAAGAATAAAATATTGAATGATTTGAAATTGAAACTTCATTTAAAAAAAAACAACCTGCTGAATTTGTCAAGCATCCAATGTTGCAAATTGGAAAAGTTTTCATGTTTCTTAGTTAAAAAACTTGTCCTATGTCAGACATTAAACATTACATCTGCTGTCTCCCAACTAATAAAGCCGTTGCTTCTCTGACAAAACATATCGTAACAAATTTGTGATACTGCTGTAAATGTTCAGGAAAAAGCTACTCGGAAGAGTCAGAAATTCTTGGTGCCTTTGGAAGTTAAATTGAGCCTCTCTTTATCTTCCCAAATTTTAACTCTTGTGATTAGGAGCAGGAAGGAACTGAAAAATGCATCCTTCCTATTTTGCTGCATTTTGTGGGGTATGCTGTAGGAGGGACACCAGTCTGACTCCGTTAGTTGATTCTTGCAGTTGCTTAGACTTGGGTCGTTAATGCAGGAAAGGCATTAGGAATTAGTCATGGCTCAAGTTAGTTGACCGTAACCCTCACTATTTGGACATAGTGCTGAATTTGCTGTGAAGTTACTGTAGTATAAAAGGTTCCAGATGGACTGAAAAGTATAGCTGAAAGCTGTGATCTCCATTAACAATATTTCCACCAGCGTGCTTAAAAAAAATATTTTTTTTTAACCACTGATCGTTGGCGAATTTCTTATGGTTAAAACTTGATTTGCCTGAGCCCGAGGCCTCAGTCTTTGTGAATACAACTGGTGCATTGGTATGTATTTTCACAAAAATTTAAAATTGTCATTTAAATCTGAAAATAATTCTTCTTTTCAGGTCACAGTATAGACACCTTTGCTATGTGTGCAAGACAAAAATTTTTACTCTACGGTTGCGGTGAAGCTAAATTAACTGGTTGAGAGAGAGGTTCTTTCAGTAGCTCAGGCACTCTGGTCTCTGCAGAATCTGGCCTGGCCTTATGGTCTGTCTGATACCTGGCTCCCATGCCTCTTGCTCTACTTGTGGGCTAATCTGGCTTGATACTTCCTAGTGATAATGTGCACCAATGTGCACACACGTCTCTCCAGTTTCTTGCACTGCAGGCTCGTGGGCTCCTATGATCTGTGGTCACTTTTCATTTGCTGGCACTTGGGCTCTGTGCACACACATGCACGTGGCATGGAGCCCCCCCTTCACCCAAGAAAACAGAAACTGAGTTTAATAAGGAGACTGGTGGTCTGACATACGACATGGCCAATCGTACTGGCAACCTGTTTACATGTGGCTGGACTCTCTTATCTTCTCTCTGGTTTTGCATTTCCATTCTTCCCAGTCTACCTTGATCCCACAGTGAGCCCCACGTCCCTGCAGGCAGTAACCCCTGTAGGCAGTCTGTAAGATGGTCTGGAGAGCCTCTCCTATTGTGGATCTTCTGCCTGGACCATGGGCTAGCTGCTGTCCTGCGTTGGAGCTGGGCCAGGGTGTGACATGTTCCTGGATTAGATTGCTGGGTTTCTTTCACCTGACATGGTTTTCTGCTTTCTATTTGTGGAGACTGGCCTTTAATCACATAACCTATAATAGATGTGAGCAAAATACCCCTCCCTAATGCTGAAGGTGACTATTCCTGTCTGACAGGTAACCTTGTTCAGGTAACGATGACTGTAAAGGTGCCTGTTTGATGAACGCATACAGTGCATCTCCCTAGCTTTGTAAAGCACTTGTGATACTTATTTGTAGTCTAAGCTTTTATCCAGTTATCAAGTTTTGTCAACTAAAAAAAAAAGGTATCTTCATGAGTGGCATTTTTAATAATTTTATTGTGAATAATAAGAAGAAAATGCTGTCCAAAGATTCCAGTCTCTTAGACCTTTGTATGCAAAAGCTTTTTGAATATATGGTAGCATATGTCCAGTTGAGGGAGACTTCTGCTGGCAGAAAAAAGTCTTAGTCTAACATTAGGTAAATTACATACATACATATCTTAGTAACATTTTTGTTTCAGAAGTGAAATTTATGAATCAAATCCAAGGTTGACAACCTTGTCATTGTGCTAAATGGGATGTTGGAAAGGCCTAATGCGTCGAAGAAATGACTCGGGCATTAATTCAAGCTTGCCTCTTGCCTTGGTAGTCTGGATAGGATAGTAGCTCAAGGCAGCTAAGAAAAACACAGCTCTTGACAACTGAAAGAGGAATCCCCTGTAATAATAATAATAAGATAATAATCTTGCAAACCAGAAACTGTATTTGAGAGATGGTCTGCTAATTTATCCTAAAAGTAATGAGAGGCAGTTACTTCAAAAAGGTACACAGTGGAGATCGTAAAGATTGTTTCCAGGTAAGCACAAGGTCTTGAAGTTTTTAAGAAACTTCAAAAGCCACAAAGATTAATGTAAGAAAGAATCTGGCAGAGGAGCTTGTGGTTTTATACCATACAGTTTCCCCAGAGGAGTGCAGATATTCCACTCACAATTTACATTATCCTTTTTTTTTTTATGCCTGAATATTTATTTGTAAAAACCATTCTTAAGTCATGAGACAGAATTGCTTTACTAATTCTTGCAAACACATGTATTTACAGGATGTGAGGATTTCCTGCAATCTTTACCAAAGAGCTGTTCCACCTCCCCAACAGTTAGTGAAGCTTTGTGAAACTGTGTTTATAAGGTTATTTTTCTCAAGTGTTGAAAAAAGAAGTTACACAGCTTTCCAATTTTGATGCTACATTAATCTATTAAATCTGGTATTTGCAAAACATTGGCCTTTACAGATACCAGATAACCCTACCAAGGTTATGCCGATTCATTTCGAATTTGCAAAGCCAACTTCCAGAAAAATTCTGAGCTGTAGTCCTTACATACCTTTTCATCATCAAGCTTTTGTTTGTTTTTTCTTCTTGTACATCTTTCATTTTCAGATACCAGCTTTCAAAGAAGGATAAATACTATTGGCATTGCATCACCGGGGCAGGAAGAGAGAGCATAGGAGGTCACTCAAGAGTATTCTCCTTGCTTTGTAATACTCTACTGCTCATTTAAGATTTTAAATCGTGGTGTTGATTTTCTCAGCAGAACCTTTGAATATACACTTCTATTGTTATTTTAAAATATTTCCTATAGTCCTGTTGCATAAAAAGTAGTGATGAGACTAGTAGAACCTGCTTTTTTTAGTTGTTAGTGTAGCATGTGTCAATAAATTATGTCTTGTCACTAGTATGAAGGAGGAAAACTTGCCAGATGTGGTGATTGTTTCTGTATTGCATTACTCTTTTGTTATGAAACAATGGAATTTGGTGATAAAACCCCCTGGTTTTGGTTAAAAATCAGCTTTGCAAGTTTGCACCAAATACTCACCAATGAATAGGGATTGTGTTTAACTGGACAATGTAACTTAGAGATTTAAATGTTCTGTTTGTTCTTCTGGTTGAAGTAGACAAAGGTATTGTAAAGATGAAGGAGTTGTTTCCAGAAGCATTGCCATTCATTCTATTATCTGCAGACTTATATTAAGCCAAGAACACAGAATGACCCTCAAAAATCCAGCCCCTATGTTTTCCTCAGTTTGAAAATATACGGAGAGGAAAGGCTAAAGGATGGAGACCATTCTTCCTTACGAAGAATCCTCCTGGTGGGCACTCAGTACCTCCTCTTTTGTATTATTCAAGTTCCATTACATACCCAGTCTTCTCTCAGGTAATTAATTATTGAAGTTATGTTTGAGCTAGAAAATAATCCATTTAACTTTGCCATAAAATCAGTAACATTTATATAGGCTATTTTTGTCTTATCCTGTTAGGTGTAAGAATTTGTCTGTATCTTTCTGGAATTCCTATTGGATGCTGCCCTCTGATGTTTGTGGAATGAACTGCTTTTGGGAAGCTGCTTTTAGGTAGGATCTATTATTAAATAGTACTTTATTATTTGATTGCAGACAGGTGTAGCTGCTGAGTATTTTTTGCTATTTAACAAGGTGAAAAAGCAAAATATTTTGACTACTTCACATGTGTTTCACCTGCTTATGTTATGGTTGCCTTTAGCTGGGCTTTCTCCTGTTGTATTATATTTTTAAAATTGCAGACTCAAATGTTATTACAAAGAGTAGATTTTTTTCAGTTACATTGGTTCATTAAATGGAGACTTGCTAATGTTAGTAAAAACTCTATCTGAATATAGTCTGAAAAGTTACTGATTAATTATTTTTGATAAATGCAACTTGCTGCACAGTAATGTTGGTAATGTAACTTGTAAGAAAAACTGGCAGATATACTTAGATAAGTTTAGGGTTTTTTTGATTCAAGTTATATGTTTTATAGCATTTGAGGAGGATACTTAATACAAAACCACTGAAACAATGTTTAGAATGTGCTTTAAAATACAGTATGTTAAAGCATAGACTCTGTCCTTGAAGTTGCATCTTTAACAATAAGTTTAAATGTTTTGATGTGGTGGGTGAGATGCTTTAGGCTGCCTGATTATAGAAGTAGCTTAAAATGAAATGGAAGTAGCCTTAGGCTACTTGACAGATATATTCACTATCCGACATGGTTCTCTTCAGTATATAAGGTTGTAGTTTAATTTTTTTTTTACATTCTACTTTTTTTTTTTACATTTAAAGATTACTGGTCATTCTTTTATATGGTTATCTCTTTCTCTTAATCTGAAACTTGACTATTTCTAAGGAAGCAAAGGAAAAAAAAAGTTTAGCTTCAGAAGACAATGTATTTTTGAAAGTTATGGTTGTGGGAGAGACTTTGGATCTGTCCCATATTCCTCTCTGCTTTTTTTGCTGTCAGTACCTTTTAAGCTCATCAGTTGCCAAGGAGTTACTTGAAGAGATGGCTTAGATTGATATTTAGTCTATTAGTGAACTGAACCTGTAATTTGGGACTGCTGTATCTTTTTCCCTGTCCCCCCACTCAGGTAGCCAATATATCACCCTCTTCAGGGAAAGGAAATCATCTGGCTTTGCCTTTGGCAGATTTAGCTGTCTGAATGGATTCAATTAACTTTTTTTTTTTTTTCCTTAAAGGAAAGGAAGGTTTTGGGAGCAGAGGTTAGCTTTTAGGAATTTAGCTTTATGAAATTTAGCAAAGTGGGGTAAACCAAATGTCAGTGCTGTTGTGGTGGGAGGCAGTGAGTCTTAGCCTATGCTTAGTGGAGGGACAACATGTGATTGTAAGCTTCATTCATCCATGGACATCTGAGCCAGACTAATAGTTGTATAGTGCTGGTGGAGGTCTCACTTTCTTCTGACCTGTTGCCTGTGATGATGATGTCCATGAACTCTCCGCAATACAATGGAATGCACTAAAATAGTAGAAAATGTGCTTTCTGAATTTTACGCCAGGCCTAAGGCAATTGGGAACTTGAAACCAGAAGTGGAGAAACTCCATATAGTTCCTTTGCACATACATTGAGCTGTAACTTGTATTATTCTGTTAAGACTGCTGTATGCAGCTGTGAAGACAAGCATGTTCAAGTATGGTACACATTGATAATGGCATTACTGCGCGAGTGCAGTTTCTTTCATGATGAAACAATTGTCACGGTGAACCCCTAATATTTGCAAAATTTTATGTTCATAAGTTTTGAAACTGGAAGAAAAAAGCTGCTAAAATGTGTAAAGGGGATGTGGTGTTCAGATTAGTAATTTCAAATTGAGTTTGAATATCAATATACTATTATTAATTTAATCTTTGTATGTTGTGCATATTGTGCTGATTCTGGTGCTTGTTGAGTTTGTCAGAGAACTTCTCTAATTTCAGAGGAGGAATCCCTTGTCTCCCCCAAACTGTATTTATTTCTTGCTCCATTTAATAAGTTCAGTTGGTTTCAGAGAGGTGCAGTGAATTTGTGTAAGGGAAGAGGTGGTGAAAATAGCAGAGAGGAGGAGGAAGTGCACCCTCTTTGGATAGCAGCAAGCAATTACAGTGGCTCAGCATCCGGACCTGCTGCCTAAGCCTCATTTCCTTGTATGTGCTGGATTAACAGGATAGTTGCAGTTTGTTTTTAGCTTTGGATATGAGTTATAATTTTGTTTAACTCTCAAAAAAAAAAAATGCATTGTAGTAGGGACACTGAGAAGTTGAAGGGTTTAACCTTTGGTATCATCTTATACTTTGAACGTGATACTTAGACTTTGAACTGAAGTCTTCAAGTAGATTTTTGGAGGAAGAGGAATTAACTTAATTCCCTGCAAGTTTATTAATCACAGGAAAGGAAGTCTAGCATTCTTGTTTTCTGAGGTTGCATGTGTAGGGGCTACTTCACTGTTCTTAACAAAGATAAATCCTCTTGAAAGCTTTTTCTATAAAGAAGCAACATTGTGATTTGAAATTGGGTATCTTTTGAAATAGAAAGTACTGAAACTTATACTATAGTGTCTTATTCCAAATAATTTGATCCTGGGTTGACTAAGCATTTGTGTTCTTTATTAAGTGCAATTGTAGTGAGGTGCAGAATAAAGCTTGATTGAAGAGACTGGAATAGGGAAAGGGTTATGAGAAAAACCCAAGAGCTACATATCTAATTGAAATGTTAGAATAGCTAACTCCATTGCCTAATAGACGTGCCAACAAAATAATGTGAATTCCAGTAAATTTGCTTTTAATAGAAGTGGAGGAGTCTGGTCATTGAACTGTGCTAGCACTTGGTTCAGGCTTTATTTAGCCTGGTTTAATCCATAAAATACAAGGACAACACTATTTATCCAGATCATAAATCAGTTTTTGAATGGGTATTCTTATGTTCTATTCTTGCTGCTTCAATAAACTAACCAAATGAGTTTGTTCAGAGGAGCAGATAAAATAGCCATTTTTTTTTTTTGCAACTAATAGATTCATAAAATTTATCTCAACGTTAGAATGTCTCCTTTCCTTTTATCAGTGAAGTTTTCCAAATATTGGAAGTTAGTCCTTCAGCTTTTGGATTTTTAAGTCTTTTCTTAAAAATAGAGAAAACAAGCTAAGTTTTTTCAATGTTGAAATTCCAGTTGGCTTTTTTTTTCTTTCTGCTGAATATCAGAACCACAGGGATTTGTTTATCCATGAGAGAAAGAATTTAACAAGCTGCATTTCAAAAATGTCTATGCCATGTCATTTTCTCTGAGCAGCTGTAAGTGTATAAAGTGTGAAGTGACAACTAATGTTCTGTGGATTTGTAAGACTCAAGTTAGTGTAACAAAAGTGTTGGAGACCTATAGAGGAATCTGGAAATTTGTAGGAGAGGTGTACATACAGACTACAGTATGAGTCATGCCATTGCTAATTCAGCATCATTTGAAATTGATGAGCTCTGAGCAGTTGCTTATTCTGAAAATGGATATTAAGGAAGTTGTCTCATTAAGTTAATCAGTGTAAGATTGATTGCCTGTGTTGTATGTAGGAAGGATTTCTGAGCTATGCTGCCCCCCATTTTTTATTACCATTCTGATTATCAAATTACTGAGACAAAATGTCTTGTGTTGTGTTTTTGGTACAGAGTATTTCTTGTCAGCTTTCACAGTGATAGAAGAAGCATAAGATCACTTTCAAATATAGTGGTATAGATTTTATCAAAAATTAAAAAAAAAATAATGAAAGATAATACAGGGCCCATGAACAATTTCACTGTGTTTCACTGAATTTTTTTAGAGTTGGAAGGGACCACAGAGATCTAGTCCAACTCTCACGCCGAAACGGGATTGCCCATAGCTAGAACACATCAGTCAGGACTACATCCAGTCAGGTCTTGAAAACCTCCAGAGAAGGGGATTCCACAACCTCCCTGGGCAGCCTGTTGCAGGGCTCTGTCACCCTCACTGTGAAGCAGTTCTTTTTCATATTTGAGTGGAACAATATGATGCTTATATTTTCTGGTACACCTTTCAAGGTGCCCAGTGTCATCTAGGTGGTATGGCTGCTTATTTCCTCTTGAGACTGATTAGGGATCATTACTGTTGCTATCTGACCTGCCTGATTTCAGTTGTTGGATGTTGTTTCTAAGTGGGTTTTAACTTGTGTTGCCTATTAAAGAAAGAAATGGCACCTTTTTTTAACATATTGAGGTTCTAGTAGTGTGGATATATTGAGATAAATTGTGAAAAACAGGACTTCTCTAAACTAGCTAGTTCATTGGAGGATGGACTTTTATAGTAGATTTTTAAATAACTAATATATTGTAACTTCAAACCTAACCTACTAAATGAGTTTGTAATGGAATAGATGACATTTCGACATCATATGCATTGGTATCATTAGCATGCTTGTAAAAGATGCTATTATTTTGCCTATTTTTAATTCATGCAGTAGTAGAAAGTTAAAAAGCTGAGTAAAAAGTAGAATTTTCATCACTTTCAAACTTGGATCAAAGTAAATACAGAAATTATCCTGTTTCTTATAAATGTGGGAATGATTTAACAGTTGCATTTTAATCAGCATCAGTTTTGTTGCCTTCTCACTCTGCCTATTTGCTTTTCTTTTTCTGGTGGCTAAAGGCTGCTGGTTTGGTCTCCTTAATGATTGATTGATTTATATCAATCTCAAAGCATTAAAAGAAAAAAGGATGCAATAAGCAAGTTGTCTGTATTGTGTTTACATGTCCACCATTTGTTTTTCTGAGACATACCATGGTGCCAGGTTTGAAATAATACAGGTCGATTATATGAAAATATTTTCTCTGCCTATTGTTTGCTAACAGTCAGATAACTTGTATGAGTAAAATATTTGCAGTAATAATGTGGTTAGCTTTTTATACTGAAGAAGAAAACATATTTGCAATAGGCTTTTGTTTGTTTTTTTTTTTTGTAAGTGTCAACAACTTGAACACAACTGAACCTGGCAACCTGGTCCATTTCATTTGTAATACCAAGGAAAGTTTGTTTAAAGATGTTATGGAAGGACTGAGAGACTTTATTAAGCAACCTTATTTAGGAAACTGAATATTGCATGCTCATATATAGACAAAAGATCAAAGAAAGGCAAGGAGGTAGATCTGTCAGAACCAGTGTAGGAAAACTTCTTTTGGTGTAGAATAATTTAAAAATGTTTTTATTGTAACCTACAAAATAATTCTTATATCCTTGTATTATCACTATGTGGTACAGTGATGGTTGCTTATAAAAATTAGCTGTGCAAGTTAGGATGATGTCAGTTTTCTCAGAAAATCATCAGTATTTTTTGTATTGTTCAAAACCCATGCAGTTATGTAAAAAATGGTAACTCCTCAGTGGGCCAGAGTAAAAGTAGAAAGGACAACTGGAGATGAGTTAACTGCTTCAATTACTCATACTGCTCTCTGCTCTCAGTACCTGGATGCTAATCTTTCCTTCTTTGGCTTCTCCAGCCATGTTAAGGGAATAGGAGAGGACAGCTTGATTGCACGTGAAGCTGGGCAAGGAGCTTCCTGATGATCCCTACATGTGTTCCTAGCAGTACATCAATGGATATGAAAAAGGAACTCTAGTGCACAAAGTTTGTAAGACAGAATTTGTAAGCTCACTGTTGTTCCTTCATGGCTTTTTGTAATAAGTGCCACTATATTTGAATGTGCTTTAAAACCAGGAGAAAAATAAAATTGTCCTTGGTCACATTGACAACTCTTTGAACGGTACCCAAGTTGCACTAGATGCTGTAACTCTCTGCTGCTCCAGAAGGTTTGGAGCTTGGAAGGCAGCAGCATGTATGTACAGCAAAAGCTGTTGTACTGTGATCTCAGTAAAGCAGGCTAGAATTGGGAGATCATAAATTAGATGGAGCTGTATACAGGATTCTTCACGTCTGTCTGGGTGTTCTTCAGGTTTTGGTACCTTCTCACCTGTGCTCATAATGTGTTACGATATAAGAATAGAAGACCTCTACTTAAAATGTGTGCTGGAGACTCCCTGCTGCAGTACCTTGTGTCAAGTCTAGAGGGCAGACCTAAGATCTTTGTGGCAATTTTAGCAATATACTAATATTTTAGCAAAATATTGGGGGTTTGTTTTTTTTTTTTCCCAAGAAGTTCAGCTGGGATGCAGTGAAGGTTCTAGAAGAGTACAGCCCTTCAAAACATACCTCTGTAGCTTACGAGCAAATTACTGCTCACAATTTTAACTGACCTAGAAATGCTAATTTAATGTACAGCGTGTCATAATATATATCTTTAAACATAAGGCAGTGTCTTGATGGACAGCCTCTGGAAAATCTTGTTGTAGCAGATTCATATCCAGCTCTGTTCCTCTGTTAGAGGTTATTAACCCCACAGCAGAATTAATCAGTACGGAATGAAGGTCTGCACTTCAACACAAAAATACTTCAGGGCAAGGCTTGTACTCGGCCTTATGCTGCTGCTTACCAGCATGCTTTAAAGTGTATGTTTTTGCTCTTTCAGTGTGCAAGTGGATTGTTTTAATGTGTTTTCTAAACTCATAGGAGTATGCGTGGTGCTTTCGCTCAAGTGATTTATTTAATTTATTTTTACTGGCCTTAATACTCCTGTGTAATTAGTAGCCACAGACAAATGAAGTTTTCTGTCCCTAAACACTCAAATCCTGTCGTGGCTTCTTGCTCAGTATCTTCTGTTGGACGACTAGTACATTCTTTGCTCTTCCATTTTAATTACCAGAGGGTTTTTTATGCTCTTCAGGAGTTAAGACTCCCTTGTTAGTGGAGATTTTTTTTTCTTTAGAAGTTAGGGCTCTCAAAATTTACTTGTTAGTCTATCTAAAAGCTTACTAAAATACACTGTTTGTATTTCACTCTATTGTTGCTTTTCCCAGCTTCACAAAGTACCAAAACATCAGGCTACTAGTAATTAGAAATATGCAGGTTCAGAAAAATTAGAGTTCTTGTAGAGTGTAGTACAATTCTTGCAAAATACATTTTATTTTGCTCATGCTCAACTCGGCTACTGAACTGCTAAAGAACATCTGTATTGTAGAAAAAGCTTGTGTCATTAGATCATACCAGACTCAGGGCTGTCTAAATGAACAAGGTTTTCCTTCTCCTGTCTTCTGGTGAGATGCATGACTAACTGCAGTGGAGAGGTATGGAGGGAGGATGGGGAAGAAGGTTGCAAAGGATGGAAAATTCATAAAAGAGAAGGGAGCAATTGGGAGCAGATAATTTGAAAGGAATTAGGGGAAAGACCAAAGTCAATATAGACATACTGAAGAAGGGAGTGATATGAGTCATGGAATAGATAACTGGCCCTATCGGTGGGGGCATGTTAATATTGAAGGTGAGACTGCAGAGCTCAAGCTGATAAGTTCTGCTGGACAACTTGAACTTTATGCTGCTTCTAGTGGCAGGAGCTGGAGCAGCAATGAAAGATGCTGGCCTTGGAGGATTAGCACAAGAGTAGTTAGTGCCTCTGGATAAATATGGGTCAGTGATTTCCTTCTGGGAGTGGAGAGAGATGTATATATACAGAGAAGAGCAGCACTGAGGCCCGATTATTAAAAAGGAGGCTGTGATTGCCAGTAGTCTTATTCAAGGAAGTAAATACAGTTTACAGTCACTAAAGGATGTCTCTTCATGGAGTCACAATTCTAAAGTCTCATAACTTCTCCTTCAGTAATATGTCTCTGAGAGCTAATATGTCTCATCCATCCCCCTCTTATTCCAGAGGGAACGGTGTCCAGGTCTTTCTGATGGCTTCTTGCTCCATCTGCTTCAGGGATAAAGCTTTGTGTTGTGGATTTAGGGATTTGAGTCCAGCTGTTCCCCATATTGTGCAAACTGAAATTCCATTGTTACCAGTTTTTTCTAAATGCTTTTTTTCCTCTTCTAAAAGTTACTTTTAAGCACAGATTTAAAAAATTGAACTCCAAGTCAGAAACTCATAGAGATTGTGTGAACTAAGTGGCTTAAACATTACAATATGATCAGTCTGTTTATTTGTTGTGTGGCTTAAAATGTTCTTTCATTCACAGATGTCAGTAGATGTAGAAATAATAAAATACAGTGGATTTTAGAGTGTCTTTGGCATAATTTTTGTCATACCTTAATTCATGGAAAGTTGTGTGTTACACGTGGCTCAGGAACTTGGCTTTCAGCTATGCACTTTGCATAGATTGTGCCCTTATTTATCACATGACCTTGCAATATCACTGTAGGCTCTTGTGACTTCAGGGCTTAATTATTGTAATTCCCTTTTCAGTGGATTAGTGACAAGGCTAATCTCCTGCTTGCAGCTTGTTCAGACTGTACTCATTTGTGGGTTTCAGCTACCCTCATCACATTTAGCTTGTTTTGTGTTTTTTACATTAGCTACTTACTACATGGTGTAATGTTAAATTAGCTTTATGTATAAAGGTCTAAATGGACACGCCTTAGTTACATTTAAAGATTGTGTTTTGCTTTTTCTCCTCCCTGTTAAGATGAAGTAATTTTTCAAATTTTGCTGCAAGATTTAGAAAAGGTTTCTCTCTGTTTATTAAATCATCTGAATATAGATGCCTGCATGTAGGTGTCTATGTCAAGTAGGTCTTAAGTAGTCATTAAAGTTGAAAAAACATAGAGAACGATCCAGGTGACTAGCCATTAAGTTGCTGAGAAGTAATGACAGGTGTTAATTGAGAAGCACTTGGGTATCCAGATATCTCCTTAGGAATAAATGATGCTTGAGGCACCCAGGCCTTTTGGACTGGCACCTGGAGGCCAGGTGGGATATTCTAGAGCATTGTTTTGATGATTGGCTTTGAGTTGACATGTGTGTAAAACCTTTGAAGGTTTTCTGGCTAATTAAAAATATGAAATCCAGGAGAACATGGGTTTAGGTTTAGTGTGCCCCCTGTTTGCCACCAAGCTAATGGTATTTACCTGAGGATAATTTTAGCCTATTAAAACAATGAAATAACTTTTAACCATAACTGTTGGAGAGCTGTCTTCAGGGAGAAATGATGTTCCAGTTGCCACTCCTTGCAACGCTTTAGCCCCAAGGACATAGGCAGTACATGTGGTCAGTGTACCTGAGGGATTTTGCAGACCCACTGGCAGCTCCAGGACATCCCACACAGCTGTTTGTGCTGTTAGTTTCCTCTCCTCCCAAACCAAGTGTACTCCTGCAAGATGGAAGGACAGGAGCAAGTTTTTTTGCATTTTTCCAGTACTTAGGAGAAGCCCTGAAGCATGGATTTGACAAAAGGACTTACTGAAGCAGAAAGCGAACAAAATACCTAGATCACTCAAGAATGTTGTTAACAGAATTTAAAAGTAGAGGTTATCTCACTTTTGTCATTGCGTTTAAATCAGCTATGTTTTTATCACATTTACTTATCTCTGTACTGAGTCCAGGGAAAGAGGAAAAAATGAATTAATGCGTAGACTTAATTGGCTGTCTGTCAGCCTTTCACATTTCAGTGTAACTCCACATTCTCTTTTTTATAACATAGCAATTTTTATGGAATTCCTTGCTAGCAATGGATAGTAAAATTCCTAAGAAAATAAATGTTTGTTTAGTTTCTGTGTAACTCATCCATACTTTGTTTCTCCCTCATAGGCTGGGATGGTGGGAGTGAATATAAGAATAGTTGAGGTTTTAAATGTAAACCTACGTATGAGGTGTAATGCTGTAGTTTGTATGTTCTATTTGAGTTACCCTTTGCTGGCTTAATTACAATAAAGGATATTTTGATAAATTATATGATGCATAAATAGTAGAGCTTTTCTTTGAGCCTGTGCTAGAGATAATGTCAAATGAAGAAAATATTTTTTTTTATCAGATATGATTACATGAAAACACATCCTCCTGAGAAAATGCATCTAGCAGTGGTTGCCTGTGGTGAAAGACTGGAGGAGACTGTTACGATGTTGAGATCAGCCATCATTTTTAGCATCAAGCCTCTCCAGTTTCATATTTTCGCTGAGGACCAATTGCATGAGAGTTTCAAAGACATAGTAAGTACCCAAATAATTAATCAATTTGTAGTACAATTTGAGTAATATATAGCCTGTTCTCTGCTTTTTTGGGTAGTTGTTGCTGCATATAGTGGCAAAAAAGCAGGGGTCTAAAAACAAGGCAATATATTAAGTCTTTTGTAATGTTTGGAGATTTTTGATTTATTTTTTTCCCCTGTGGAAAAAATGCTGATATCAAAGCTTTTCGTAAAGACAGACCAAAGCTTTCTCATTTGTCACCTTGAGTCTGTTAAATATGAACCTGAAGTTACCTTGTGTGATCTTTAAGTTGGTTTTACAAGAGCAAATAGAGATCTGTCCTTTTTTGTTTCTATGCTCACAGTATGTGTCAGTCTTATGTTGTCTCAACAAAGTGCAACGTGTGTCTCTGATAGATATGGTTATGTCTAATTTTAGTAAATTCCAGTTAATAAATGTAACATTATGACTAGAGTGGCAACGTTAGAAGCTGACCAGTATATAGCTGTGGAAGGTTTTACTGGTTTTGTTCTTAAGGTGTCATACTGACTATGACATTAGTATGTTACACATACTGATTTTTTACATTACTGTGTGTCATGTGAACAGTAATTGTGGCAAAAATTGCGTAAGGTTATTTTAAATTGAGAAGGACTTCATTGGTACTTCACCTGTGGAAACTAAGGAGGGAAAAAGTTTTTTATCTGATCTTTTTTACTTTTTAAAAATAAGTATTTACTTTTTAAAAATACTAATTTATTTTACTTGCCCTTACTTTTGTCTATGATCTGATATGACGTGTTTTCTTAGTAGTAGCCTGAAGGTACCACTTTTTGTTCAAGCATTTTGAATAGTTGTCACGTTATGGTACTTACTGAAGCATTTCTGTTATGGAAGAGAGGTGTTGACATAGTGTTTTATTATCAATTTGAATGGGGGATTTATTTATTTTTTTGTAATAAATTGAACTGAAGTAATTTTTGTGGTATCTTCTTTTCACGTAGCTTGATGACTTCCCCTATGAAGGAAAAGTTAATTACACATTATATCCAATAACATTTCCAACTGAGAGTGCAGCAGAATGGAAGAAATTGTTTAAACCATGTGCTTCACAAAGGCTGTTCTTGCCAGTAAGTTATTCTGAAATCGGGCAATACAGAAGTCCATTTTTGAAGCATGAAGCTGTCCTCATTAATTTAATTTCTACTTAGTTTTACATTAAGAACTCCTCTTCCTCAAATCTACTTTTGTAACATCCTAAAAAAAACCTCTCTAAATTTAACCACCTTTTGGGGCACTAATGCACTCTGGAATAAAAGTCCTTTTCTCACTTGCTGCCTTTTGACACAGTATCCTCTGTGAGTGGTACAGGTCATCTCGTCCTCTGAGGTAAGAGTTACCACACCTTATCTCCACATTTAGTTGGAAAGTTTACTGCATGTATGGGTTTGAGAAGTGTTAGAGAAAATGAAACAAGAAATGGGCTATTGTTGCCAGAGTATTTTGTGCAGTCTTTTATTTGCTGATCTAAGACAATTCAGAAATCATACTTCAGACTTGGTGAATTACAGCAGTGGCAGCTGTCTCCCAAATACCATCTTTTCTGGGGTTCCTTTACATCTCTTCCGTGTTTAGGATTAGATGCACAGGACAGCAAGGTAACAGAAGACCAGAGCTCCTGTTATGGTAATGTTTCACCTGGCCTGCAACTTACTCCAGAGTTGCTCATGGATATAAAATGTAAACTGGGTGTCTTTGCATTACTACTCTATCTAAAACCTCTGTTTCACTCTACAAAAATTCTCCAAAATGAGCAGAGGGAACAATGACAGAGTTATTGACTACAAACTGTCCATCTAAAGTGAATTTATTTGCATAGGACAGAATTATATGTAATATATCATAATACATTTATTATAGAATTACATAATGTATAATAAATTTACACTATATTATAATATATAATAAATATATTTATTGTGTAACGGCAACAACTTCTTTGTTTGAAGTTTTATGAAAAGAAGCTCAATAAAACTTTAAAGTCTGGTTTTAAATTTCTTTCCCTCACAGTTAATCCTCAAAAATGTGGACTCACTACTGTATGTCGATACTGACATTCTGTTTTTGAGACCTGTTGATGATATTTGGTCTTTTCTGGGAAAGTTCAATGCCACACAAATTGCTGCAATGGCACCAGAACATGAAGAGCCTCGTATCGGGTGGTATAATCGCTTTGCTAGACATCCCTATTATGGAGTAACTGGAATAAATTCTGGAGTCATGTTAATGAATATGACACGTATTAGAAGAAAGTATTTCAAGGTATGTGTGTTGCCTTCATTGCATTTTTCTCTAATCCTGTTTCAAATTCATGTGGGACAGCATTTTTCAAAATATTTCTTGTAAATGAAATAATGCTCTAAAAATATACTATGTTTAAAATCGGTGTCTAGGTTGTATTTTTTAATTGTCATTCACTCTAAGACTTGGAATTCTTGAATTTCAGGCAATTTTGTTTTAAACTTCCTTAGTTCTGAGAGGTCCTGTGTCTGGATACAGTCTGCCGTAAATTATCTATGTTATATATTCTAGTATTCTTTTCTTCATTGTAAAGTTCCCTGAAAACAGTTAATGTATCCTGTAAACTAACTTTAAAAATGTGTATATTGGTGTGGCCAGGAGGTGGTGCTAAAACATTTAGTAAGTTATTTTAACTGTAGTGTTTCCAAATTTTGAGCTTTTAAATCGTAACCAGGTAATTATCACCTTAAGTATCTTTTGATTTACTTCGAAGTCATAGTTTTTGTAGAGAAAACAGTGCATTCAGCTGCATCAGTGGTTATTGCTTCACAGAAGTTTTTCTTATGTCCTTGAGACACAAGTACAAAAGCAGTGCTATGTGGTTATGCTAAGGGGAAAAGAGAAGTTTGATCAGGGAAAAATAATCATGCAGTCAAAAACTCTCAGTGCTCACATTAGAAGGGCAATATAAGCTTGCAGTAGACATTATTACTTCACCCCCATTTCCAATTTAAGAAAAATTTATCTTTTATCTTGACAAAATACATAACAAGAATGTGATGTGTGCTGTAACTGTTACAGGGAATCAGAACAGAAATAGACTTGAATTGTCCTGAAAACATTCAATTCACCTTAATAATGCTCTTTCTCAAATTGTTCATTATCTGCTGTACTAAGCAAGTCTGCTTCATGAGCTGCAGGCTTAGCATTCATACAATTAAGGGAAAGGAACTGAAACTGAAGTGAGCTACCCAGTGCTGTGCAAATACACTAAATATTCAGAATTATGAAAGGCCACTTGAGAAAGAGAGGCAGAAGCAGAGCGAACCTTCCTGATAGCAAATCACATGACTCAAAGCCCTTTTTGATGGCTTTAGTTAAAAAAAAAAACCCGACCAAACAACAACAACAAAAAAACCCCCACAAAAACAACCCATTCCCCTACTCCATTTGTTTTAAATGTTAGAAATACATCATTTTCTGTCCTTAATCATTAGTCATCATTCTTTGGCATTCTTCCCAGGGCTTTCCTGTCACTTCAAACTTAGACTTTTCCTTCCATGTCTGATGCATATATAGTTCTGGCTTTTGCTTTCACACGTCTTCTGAATTTCATACTTTGTCCAGGAATGCTTGTGTGTGCACTCTGGCAGTTCCTCAAACATTTGAGACTAGTGGTGCGCATAAAGAAATATTCTTTCACTCTTGCTTGATGGTAGGAAGTAAAAAAGAAATAGAAATGGTGGTGTGTTGTGTATACATGGGGTTTGGGGGGGCTGGTGGGTTGTATTTGTTAGTTTGGTTTTGGGTTGGTTTTTTTTTGTTTGTTTTTATGTATAGCTTTTAACATGGTTGCTGAGAACATTTGTCTTGCATGAAATTAATCTTCTTCCTTCCATTGCTATATCTTTTTCTTCCCCTCTTTTCATCATGCTATACATCTTTCCTGGAGTCTTAGTCTTATCTTGAGCAAGAAACACAGATAAAATGTTTGGATGCATGGTGTTTTGACACGTATGTGTTTTCTGTTTCAGATGAAGCATAATGAAATATCTTTAGATACCCTTCTTAATTTAAAACCTTGCCCCATTATTTCTCAGGCCTTTGTATAAAAAACTGCTGTTTGCTGAACACCTAGCTGTGGACATTCCTTCTATTTCATTTTGCTTCTGTCTTTGTATGTTTCTGGCAAGTGTAATGTTTGTTATTTGTTTAAACTTGGAATTTGTGGAGATCAATACTTTCTCCAATGTGGCTGGTTTGCTAAGACTCTGTGTCAAACTTTATTGTCAGTGACCAACATACCTACCAGTTGAGACTTTCTGGTATGGAAAGGCTCGTAACTGTTTCCGACAGCAGACTGCCTCATAATTTCTAACTCATAGTCTTAGTACTTCCACCTATTGGGCACACTGGAGAAGTGTTCCATAGTATCAGGATTGTAGTAGCATTCTCAGCCTAGTCAGAGCAGTATGAGGATGTCCAACCAGAGAGCTACTAGGTCGATATTGGGACTGGTGCTGTGTAACATTTTTGTTGGAGACACGGATAGTGGGACTGAGTGCACCCTCAGCACACTTGCCAGCGACACCAAGCTGTGTGTTGTGGTTGACATGCTAGAGGGAAGGGATGCCATCCAGAGGGACCTAGACAGGCTTCAGAGGTGAGTCCACATGAACCTCTTGAAATTCAACAACGCCAAGTACAAGATCCTCCACATGGGTTGGGACAGTCCCAAGCACAAATACAGGCCGGGCAGAGAATGGATTGAGAGCATCCCTGTGTCAGGTTCTCACATCCTAAGGAGAGGGACCTTGGGGATATTGTTGGATGAGAAGCTCAACGTGCACTGGCAATGTGTGCATGCGGCCCAGAAAGCAAGCCACATCCTTGGCTGCATCAAAAGCAGCGTGGCCAGCAGGTCAAGGGAGGTGATTCTGCCCCTCTACTCATCTCTCATGAGATCCTACGTGGAGTACTGTGTCCAGCTCTAGGGTTCCCAACATAAGAAGGACATGGAGCAGGTCCAGAGGAGGGCCACAAAGATGATCAGAGGGCTGGAGCACCTGTCCTATGAAGACAGGCTGAAACAGTTGGGGTTTGATTAGCCTGGAGAAAGGAAGGCTCCTAGGAGACCTTATAGTGGCCTTCCAGTGCCTAAAGGGGGCCTACAGGAAAGATGGGGAGGGACTTTTTATGAAGAAGTGAAGTGATAGGACAAAGGGTAATGGTGTTAAACTGAAAGAGGGAAGATTTAGATTAGAGATTAGGAAAAAATTATTTACTATGAGGGTGGTGAGACACTGGAACTGGTTGTGGAGGGAAGTTGTGGATACCTCATCCCTAGAAGTGTTCAAGACCAGGTTGTCTGAGACTTTGACTAACCTGGTCTAGTGGGAGGTGTCCCTGCCCACAGCAGGGAGGTTGGAACAAGATAATCTTTAAGGTCCCTTCCAAACCAAACTGTTCTATTATTCTATGACCTAAACCTTAAGAATAATAGTGCTTGGTCATTTTCCTCTCATATCATAGCTAGGTAGTTCACCTGGGTAGCGATTAAGTCAGAATTGAGTTTCTCTTACACAGGATTGATTATTGAGATCTTGCCTTAGAGAGCACTCATCAGGGGAGCCATTTAGTTAATCTCCTCTAGAGCCAAGAGTGTGGTCCCACAAGTTTGTGGAGCACCACAGGGCCCTAAGATGCACAAGCATTAGTACAACAGCACTGCTGTTTGTGGAGACTTCAGAGACTTTATTTTCATCTTCAGGTTCATAGAATGTCTTAAAAGAAGGATTGGTCGATACAAAAAAAAATTGCAAGACTCACAGCAACACTTCAAAAGGGTTTAGTTTAGTGTAGTTTAGACTATATCTGGTTGGCCTGAGAGTTTGTTACTAGTTTAGACTATATCTGGTTGGCCTGAGAGTTTGTTACTGATAAGTAAAGGAGCTACTAGTCTCAAGCCTTTAGAAGAGGGGTAAACCAAATTCAGTATAGGGGCTCTCCTCATGCCCCTTATCAGCAACACTGCAGAGGCTTTTGGACCTTACGGTACTGAACCATGCCACGTCCCATTAACTATTCTAGTCAAATACAGTGGAACTAGATAATGCTCTGTTGACTTATAGGAAGGTCTGAATTTTTTCATGTTCATTCAGGAGACTCAACAGATTCTTCAAGGAGTATGTAAGTTTTGTGAAATTTTGCATCTTTAAAAAGCTGCCTGTAGATCTCTTTGTGTGACGGTCTAGTGGCAAGAGCACTTGTCTAAACAAGTGGAAGTTTTGTATCAAGATACTCCTTCAATACAATGGATTTAAAACTGTGGGTTCTTTGTCTATTGTAGTTTCTTCAGCCCTAAGCTGCTTGAGCAGTCCTTCTATTGCCACATAGGGTTGTGAAAGTCAGGAGGAACCAGAAGATGAGTAAATATAAAGAACTGGACACTTTAGCAGATGGTTATAGTGCTCACCTGGGTAGAAGAAAACCTGTGGTTCCATATATTGCTCCAGGATTAAGTTGTCTTTTATCCCCTTATTTATTCAAGCCTCAGGACTGTCAGGTTTATTAATTTCAGATGGCTATTCTAGCTACTTAGCTATCTGTGGTGCCTAATGGAAGTTGTCACTCCTGGTCCTAACTATTTGTCTCAAGAGTTTTGAGACTCTATGCATAGATATACAATACAAATATGTGTACACGTTTGTATTCATATATACAGATGCATGCATGTTACTGAGTATAGTGTGGTCAAACAGTGCATAGCTGGACATAAGACTAGAATTGGTAATGAAGCTTTTGATGGGTAGTGTCTGCTTGTTGTCTTTGCTAAGCAGCAATTAGAAAATGTGAATGTAAAACATGCAAGAGTGTTTAGGAGATAGAAGTAATAGCAGGTGAGTTTTTTTAATATTTGTATGTACATGTAGATACTTTTAAACTCAAAGAGATGTAGGAAGTACTGCAGATATGATGATTTAACATAAAGTTCTAGTCCAGTGAGGCTTAGTGAATAAAGAACAAAGAGTTTTATCAAATTTATTGAGAAACTTAGTTGTTGTGATGCCTGAGATGTGGGCATCTGTGGAAAGGAATGACCTCCTAGAAAACCAAATGAGCCTCAAACAAAATAACTTGAGATAGTACGTGCAAAGGAGAGGTTCATGAGTATGCTGTAGACAAAAAAAGAAAATTCAGAGTTTCTATGACCTAAACTATTAGACACTTTTTTTTACCATTCAGTGTTGCTTAAGGCTATAGTTTCAAGAAATATGGCAAGCCTGTGCAAAAGGTAATTGCTTCTAAAAGGAAGGTTCCCATCTCTTTCCATCTGATTATTCCTTCTTTTCTTATTTACTTTGTCCTAGCCTCTGGTGTTTGTTGGTCCCTTCTGTGATTCAATTAAACTTGGTAACAGTAGAAAAAAGAAATCTTTCTGCTGGATTAGGGAAGTAAATTGGCTCACAAAAACATCTAGTAAGTGTTAGCACTACACTGTTAATGCAAGAACAGGCTAAGAGTCATGTAACCGGAAGGAAGAGCCCATGCTCTTATTTGGCATTTAAGGAAATTTAGTTAGTCAACTGTTTGTGGGATGCAAATGCAGTTTGTTTACATATTGATGTATGATTTGAGTATTTTTCCTCAACTTTCTATTTTCTTACTACAATTGAGAGAGGTAATACTAGGTTCTTACTGTCTAAATGTGACAGCATTTGTAAGTCTGACTTCAGCTTTGGCCAGTCAGAAGTCTTCTGGGACAGAAATCAGTAATGCCCAAACTAATAAAAGCACAGCATCTAAAACAACAAAAACAAAACCATGTAGTAGTAGATCTCAACATCCTTGTGTATATTCTGTTCTTACACATTTTACTCCATTCAAAAACCTAGAATTTTGAGAGTTCATAAGAGCCTGTCTATATCATCTTGATGCCATCACAGAAATTCCCACTATTGTTGTGGGTTTTTTTCCTTGAACCTCTTGAACCTTCTTTGAAATTTATTGAATATTGGAGAGGAGGTTTGTGTTTTGGAAATCCTTAACCTATTTACATAAGTGACATTTGAAAAGCAATTCTGTCATCAATTTTGATTGAACTTGAGCATTCTATTTCTCATGCTGTTTAACCTCACTACAAATTACAGTAGAATTTTAAAGTAGGACATTGTATAACTATTCCAATAGTTTCTCTTGCTCTATGATTCCTACACTGGTTTCATTATTACTTTACTAACACCGATGTATATGTAACTATTTTCTATTTATGCAAAGGTTATTGAAATATTAATTTCCAATTCTTAAATCTGATGGCACTATTTGTCAAGTAGCATTGCTTCTAGACATCTGGCAACATGATATATGCTGTTACCTGCTTTGCATCTCGTTGGCATATACTCTGGATTTCTTTGCTATTAAAACTATAGAAGTTACATGA
The DNA here is from genome assembly GCA_004320125.1 of Scolopax mira. NCBI lineage: Eukaryota > Metazoa > Chordata > Aves > Charadriiformes > Scolopacidae > Scolopax > Scolopax mira. The sequence goes on from BJBW01002395.1 coordinate 137,513, forward strand.
AAATTATATGAAATAATTACTTTAAAAATTTAAAGTTTTATATTTCTATGTGATGCTCTAAAACTTAATTTACTATTGTGTATTGTTTTATCGTTATTATCCTGGTATCAGTGAACTAATTGCTTTTAATTCTTAGAATTGAGTCTAAATTTAAACCTTTGGTCAATTTTCTATGAATGGCAAAGGTCAGGTGAGGAAATAATTTTTACCCACTGTGATTCAATCCAATTGATTTGCTTTTAGGAAGGTTTAGGTGTTAAGCCTTTGTTTTCTTTTGTTTAATTGCATTGCACTGAGCCAAATAACTCTTGCTAGAGAAGAATTCTCTTGTGTATTTCTTATGCCTGCTTTCATCAAATACTTGCAAGCAATCATAGTCATAAATTTTTTAGGACAGAAGGGACTGATATTCCATTTGGCTTCTTACATAATATAAGCTATAGATCCTTTGTATTAATTCTTGTCTGAATAGTATTTCTTTTTTTTGTCTTAAATTCTGAAAGCCTTTCATATTTGATAATCGAAATGATTTGAGGAAAGGCTAAAAAATGAACTGTTAATTTTTGCACTTTTGTCAGTGGAAAGTTTGGAGAAGAAAGTATTTGATACTATAATTCTAAAGCTGAATATTTTGCTGCTGGTAATATTTTCAGATTCTTAACATGGTGGTTTTGTATATATGTATCTCAAACCATACTGGAGTTCTAATTTAAAAGGGGTTTGTTTTGGCAACTTGGTTAAAATATTCAAGGGTAGAATCCTGTACTTGTTCAGAAGTTTTTTCTCTTTGGGACTTATTGTTATTCCACCCTCAGTCTCCCAACTGAAGTATAAGGTATAGAGTGAGCAGCATTGTTGGTTTTCTGCTCTAATTGAGCTTAAACATAGTGTAAAGATAACAATTTAGCTTTAGAATATGCAACGTATTACACTGCAGATGATAACCCCTTTAATAATGTGGAGTTCAGCGTAGGCCAGCTTAGTCCAAGTAGTATCTTCTCATCCAAAATCTTAGAAGAACTTCTCCTTTTCCTTTGAAGTGATTTTGCTAAATCAAGAAGTTGGGAATTAAGTAACAGTTATTTGATGTCTTACTGTCTTTTGCTATGGAAAATTTGTGCCTTTGCCGTGAAAGTTCAAGCTCAGTAACTAAAATAGTTAGTTCAACCCAATGCAAATTCTTTTGAAAACCTTTGAAGATTTATTTCTATTTTTGTACACTGCTTTGTAGCCAATATTTTTAGCTGTACATGTTTGGAACTATTTAATAATTAATTTTATATTGATCTGTTTTGATTTTTTGAAGTTAACTTCAAAAAAGCTATGTATATTATCACTCTGTGATAGAGAAATTGCATGAAGTGTAGATATTTAAATAGTGCCCATCTGCTTGCACGCATCCCTTCAGCACAGTTTTTGTGTTAGATCCTTCTGCTGCATAAAGAAACTCTGCTGTTTCTTAAAACTGCTGCTTAAGAAGTTTGAGAGAAATCTTGAAGAGAAAAAACTTAATGTGGCAGCTAAATAGAAGAGATGCATATAATTTCCTTACAAGATAATAATTAAGAAATAAAGCATATTGGAAATGTCTGTAGCTATTTTCCTTGGATGTTCTTCATTTGTTTAAAAGAAGAAATCATCTATGCATTTGAGATATGTAACTTTGAAAAGCAACTTACTGCAACTCTGTAGGGCATTTCCTTCTTTATAGGTATAATTGTTCTGACTGTGTGTTTTTTGCTCTGCTTTGTTTAATAGAATGATATGACGCCAGTCCGATTACAGTGGGGAGAAATTCTTATGCCACTGCTGAAGAAGTACAAGTTGAACATAACATGGGGTGATCAGGATCTATTGAACATCATGTTTTTTCACAATCCAGGTAAATCGACATTGATTCTAACTCTAACATGGCAAAGTTGAACTTTTCTATGTTCAAAAATCCAGGAAAGTGCTCTTTTAGCAGACTTTTCAGTTAAAATATTCAAGAAACTTTTTACTTCTTTCATTTTCTGAAACCGTTTACTTTGAGAGGCAGCATTGGATCCTCCTAGAGTGTAATTAGCTGTTAAGTTTCAAAACAACTGTACAAAAATTAATGCAGCAGCCTTAAGAAAAAAGGAGAAGATTAGTGTATTTCTTGATACAATTTTGATACTTAATCCAGACTTCTCATTTTTCTGCACAGAAAGTCTTTATGTCTTTCCATGCCAATGGAATTATCGGCCTGACCACTGCATCTATGGAAGTAATTGTAAGGAAGCTGAAGAAGAAGGTATATTTATTCTTCATGGAAACAGAGGTGTTTACCATGATGATAAACAGCCTACTTTTAGGGCTGTCTATGAAGCAATAAAAAATGTAAGTATTTTTAATATTGTACTTGTGCAAAGTTGGTTTTTTACATATTTTTATCTGCAGTCCTGCATGTGTTTTGTATGTTTTGGTGCTACTTACCTTGATTGCAACAAAGTAATTTTTTTCCCTTTTAAGTGATGTTAAGTTTTTCGCCTTTTTTTAAATTTTTTTTATTTGTTGCTTGATCATAGAATGGTTAGAGTTGGAAGAAATCTTTTAAAGATTGAGTCTCACCCCCCCTGCCATGGGCAGGGACACCTCCCACTGGAGCAGGTTGCTCAAAGCACCATCCAGCCTGGCCTTGAACACCTCCAGGGATGGGGCATCCACAGGTTCCCTGGGCAACCTGCTCCAGATCCTCTCCACTCACTGTAAAGAATTTCTTTTTGGTATCTAATCTAAATCTCCCCTCTTCCAATTTAAAACCATTACCCATAAGTAGAATTCTAGTGTATTTCTATGTCTAGGTTAGGACTCTCAAACTTTGCCTGTAGTTGTCGATGTCTATTTAAAAGGCTTTATTTCCATTCCTTAATAAAGAAGAAAAAACTTCTTCTCTTCCCAAAGTTTGTGTGTATTTACTGGAACATTTTAACATTTAATTGTAGCTAATTTGGATTATAGAAAATCGTTTTTTTATACTTGGTTTTGACCTTTTCTAGAGATTCAGTGTATTAATATGTTGTGTTTCTTTAAATCATAAGCACAGTGACTTCTCATTCTGCAAATAAGTCATCTAATAAACTATTTATCACTATATCAGTATACTCGCTGAAGAGCTGTAAAATTTAGCACTGATGCACATTTTAATGTAGCAGGCTATTGTGTGTGTATAACCTTCAAAAATCAATAGTATATTTTAATGGTGCTTTATTATATGTTGTCATATGGATATAAAAATGAAGAAAAGTACTTTTGGGCGTCTGAGAATACATTGCAGGGAAAGTGAATGTGTTTCCATAAAAATACGATTTCTTTGTTTCCTTTGAGTGTTGTCAAAAACAGATGAAAAAATTATTTCTTTTTATTTATGATCCCATTTGGTTTATGAATATGTCAGAAAAAGTATGTAAACCACTGCAGATTCAGTGGTAATAAGATGAACAAAATCACGTTACTTTGAAATGCTATTTTAGCTTATCATTTGTTTATAAAAAATATTGCAGTGTTGAATTAATGACTACTTTATTTCATGTCCGTGTTAAACATAGCATGTATTTGACCATTATTCAATTTAATGAAACTTCAGTAGTAACACTTCTCATACTGTTGTTTCATTATAATTTGATAAGAATTGTATTCCTTAAAAGTTATATGTCATTCAAGAAAGTTACTGTTCAACAAACAAACAAATAATTTTAGATCTGTAAATTTTTAATTCAGCCAGGTAATTTAAAATTTCCTTCTTCCCTGACTGGATACGTTAATTTACTTACTACTTTTTTCCCAATCTTGCTTGGTAGGTTTATTTATTTCTGTAATTTAGAGATGTTTTTCAAATATTGCATTCAGGAGCTCTCTGAGTTCTTGAAAACATTTAATAAACCTAGAGAAAGCAAATACGATGTTCAAAGGTAAAACTCTTTAATAACTCTGAGTAATGACACTCTTCCATATTGACCTTAAAGCTTCTTTTCTTAACCTTTTTACAGTATTCATTTGGAGATGATCTGGTTCATTCCCTGTTGCATCCTCTAGAACTGGAATTGCGGAAAACCATGCATACGTACTGTGGAAAAGTGTACAAAGTGTTCATAAAGCAGCTAACAAAAAGCATAAGAGACTTGTATGCCAGAAGATCAAAGGGAAGGTGATTTTTACTCCAAGCTATTAAATCAAGAGACTGAATTAACATATTGGTCAAAAGGTGCAAGGATTCTACTATGGCTTGAATTGGCTCTTTATGTGCCCAGATAAAAGTTTACTAGCATACATAAAAATGAAGAAAATATACATGTAATGAAGAACAGGAACTTTTTTCTGCAAAGGTGACTCTTTACTCTTTTGAAACTTAATCACTGCTAACGTTTATCTTGTATCCAATGATTTGGGTATTACTGGCTTCTATGGTCAGTAGTTTTAGTCTGCATAATTCAGTTATCTAATGATCAAATGAACAAGGAAAAAAATGAAGATCGCTCTATTTGGGAGTGTACCTCAACTATAGTCTAAAATTCTGTTAAACTGTGAATGTAGCAATAACTGAGTCAGCAGCACTAACCTCACTTTAAAGGTGTGAGCCTTTACGTAAACAACATTGTTTACAAGTGCAGAAAATACTCTCTTTTCAAAGAAATGTGATATAATCATTGACAATCTGTTTGTGCCTTTATATGTTCATCTCTTACATGTTGAAGTACTGTTTTGACAATCTTTTTTTGCTCATCTTAGATGTAAACTGCACACTATAAATATAATTTTCTGAGAAATTAACAACTAGTATGCGATACTAGTTTTCTCTGTAGATACAGAGACTTTTTAATATACAGCATTTGTTTCAACATTGTTGAGCTATCCTGGCCAAAAAGCTAGTGCAGAGTTGAGGTGTTTTTTAGCAAAAATACAATATGAACCTATTTGTTTTACAATACTTCTTTTAAAGACATGGGTTTGCAGCTTTATAGGGCATTTTGGAAGTAGAAGAAAAAATCAACAGTGGAAAGGTGTTGCATTTCCTTACTAAGAATTATTACCTAATAATTATTATAGAGTATTTAGTACCTAAAAGTGAAGAGCTGTGATAAGAGTTCTGATGCTGTATATTAGATGGGTTTCTTAGAGAATATTCCTGTTACCATATTTTTTTTATAATATGGCTTTAAAATAGTTTTAGGGCAGACTCTCAACTACATGAATGCATTACTGTCAATAGGGTGATAGTGATTTACAACAGGTAAGGATTAGGCTTTCTTTAGTTATCTTAGTGGAAAAAATAAAGTTCTGTTTATGTAATACAAACTTTTTTTCAGAGAAAAACATGAAGAAAAAAACATTGAGTTGTAGTGTTACAGTAAAATATTATTTAAACTTGCATGGTATGAAATGTATCTGTAAAGTATATTTGAACTTGGATAACCTGAGATGAAGTCTTCATAAAATGAGTTTTTGGATTCCAGAAAAGTTCCTGTGTGTTGAACTTGGAGGATCCACTCACTGACTTGCACCTTCATCCCAACCCCATTTTAGAAGCTTAATTTCTGTGGCTGTTTCTTTGTCGAAGGAGGGCTGTCTCTGGCTCCCATATCCATGTGAGCTGGATTAATGCCTTAGCAGTAGAAAATCACACTCCATTGTAAACAGAGTTTATATTCTACTCTTAATCTCCCTGCTGGCTCAGGGTGTAAATTTCTTGTATGGAAACTAGAAAACAGTCTGCCTCACATGTAGTTATGGTCTCTTTTCCTTGCTATGTAACCATTTGAAGTCTGAAAATCTAGCAATCTGTGTGAAGATGAATATTGTTATTGACTGACTTTGCAATGCATTATTTTTTTACATAAATAATTTTTATATCAATTTGTTGTCAGCTTTTTTTTTTTCTTGTACTGTGTGTTTAGATTTTAAAATTCTTGGTTTGGCCCTGTTTAGTGTTTGTCTTTGCAGAAACTTTCCATTTTTAATTGATTTTTAGTATGTTGTATGCATGTGAAAATACTGCTTAAAACCCAAGGTGACTTTTTGGCTAAAAAAAAATGTGGAATGTGAACATTAACAGCAGCCTTTTCACCTAATTTCAGCACTTAAACTGCTCACCTCAGCTATCCATTCTGAAGCAAATCTGAACACTTTAGAAAACTTAAAAACCACCAAGTGCTTAATAGCTTCAATTAAGTAACTCTCCAGAGTGTGTCTGTTTTGAATAAATTTTTAGTTCTGTAATCTCTGTCTTAAATTTAGAAAAGTGACCTTTAAAAAGAACATTTGGAGACAGTGAGAAGACTGGAAAACCAAGTAGTGTGATAAAAATCAGTTATACTCCCAAACGGTTTGATAACTCATTTGTAAGGTTGTGTGTATGTAAGTGTAGAAACTTTCATCTACCCTATATATATATATCCATATTTGAGAAGAATGACTTATTTGTGCAAAACTCTGTAGGTATCTAACAGTTAAGTTATTTGCTCAAGTCGGCCAAGTAGGCAAAGCAGAAATGCAGAAAGTAATTTGAAAAAATGAAATTTTAAATTATAAATTTAAAAAAATTAAACACTAGTGTGTTTAAGTTTAAACCTTAAGTTCCCTTAGAAAAAAGAAAAATGTTGTTTGACCCTGGTTTAGCTCTACAGAGAAACACTTAAAACTTGCTTTCTGTATTTAACTGCTAAATCTTAAGTAATGCTGGATAATTTTGTATAGAAATGCAGGTTGCCTCACAGTTGCTTTGTGGTCCTAGTAGACTACTAGAAACTATGTCTCGGTTTAAAAACAGAAGATGGTTGCAGAGGTAATAGTGATTTTTTCACTTCAGGGAGCGAGGAGAAAATCTCATTTTAAAGTAGTTCTCAAAATATCTCTCTTGTAACCACTTAGTGCATCTATATAAGAACAGCTTGTCCTCCAAGGCTGTCATAAAATTTAAGATTTGTGGTTCTCCAATGCATTTTCAAATCTTTGTGGGCCTATTAAAATTTTAAATTTCTTGAAGGAATATTAAGTAATTGGAAATTCTTGCATTGAAGAAGTTCAGTTGTCCCTCCAGTTTTGTGGTTGCTTTATGCACAGATGCATTCCATTCTTTAGAGAGTCCTCATTTAAACTTATAGAGGAAGATGCACATTTGTATTTGCCAGCAAATTTCTACAAAGCTTCTGTCTTCTTCCCTCCCCCTTTTCCCTGCACTGCTTTTAAAAGATAATCACTAAGCTCTTCTTTCATTTGAATGCTTGTAAAAATTATGGGAGATATTATTACCTGCCTGTTTGCAAAGAGCTGTAATTAAAGGAGGACCTGTGGTTTTACTGTGGTTGAATTTTTTAAATTTATTTTTATTTTCCCTTCAGATTGCTATTCAAGGATCTTCAGGTAGGAGGAATTTTTGAGCATTTAGTAAAGTCATTATGTTTCTTGAGTGTTCATCTGGTAGTTTCTTCCCTGAGCCAATTAATATTATCCCTGTCCTCTCTTATGATAGATGCTTGGCTGCTGTCTGCCTCCTTGATCTATATGATTGCAAGTTCCTTTAATCAAAGCAGCAACTGTCACTTCCAGGTCTGGATTTTAAGCACTCATCCCATATCTGGGTGCCATCTTAATTGCACAAACCAGGGCCCTATCTGTTTCTACTTTTAGATGTCCATCTTTGATATAATTTCCCTGTTCTAGTGTCCAAGTGAATCTGTAGGGGTAAAATACTGAGATAACAAAGAATGCAGAATTTTTCACAACAGCTTAGAGAACTGCAGATTTCCGAAAAAAATATAATTAACGTTTTTTGAAATAGTATTCTGTTCTTGAGCCTAATGTCTGATTTGGTAGATGCATCCAAGGTGGTAAGGGTTAGCATCCTTGGCTCAGTCAAATCATTTGACTTCGCCTGTGTCGGCCCTTTATGTGGAAGAACAGTCAGGTATCTTAAAAGCCAGGTTCCTTTTGTCCTTTGAACTCCAAGGAAAGAAACAGAAGTTCTTTAACTGTAAGTCATTGCTTGCACTAGATCCTCTCTACCCCTTTAACTAAACAGTTAGAAATCAGTAGTAAATAACTGGTTGTTATATTAAATAACTTAGTGATACTGTTTTTAGTAGGTTTTGTAGTGGCCTTGCTGAAAGGGGGGGAAGATGCAGTTATTCACATCTCTTTGTTCCTGCCCTGCCAACATCAGAATTCCACGTGATGCTTGAAACAAACAACCCACAACCCACCCAAAAGCCAACTTCCTGCGTCTTGGTGGAAGTTGCAGGAGAATAAACTTGATGGCTTTTCCTGACACTTTAACAGCTTCATTTGGGAACATGCCTTCACTGGTCGTGGGCCTTATTCATAGATTGAAAGTCAAGATGGATTTCTTGCACTGTTGACCAAAAGAGGTCTTGCAAGAGTAGGACTTATCACATTTGATATAGTTTATTGCTGTTTTAAGACTGCCAAACTTGTAAGATACAGGCATGTTATGTTCCCAAAGTAACTCTTTAAGAAATTTGTAAGAATATAATCAATCTTAAGTCTGCAATCTTAAGACTTGTGACTGTTTTTCAAGGTACCTGTTGAACTAATACTCTCTCAAATTCCTCTTTCTTCCCTCTGTGCTATTTTCCACAGAGGATCTATTGATTTGTTTCTTTTATTTTAGATCAAAAGAAAATTTGGTAGTTTGCTTTAATAAATGTCCCCTTGAAACCAAACAATTTGGCTAGGGAATGAGGGGAACTGTGAACTTTGTTGACCATTTATCTGCTTCAGACTTTCTAAGGTCATGGACCGTAAACATGGAACTTGGCTGTGGCTTCCTCACTGCTTCAAGAAGTGCTGCTTGATTGCATTTATTTAATTTCCTCACTTATTTCTAGCATTGAACACTAATTTCTAAAAATGCCTGTGGTGTTCTCCTTTCTGCTTTATCTTGTTTGTGTTAAATTATTAAACCAAATGAGATGAACAATTTTTTGCAGTAACCTAATACATTTTCTACTACCTTCATATTCTGGGAGGTCACTTTCCTATTCTTTCTTTGGGTCATTTAATATCACACTCTCATTCCCAGAATCTGGGTATAACAGGTTCTGTTATGTCATATGGATCTTAATGTTCTGCCAGTCATTTATGTACACATTTTACTAGAGCAATTCCCATTAAATCAGTCAATCAATATTTATATGAATTGCTTTGAAATACAAAAGTAGTTGTAGAAGTCATCCTAAACTGCAAATCTTTGTGGTTGAGTTAATGAGTATTTAGGGCAGGTTTTTGTTAAGGCTTCCAAGAAAATGAAAGCAATATAATTAGTTTTAACTTCTGATTTAAGGCTAGGAATTTAAATTTAATTAAAGCTGATGTTTTAGCCATATACTGTGTCTTGCTGAGCAGCTGATGCTTAGGAGATGCTTGTTGGAATACATATAATCATAGAATGGTTTATGTTGGAAGGGACCTTAAAGATCATCTTGTTCCAATCCCCTGTCATGGGCAGAGACACCTTCCACTAGACCTGTGTTTTCAAAGCCTCATCCAACTTGGCCTTGAACACTTCCAGGGATGAGGCATCCACAGCTTCTTTGGGCAACCAGTTCCAGTGCCTCACTATCCCCAGAGTAAAGAGGATCATGTCTTCCTCCTGTCTAATCTAAATCTCCTCTCTTCCAGTCTGAAGGCATTACCCCTTGCCCTGTCACTACATGCCCTTGTAAAACAACCCTCTCCAGCTTTATTGTAGGCCTCTTTCAGACACTGCAAAGCTGTTATGAAGCCTCCCTGGAGCCTTCTCTTCTCCAGGCTGAACAACCCCAGCTCTCTCAGCCTGTCCCCAGAGGAGAGATGCTCCAGCCCTCTGATCATTTTCATGGCCCTCCGCTGGACCAGTTCCAGCAGGTCCATGTCCTTTTTCTGTTGGGGACCCCAGAGTTGGACACAGTATTCCAGGTGGGGTCTCATGAGAGCACAGTAGAAGGGGAGAATATTGTGAAACTTCAGAAGTACGATGTCATGCAGTTTCTGATTAGTCACAGGTATTTTTTCACTTTAAAATATTCTGCTATGTTTTATTTTGTTGTTTTGTTTTACAATTTGGCTGTTAGTGTTACCTGAAGTGAATCAGATCTATTTTTCATTAGTCTAATGGGTAACTTTGATGAATTGGGGGTTTACTGCCTGTCATGAGCACTCTTTTTTCCTGGTTGGCCTCCAGTCTCCTTGCTGCGTGTCTCTTCCAGGAGTTGGTGTCACTCCATCTGTTCTCATGATGCTCTTTCTGGATCTTGGTGGCTGGTACGCCCATTAGCCAGTATTGCTTCTGTCACCAGGTGCCTGCCTTTGGAACTAGGCTGTTTGCCATGATAAGCTAATCTGGTACCATCTCAAGCCAAAAGGGTACCCTGGAGGGGGCATGGTGCTTTCTCCACAGTGCTAATGGATGAGCACACATTTGGGCATGTAAGCGTGTTACTGACCCAAAGCAGGTCCTAAGGAGTGCCAGGTGTTTCCTGCTCATAGCTCAGGCAATAAACTTAGTTTTCCTTTCATCTTTGTGTAGACTATTACAAAAATTTCATCTTCTTTGTCTTTCTATAGAGATAAAGATTTTTTTTACTAGAGGCGTGCTTTCAGGAAGAAAGCTTGGGTGATAAAGCCATTATAATTAAGCAGAGGAGATCTGAGCCGTCCTGCTTGCCCGAGGCAGACAGGATCAGCGGGGCTTCAGAGAGCAGCCTGAACAAAAGCTGAATGCCAGGGCACCTGGTGTGCAGCCAGGGGCTTGGTCTCTGCCCTGTTCCTGTGGGTGCCGGGCAACCTCCGAGGGAAAAGACATCTTCAGTTGACTCTTCTGTGCATGTACAAAGAGCAAAAATTGCCTTAAGACTTCAAAAAGCCCCCCCCAAGTTTTAGAGGGATTACAGAATGCAATAGAGAACGCACAGTCTGTAAAATTGTTCTAGCTGTAAAATTAATGTTGGCAAACAGCCCATTGAAATGCATGGGGTTTTGAGAAGTACCTTCTTTGCTGGTCCATAAAAACAATGAATAAAACAGCAAAAATAAGTAAAGGTAGGATATTGCTTCAAAAATAGATCAATATCTTATTTTTGCAGTCATCCTGTTTGCCTTGCTTGGTCTTTCTTTGGCCGGAAGGATAGATTGTAATTAATGAAAAGTGATTTAGCTTGAAGAATAATGTGTTAACAGTTTGTGATTGTAAGAAAGCTGGTAAGAAAGCTGAGGCACTTAGAAAAGTTGCTTTATTTTTGGTGGTTTAGATACCAAACACTGTCTTAATTAGAAGTTGCTTTATTAATGTATGCTTGTCAAACAGTACATTGGGAAGAACTTTTGTACAAAAAAGTTTCATTTTTATAATCCGAGGTTGAATTAATACCTTTTGCAAAATACATGTATTTTCAGGACACCGCATACTATAATAACTGTTTATAAGTCTAATAGTAAGTCTCTAATAACTATTTGACATAAAAATCCAATTGCTTTGGAACGAGAATTGTAGAACAGATACATTATTCTCTTAGAATGGCGTCTTGTCTTTGAAAATATGTAATTTTTAAGGACTAGATTATATGGTGCATTGGGCCTATACTACTCTTACGTTTCATCAAAATTATGACTCTTTGAGGGTGCAAACATTTCTTCTTGGTATCAGCAAAGCAAGTGTTCATGACCCTAAACAACACTGAGAAGCTGAGCTCTGAGACAGTTCTGTGGTGATACCCACTGGCACATTTGCAAATGCCAGAGGAGACAAGTATTT
>BJBW01002395.1:149384-161256 GCA_004320125.1 Scolopax mira
ACCCTTTCCTGATTAGTTGTACTCCTAAATGCAAAAGTTCCAGAAGTTCCTCCCTAAAATCCGCGAGGGGTTTTGCTATTGCTATTGATTTAATAAGAAAGTGCTCTGATATTGTAGCAATGGATGGCAGCATAAAGCACCAATAAATCGATTAATAGAGTTTAGCCTTGGAGTGTGTGTTAGTTCATCTAGTCTCATCTGTCATATATCACAAGCCATAGAACTTATCCCTGTTACCTCTGTACTGAACCCAATAATTTGTTTGACTGAAGCATAACTTGTGTCCAGCTAAATCATACTTTTCATAAAAATGCCTAGTCCTGCTTTGAAGGCATGAAGATGGAAAATACTCCCTGTGCCAGTTTGTTGTGATGGTTCATCGTTCTCGTGGTGCTGAGTGTGTGCACCTCACGTCTTATTTAAATTTTTCTGGCATTAGCTTCCAGCCATTGATTCTTTTTATGCCTCTCTCCACTAAAGACCTCCTTAATATCCTGCAGTTTCTCCTCATGGAGGCACTTACGTGTGGTAATCAAATCACTTCTCAGTTTCCTTTCGGATAAGCCAAACAAATGGAGCTCATGAACTCTCTCATGTTTAAAATGTGTGTCATTCAAGTTTTTTTCTACCTTCATCAATTTTCCAGAGTCCTCCTTAAAATATGGACGCCAGGACTGTATACAGGATTTCAATATAGTTAAGGACTTGGTAATTTTTTTCCTAACTCTTTCTGAATTTATAAGTTGAGTGCTTGTGTTAGCTTACTTTCTATTCCTAGGATAAGATCTACATTCCTTGATGCGGTGGCATTTGTCTTTGTTAAAATGAGCTCAGACTGGTGCCATTTCACCACAGTAGTACAGATTTATCTGTGCAACTGATGTTATCACTTTTTATCATCTTGCCAGGTATTGTCATCTGCAAACTTCATCAGCCATGATTTTATGTTTTCTTCCACATCATTAATGAAAGCTTTTAATAATGTTGTGCCCTTTATAGCATCACTGGAAACAGCTCTTTGATAATGTTTTGTTATAAATGCTTATTTACTGAGAATGGACAGTTAATCTTGCAAGATTTTGATGTTTCTCCTTTTCCTCTGCATAGAATAACGTCAGCTTCACGGAACAAAAAAACATAATCGGGAATAAGTAGATTGGTTTGACAAGCGTTATTCTCCTGGAAATCTCTTGATTACTTCTGGTTGTAGTGTTGTCTTTTAATTCTCTTCCAGTTACTTGTGTGATTATTTTTATGTGGGAATAGTCTTGTCTGACTTAGTATTTTAAATAATACAAAAATCATTGAGGTTATCTTCTGGAATTTTCTGAGAATGGTAAGATTTATTTGAACTAGTAACAGCAGCATTCTTCAGGAAATTCTTTCATGGTTTCCTACGGTAAATTGTCTAGATCTGCTTGTTTTGAAATATTTATACCAGGTCAATGTTTATTTAACTTTCTTCTGATTTGCTAATGGATGAGAAGGTATTTCAGCATCCTCATGTGACACAAACGTATTTTATTTCTAAATGCAGAAGACTTAATTGGATAAATGTTTTTGCATTATCAACAACATTACCATTAGTAGTGAAACTGTTTTTATTTCTTTTGTTCTTAATTTATTCCAAAAATTACAGTATTGTATTCTTAGTCCTTGATTCTCTCAGCTGCAGAGATTTATTTATTTTCCCCTAGATTTAAGACTTCACAGTCTTGCATCATTAATATTATGGTGATTCCTAGATAACTTATTAATTTCCAATTTTAACCTTTTGTTATTTTTATTTTGCTGAAACTTTGCTTGGCACCATCTTCATTTCATTCTGTGAGATACTTGTCTGACAGACATAGAACTGGCCAAAGCTGGTCTATCTGCACTTACTCTCTGCATCTTCCCACTCCAGGTTTGTTGAAACTTTAATGAACTGTTACAGAAGATAACGCCTTTGTCCTTGATAATGCCTTCCAGTCCTTGACCTTGACCTCACACAGAGACCATGAAGCAGGCTAACCAACTCGGTATAGGAGATTTCCCCCAGGAAAATTGAGGGATTTCAAGCCTGCTTTAGTCAGTGGGCAGGAGGAAGGGAGATGTGAATGGGGGGAGTGGAAAGAAGTGTTGCCTGGTACATGGTCCTTTCAAGTCAGCCCACGTTGGTTAGTGCAGATGCTGTAATATCATCTTAGAGCTAATATCTGGGAGATGTGTTGGAGTCTGACATCTTGTCAAAAAGAGGAGATACCCCAGTCCTTTTGGGGTCATGCAGCAAGGTTCAGAGAGGCTGTGGTATGGTATTAGATCAAACAAAAGTACTACAATGCAGACTCTTAATGAGAGGTAGGGTGAATCCTGGCCAAAGCTGGGATCCATTTAAGATTTATTCCTTGCCATTCTAACTACCTGTGAGTATGTTCAGGAAATAATACTGGTTTTCTAAAACATTCTTCTTTGAAATTACTGCTTGAATAATTTAATCTCTACGTATTGGTCTCTAGTTAGTCTAAGATTGTTACTTGATTGTAAGTGATCCGTGTTCTGTTTCCTGACTGAGCATGAAAACCTTGTAATAGGGTTTCTGATGCAAATAAAAACATAATTCTAATTTTTTTTTTTTCCCTAGATAATATACCTTAAAAATTCACTCTGCGTGAGTTACTCTTGTTAGTAACTGCTAAGGTGATCTAACAATGATCAAAGAAGTTCAGATTGGACATTAGGAGAAGGTTCTTCACTAAGAGGGTGGTCTGTCACTGGAACAGGCTTCCAAGGAAGTGGTCATGGCACCAAGCCTGGCGGAGTTCAAAGAGCCTCTGAAAGACACTCTTAGTCATACAGTTTGATTTTAGGCAGTCCCGCGAGAAGCAGGGAGTTGGAATCCATGATCCTTATGGGTCCCTTCCAAGAGATATCCCTTTGAGATATTCCATGGTTCTAAAGCAAATTAACTTCAGTCAACTGACTTTTTTAGCATCTGCTCATTGCATGTGTAGGGTATTGTTGATTTGAAAGTTTTGGCTGATAGGTAATTATGGTTACCTCTACTTCTGCTCCTCAGTCAGCATTGCTAATTCTGGCTGCCAGTTTCAGTTTGTCACTATTATTTTGCTCAGAAAAGACAGCCTTTATGTAGGTATATGATTAAATATGATTAAAATAAAAAGTTTAACTTTAACAAAATCGATTAGTAAGTTTCCAAAAGTTACTTTCTTTTTACGTGTGCTCTGTGTGTGCTCCTAAGTACTGAAAGACAGCAGCTTGAACAACTCTCTGCCAAATTGTCATATTCAAGATCTGCATTCATTTTCAGCACTGTGAAAAGAATATTTAGTACTTTCCACCTACTATCTCCTGATCTAGGGCTGAGCAGAAGCTTGTCTCAAATAAGCAGTGGAAATAAATGCCTCTCTTCTACAGCTTGTTGAAAGTGAGTAGATATTAAGGCTATGTAAGGGATTCATTCACTAAGTCGTTGAAGGACCTTTAAAAGAAAAACGAAAAGGCGACAACAATTAAGTTAATGACTTGAAGTCATCCTTATCCAGAAAAATTCTTGATGATGCAATAATCAGTAAAAATACTGCCATTTCACTTATTAGTCATGCTCTTCTGATCAACAGCTGTTTAAAATCACCCAAAGGCCCAGCATGATTGATTGCTCATACATCAATGTTTGCTTATGGAAATGCAACCCAGCTGTGACTCTGGGCTGTATTTCCTCTGTGGCAGTGAACCCTGGATGGCACATGGCTGGATCCAAGCCCTTCTGTCAGTCATTACTTTCTTGGCAACATTATGTTTTATGTTGTGAGATCATCAATGGGTAATGACAAAATAGGCTAAAGATGATTTTCCACATGGGGATAACTTCATATCAAGTTCTCTGCAAGCTAGAAGGTTCGGGTCTTCTTGCCTGCACTTGTCTTTGAGACCTCTCAGAGACAGAATCTTCATGGTTGTAAGGGACCTTTGAGATTGAGTCCAACAACAAAACAACAAAAAAAACCCCAACCCACAACACAACCCAAACCAACACACACACCACACACACCCCCCACAGAGAGACAAAACCCAACAATCTCGGACACTAGAGCATGCCCTGAAGAGCCATGTCTACGTGTTTCTTAAATACCTCCAGGGATGGTGACTCCACCACCTCCCTGGGCAGGCTGTTCCAGTGCCCAACCACTCTCTCAGTAAAGTAATTCTTCCTAATCTAATTATTAATTACTAATTAGTAATCTAATCTAAACCTCCCCTGCTACAACTTCAGACCATTTCTTCTGGTCCTGTCATTATTCCCTTGGGAGAAGAGGCCAACACCCAACTCTCTACAACCTCCTTTTCAGGGAGTTGTAGAGGGCAATGAGGTCTCCCCTCTACCCCCCAGCCTTCTCTTCTCCAAACTAAAGATGTCCAACTTATTAAACAAGTTGGTTTTTGTCTCAAATACTGGCAAAGTAAAAACCCCAAACAAGCAACAATCAGTGCAAATCACTTTCTTTCCCATCTCTAATGCTCTTGCATCTCTTTAATTTTACAGCCAGAGTACCAGAAAAAAAAGACTATGTCAAGGCCTTCACACTGGCATGAACCCTCTTTGTGTGGCCTTCATGACAAAAATGTCTGCAATAGCTGGAAGCAGATTATGTGACAACCCTTCCCCACCTCATAGCACAACAGTGGGTACCTCCTTCCCCCAGGAGTGAATGCAGCCCCAATGTGTCTGGGTCTGGAGCAAGCCATCTGCAGCCATGCTGCTCACCAATTACGTGAGAAAGGAGTAATTTATTATATCTTCTTTAGCTCCACTGGCAATTCTCCCTTGGGAAATTTTTCATACAAAATTTTTAACTACATCAAAGTTTTTATTTCAGGAGGTAAAGACAGTTCAGGCCAAGTCTTATCATATAAAAGAAAATATAATCCAGGGAGACAGTGATATGGTAATTAGAATGGCATTTCTTAATTAGCTACATGCAGTCAGAGTCTCCACAATCATTACGCACAATAAGGACAAGATCCAAGGAGCAGAAATGCTCCAATTGTAGGCAGGTGGCCCATAACAGGATCCAGAACACCACTCAGGACTACCTGGAGTCACAGCTATCTCCCGTAAGTACGTTTGTAAGGTATTAAAATAACTTCCATAAAGCAAACTCCCAAGCCCACTTGTGCTACTCTACCACCTGCCTTTCCACTTCTAAAAAAACCAAACTAAGCAAACGCGGCCAAAAAAGGTTGTCGGTCAAAGCCCTGAACTTCATTCCGTTGGAGAGAAAAGATTAAGTCAACTTCCTTGGAAGTGCAACTCAACCAGGAATTTTTGTGAAAAAATGCTACTACTGTTGGTATTTTAAAACATTATATTTTGAGAGGTATTTGACCCTAATTTTGAAACCCGAATGGCTGAATCCCAAGTCGTTTCAATACCCAGTTTTTGATTGCTGATTAGGCTTGAGAGTGTGATGAGTTTGATTCTGAGCCCCTGCAGAAAACTGTTCCCTTCTGTAGGCAAAAGTTCCATTTGTAACCCAAATCTCTTCTGTTTGTAACTCAAGTCAGCAGTCAGATGCTGATCCCAGGCTTATAACCCCCTCTTGCCCCAAAATCCCACCACTTACTGAAAGTCAGCTTTACCTGAGTAATTGCCTTAGTTCCTCTGAGGACTTTTATGGATTCCAGAAGAAAGACATTTCCTACCACAGGCTGAAGTCTTCTCCTACACCCTTGTCACCTGCCCACGTATCACCTACCACACTATAATCCCTCATTTTATGGCTACTTCACTTGAAGCCTGTCAATAGAGAAGAGTTACAGGGAAAAATACTATGGTATGAAAGGTGATTTTTATATATTTTCTTATATATATATAAGGTACTTTTATATTTGTAGACTGGAGATTTATCAAATTCCTTTCAGTGCTGATAGTTGTTCTAAAAGTTAAGTCTGTTTTTTTCCTGAATATCCATAATTCCCATTATTACTATTTTTTTTTACTAATGGCCTTTCCATAATTTTTTAATTTATACAGCTGATTCTGGAAACAACGATAATCTGAACACACCCCCAAATGCCCTGTACTAAATTTAGTTTCATGATGAGCAAGTAAAATTCACATGTTCTTTATTTGTCCATATAATACACCTTTTTTTTTTTTTAAATTTTAAAAGATAAAAGCATATTAAATGGCAGGTGTATGAAGCTCTTCAGAAACAATGCCAGAACAAAAAATTGAATTACAAAATGTTAAAAAATATGTAGGTACATTTGAACTTAATATTCCACTAACGCATAGTAGACAGATATTGTCTAATGAAAAATAATTGTGCCACTTACCTACTTTTGCTGTTTCTAGGAACTTTTTATTCTGTACATAGGACGATTCTGTACAAAATATGAAGTCTACATTTTTATTACTTATTACCATAAAACAAGGTACAATGTATGTACAATATTAAAATGAAGCCATACTAAAGCCACACTAAAAAGACACTTGTAATATTACTTTTGACATTCCTGATGTACAGGCATAATTTTGGAAAACAGGGGAAGGTGTCAGACATAGAACTTTATGAAGAACAACAGTCACCAAAATTATATTTTAATTTTTCTTTTTATTTTGGATGTATTAGTTTTAGAATGGTTTAGTACAGGATTATACGAAGTATATAAATATTGATAATAAGCATGCTAAACCATTAGTGAAGATAGATTTTGGAATATTGACTAAGCAAATGTTCAGTGGCCCAAAACTTCAAATATGAATTTATGGTGAACTTCAAGCCTTTAAAAATACCATAATATTTCCCTTTTTGGTGAGTGTTTATCTTCAATAAAGCACAGAAATAAAATCTAGACAGTGAAAGATGTTCTTATACGTTGAGCATCACACAATCAATCAAACATTGATATACAGTTTTTTTTTTCTTTTCCCTTGGGTAACATAAGAGTAATTCCTTTCAGCAACCTCTTGCACAAACATACTGAACACCCAAAATCAAAGGTAACTGATAATCTACCAGCTAAAGATGGAAGTTCAAACAATGGTATATCAAAATACATAGACATTGCTTTACACAATTAAAAAAGCACCCTTTTTCCCTCAAAAGGAGAAGGCATCTTTAAACTGTTTTAATATAGTTCATCCTAATGGTAAAGCATATTCTTTTTCAAGTTTTACAGGAAATTTTTTTTCAGACACAGTGGACATTCCACTTAAAGGTTGGGTTGGTCTTTAAATTTAGTTATTGTAAGCCAATATTTACCACCCACAACTTTCTTCCAATAGACAATGTAACAAATATTGGAAATTGAATGTTAAATGCAACCAACAAACAGCAGGCACTACATCTGCACAAGGTTATTACTATGAATGTCTGCTTTAAGTCATTTTTTTTTCCTTATTAATGGATGCAGGAGACGTTATACTTCCTTAAAAAGTAAAACAAAACTATTTTTTAAAGAAGCCACGTTTTTATCTCTTTATGCATCAAGACATTAAACATTAAGTTATATTATGTTACTGCCAGAGACAAAAGAAACTAATCACCCATTTAGAATAGCAGAACACATTTCAAACAGCTTGTAAGCAGGATAAGTAAGTCAAAATACTGGCCACCCTGAGAGAAATCAAATATTGAAGACAAAGCACTATATTTTTTTAAAGAGATTTTCCTCCCGTGCTTTTCCATCTACAACAAAAAGCTCATTACATGCAAGTAATCTTGTGGAATATATAGCAGCATTTGAAGATCATCAGCAACTCAGATGCATTTTCAGTTCACTTGTGAGGTGTATTTGCAGCACATGTGCTCTTTACAACAACAACAAAAAATATTTTCACGGTAAAATTATGGTCACTATCTCCTCAGCTCTTAGACTCATTTAAAAAGAAGCAGAATGGAATTCAAGGATCTGTTCTTTTTTGTACTTTAATAAGCTTGTGATCTTTTGTTTCCTGAAAGGTTACATTCACCTTCCAGATAAAAACTGATGCAACTGAAATCACGCATAATATCTGCCACAGAATACTGAACTCCTAGAGCCCAAGAAAAATGCTGAGTATTAAAAGCTCAGATAAGGGAGAAACCAGTGAAAGAGTATTTTATTGATTTGAAAAAAACTTAAAATGAAATTTTATATTCAGTCTATTCCCAGTCGTAGTAAACAAATTTTCATTTTAGGAAAAATTCTTCTACCAGTTCATGTCTGGAATACTGGTGCCATAGTATACACGTAAGACTGGAAAATATGGCTTTAAATATACATAAAGTATTAGGACATGGTATATATAGATATAGATCTTTATCCTAAGTAAAGGAGAAATAAATTTACAGAATTCTTAGAAAGGAATGATTGAGGATTGTCATGGAAGTTACCAGTTTGTAAGCCATGTTTTATAATACGAAAGAATAACTGTATATTTTCAAAACTGCTGGTATATTACAAGACAGCAATAATGTGGAAACAACTGTAAAGTTGAGAAATCCTAGAAAAAGTTTAATACTTAAATTTGAAATAATTTTACTTTTGAAAACACATGTTTATCATTAGTACCAACTATTGGTCATTCACTTATTTAGACAGAAAGAGTTTATAGAATGCTCTTCTCAAATACGATTATAAAAACTGCACGTTATCAGTTAGCTGGTACTATGATAACACCTCCAGAAATTGTGTCCACTTGATATAGTCAACCCAATATTCTGCATATGGAATTGGGTAATTAATTACCATTGTTTGAACTACTAATCTTGAGCTGCATACTCTATTAAGTTATTGCCTACAGAACTGGGTTGAAGAAAGCTTTGACTTTGTGTGTAACTGATTGGTATGGCACAAAAAAGTAAGTTCTACTGTAGAACTGAGTCCAGAAAAAAAAAAATTCCTCCAAAATAGTATTTCACTGTAATAGTTTAATGCCCATCATGTGATATTAATTCATCAGCTCTGCAATGTGATTCCAAGGCTTTCATGGTATAGATATCCTGAGGCAGTTCTGACTTGCGTCGCACAAGAGGACGATCTTTTTTCTGATCTTTCTGTGCCTGAAATAAAAATTGAAGAAAGTGAGCTAAAAATATTAATTAATAAACAACTACCTAAAAATATTTCTTGCACATCAGTATGGTGACTTCTGGGAAGAATTTTATTCTTTCTCCTCTTTACTGCACCAGCTATCCAGTTTCAAGTCTTTTTGCTAAGAAGAAAAATTAGAAACAACCAACAAATTCTAAGCTATTAGCAACCATGACAGTACTACTATCACTTGATAACTTTTTTAAAAAATAAAATTATCAACTGTCTTCTTAATTGTTTTTTTTACTTTGTAAGTCTCTGTATGTAAGACAAATGATTAAGTTTTTTTCATGCCTCTCATTACTTGCATTATTCACATATCTGAATATTTAAGGTTCTGTTCTGCTGTATTTATCACTGATGCTCTCTTAAAACCAGACAGTATTTCTATCAGAGTATCTGCAAACTATATAATGGCGACTTTAGATAGTCTCCATGTCTGTCTCAGCTACCCTAATTTGCCTGTTAGACCAATGATGTTTTTTCATGTTCTATTAAAAAAGCCCTTATAAAAGCTGATTGGTTTTCACTTAGCCATTGATTTACTGGCATTTTCAAAAAGCTAGTAAATCACAGTGCTCAAATTTTATTGTAGCAAAGAGTATTCACTAAAAACATAGTCTAGTATAGAAAAAAATTCTGGTCTACTTTCCTCAGTCATTCCATTACCTCTTCAGAATGGACACTCGTCTGCACCACTAACCTCTAGCAAAAACCTTAATTTCATCGAAACGGTATAGAACTTTACATTAGTTCCTCACTTCTTAGGTTTTATTTAAAAAATAAACTTAGTTACTTAGCCAATCCTTTAGATTGGCTCCCCCCCCCCCCCCCTTAAACTGGTAATTGTAATACCTCATTTTAGCATCAATTTCTGATGGTAATTAGCAAGGGATACATAACTGTCTTGCCATCGCGCTCTCCACCATTTTTGCATTCTGCAATACCCTAATCCTTAACCAATCCTTCTTCTGCCCAGTGATCCACACTTACGAATCCTCTTGCAAGCTTTATACTTTCCACAAACTTTTATAAGTTTCTTCTAATAATAAGAATTCCTGTTTCAAACTGTTCTATTAGCTCTGTCAGAACAGGATCTTTGTTTTCAAAAAACAGGCTTATAACCTTCTAGTCATCTCATTTGCTTCTTGCACACTTTCTAATCAAGGAAAAGCATTCACTTGGAGAGATGGCTAAAGAATGAAACCCAATTTTCAGAATTGTATTTAGTTTGCAATTTGTTTCTTTTCCATTAGCATCACCTTTTTAATCCCCACCTCTTCTACCAATTGGGGCAGGGAGGGGGAAATCAAGTTCATCCATGAGTGCAATGCCCTCGTTTTCCAGTTGGAACTCTATCAAATGAAGCTGTGTATAGCCCCTACACTATAGCTCTTGAAGTTGAACTCTTTGTAGAGAAGAAGGTCAGACCTATGTAGAGTCCTTGGTTTTATTTTGGGTTGTCATTACTTTCTGCACATTTTATATTGTATAATACTGGCCTAAATCCCCAAACATTTCCAGCAGCTGGGACTGGGAACTTTGTTCTTAACTGCTTGACCAACTACTAGTATATAGTCAAACTTTGGCCACTTTTCTTTGAGAACTAATGTCAGAGCACTCAGAGTTAAGGAAGTATGATCAAAATAGAAAGTGAACAAAGGTCTCATAAATCTTGAGAAAATGGTTACGTGCTAGGAAAGAGCATAGTAAAAGATGGACACTACCATCAACACAACTCATGTTTTTCAGCAATCCTGTATGTACCTCTCTCCTGTGGAACTGGTTCTAGGCTCTGGATCTCACTGTCACGTGGGCCTGGCTAAACTATCCAAGGTCTGAGAAAGGCAGAGGTTTAGAAACTTTAATAAGGCCAGTACTCCTCATTAACGAGGTCTAACCAGCATTCCCAGTCAGGAGAATGGTGCCCTCATTCATTGCCCTGGATGGGCACGTAATTCAGCCACTAAGATTAAATGTAATGCACAGGGTTCCACTCCAGAGACAAGTGTTTAAAAAAAAAAAAAAAGCAATCATTGAGCACATCTTGGAGGCATTCCAGCATTTCTTTAGATTTTGACCTTCATCCAAAATGCCATAGTACAAATAATAAATAAAATATATTCTAAAACATAATCTTGCAGGGTAACGACACTAGAATTTGAAGAAAGTGATGCAGGATGTTGTATTGGCACACATCCTGCATAGAAGTTTCTTGTTTGATACATTAGTTCAAATGAACAGACATTATCTCTGATCTCAACCAGATTTTCCAGCTCCAGATCATTTCTCTGGTCTTAAACTTTGCTGGATTTAGAGATATTCATATTACTAATACTTCTACCAGATGTCTTAGTGGTACTGCAATGCTCCCCAGAACCTCTCCATCTTCCATCAGCTCTAGTTTGAATGTCAAGTTTCTAGCTCCAATTAAATGAAGTTAAATTAAGAATACCTGAAAACCACTAAGCATTAGCTAAAGGTGAGAAAATTGGAATGACCTTGAGAGTCCTTGCCCTGTACTAGGTAACAGAACACAAAAGATGGTAGACTGAGGAAGAAGACCCATCAGTGGGCAAGACAAATGCACACTTTACACATTTTTTCAAAACATAATAACTTTACCCACTAAGAAGACTCTGAATAACAAACAAATACAAATGTCATTACAGAATCTGACTGTATTTTATACAAGCTTTCCTTATGAAAAACCATACACAATGTGGTAGATTTTAGCCCTATTTTTAACTATCTTTAAAGCATAATCCATCTTCCCATCATGACACACAAA
>BJBW01002396.1:4199-67871 GCA_004320125.1 Scolopax mira
GGTGGGAGGTGTCCCTGCCCAGGGCAGGGGGGTTGGACAGGGGAGCTCGATGATCTCTAAGGTCCCTTCCAACCCCAACCATTCTATGATTCTATAAGCACACACCACCAGCAGCCACCATTACTTCGCCACCCCAAGCCTCAGACAACCAAATGGGTGCTATCAAATTAGTTGCAACTTCTCCTGAAACCTTCACAACAGGATAATGTCTATTTTGAAACTGTTTTCCAGTGAAGATGGTCTTTTTGTTTGGTCTTTCCCTTTTGGCAAAGGAGACTTTTCCCACCTCCTTTGACTGGGGAGCTGGAGGGACCTCTGGCTGCTCTGCAGAGCTCGATGCCCGTATGAAACCAGAGGTGAGGTCATCAGAGTAGCACAACAATGTGCCATTATTTATGAAGCCAGCCCTTTTCTAACTTTTCCTTTGTTTGTGCAGTGTAATTTCAGTGCCATAAATACTAAAAGGTTTACTGCTGTGAGAGGAGAACTTCCCTCATTCATCTCTGCAATTAAACAACTTGTGCCCACAGTGGCTTTTCCTTTTAACTGCCTTTTAGGACAGAGTCCAGAATTTTAAGAGTTTTCTTTGACTGATTTTTTTTTTTTTGAACAGTTTTTGAGGGAATTTTGAATACTGTTCAATTTTTTTATTTCTTTGGAGGTTTAGGCTTTATTTTTCAGCGGAGTTCTTGAGTGACTTCAAACAAATCCGTTTTCCTTTTCTGTGTCTTACTTATTTGTAACAGGATAAACTGGTGACTGGTTTTAAAGTGTCCAGTGCTGGATGTGAGCTGCTCTAGAGCCGGCTGCTCTTGTTCCCTTTCTTTCTGGCACAATCTCTGCAGCCTCCGGGCTTGTCCTGGAAACGTGTCATACAATGACAAATATTTTAAGGGAAGGAATCCCAATTGAGTTTTTCTGCAAAAGAATGGGGATGGTTCTCGTATAATAATCCCCAGGAGTACTGTGTGGTAATTCTATCAGCTGTAGGACAGGTGGGGCTTTTGTTCCATTCACAGAGCTCTAACAACTGGGGTTGTTTCAAATCTGAACCAGTACCTGCTGGGAGAGGTGTATATATCAATGGATTTCAGATTTTCCTAGAAAAAGCAGGGTTTTCTACTAAAGTACTGACACTTAATACCATAAATAAGAGTTTCTACAATCTTTGTGAAGAGCTCCTTCCATGATCCTGGCTGTAGAGCCCTCAAGGCTTCTGCTCTTCTGTTTTTTCCAGTTCCAAGGGATGGCACAGGGCAGCCTTGCACCCAGTCACTGATGGCTGATGCTGTGGGTGGTTCCGGGGCCGAGGCAGGACTAGCTGATAAAAAATGAGAAGGGATTTGAGTCTCACTTCCAGAGCTCTCCACAGACCTGACTTCTTTATTTATCGACAGACCCCACTGGCTTTAACAGCTGGGACGGGAAAAAACCCAGTAACTAAGCTGAGTTTGGACCCTTAAGTAACGGAATTGTTTCTTTCAGTAGCAGTCACAGATCTTGCGGGTAAATTTTATCGTGAAGAGGAATATAAAGAAATTCTGTGGCCACTGTCAAGCTTTAATTGGTTTAAGCTGTGAGTATGATGTTGCAGTAGTGGGAGTAGCTGGTGTGCATCAACCTAGTCTCATTTCAAACAGCTGTTTAATGAGAGCTTCTTGTAAGATCCTCTGTTAAGAATAGGCCATAATGAGTATGATGAAACCACCTCATCCTTGAAAACAAATTCCTTTTCATGGCTTAATTAAAAGTGCTCCTAATACTTCTGTGAGCATACATGATAACTTAGGAAAGCCTCTGTTTTAATTTATATAAAGCCGTCTCAATTAAGAAGCAAAAGAGATAATATGTTGCTTTAATATTACATAGTAAAAACTGTTCTTATATCTGAACTACTGTTATCTCCCAGTCAAATACAACGTGTGTCTTAACAGTTTAGCAGCTTTCCCCAGGAGACTGGCATGACAGCCACTTTCTTGCATGCTTTTAGTTGTGTCTTACTGTGATGGAAAAATTAGTTGAGATTGGACCAACTGACTTGATGAAGTTGGGTTGTTGTTGAAGTTTTGGGGTGGAGATGAAGTTTTGGGGTGGAGAAATTTACAGATGAGCCTTGGGAACTATGTATGCCCATGTTTTCTAGGGACAGACAGCACTTGTTAAAGTTGAGTGTGCGATGAGCAACAGCGCGATTTGCCCAAAATACAACACGGGATGGCTTTGTATTAGTGATCCTTGGTAAGAACAAGAAGCTGGACCAGCAGTTGCTGGTATGGACAGAGCAGGCATCTCGGACCTGTGGCTGGGCTACCTCGGTGAGCCATCCCTGCTGTCCCAATGCAAGTAAAATCCAGGTGCAGGAGAACAACATCACCTGCTGCTCTACACCTTTGGCAATTCCTGTACCTTTTCTTCCTCCTTCTTCTCATTTGCCACAGCAAAGCATCGTTCTTTGTTTGTAGTTTCTATGAGATGCTAGGAAAGATGCTAATTAAAGAAAGAAATGTTGATTGAGAGAAAATTGCCAAAATGAACGTTGTAAAAGAACAACTGTTTCCTTACATTTGTCTGAAATTGCTTTCCCCTTGGGAGAGGCATAAAGCTATAAGGCCCTTGTTCAGGGACTTCCCAGCCTGCATTACATGAGGTGGAGGTTTTTGCCATGCTGTGTCCCTCACTGGGCTCTTTTCCTGATACACTGAAAAATCAGTGAATAAATGGCATCAAAATGTGTCAGAACCAAAGACACCAAAGAGGTCTTTTGAAGAGAGAAGAGTGAAGTCTTGAGGGGGAGTTGCCATTTTGGGTGAAGAAGTTTGTTGCTCTTTGGGAAATGCCCTGTGTCTCTGACCTGGCCTTGGGCTTTGTCCATCCCTTGGAGAGTCATGGGCAGTGCCCAGTAGTTGTGAGGAGCAACCAGCTGGGAAGAAGTTGGAGGAATGTCATGCTCTCTCTTTCAGTTCAAAACCTTTTCCTTGCAACAAAGACTTCAAACTGGAAGAGGGGAGATTTAGATTAGATATTAGGAAGAAATTATTTTCACTGAGGGTGGCGAGACACTGGCCCAGAGAAGCTGTGGCTGCCCCATCTCTGGAGGGGTTCAAGGCCAGGCTGGATGGGGCTTTGCGCAACCTGGTCTAATGGGAGGTGTCCCTGCCCAGGGCTGGGGGGTTGGAATTGGACAATCTTCAAGGTTTCTTCCAACCATTCTGCGATTCTGTGATTTCTGATATGTCTTCCAAGTGACCAGCCTGGCACCTGCATTCCTGAGCCTTTGCTCTCCACTCAGCTTAGGACACTGCTAAAACCTGATCTTCTTCTTTCAGTTCCACCAATGCTGCAGACTCCAATTTTCGCTGATCTTTGTTTTTCCTTGCAAATGTGTCAACCACACTACACAATTTAGGTGTGATCCGTCTTTCTCAAGCTCTCCTTCACACCTAGCTGCCTCCCTGTCTTTCCTTGGTGGGTTGTTGCAGACGGTTTTGATTTCATGCTGGGTGGGAGAGCAAATTCTTTAGCAGAAACACTGCCCCTAGTAGTGTTGTTTGCAAGTTTTGTTAATTGCTTGTTGATGGTGCCTTGGTTTGCTGTTAGTCTGTTGTTTCCTCTAAAAAGGAACGTATATTTCCAGTGCTGAGTAATGTTCATAATTCTCTTCCTACTTTGCTAAAACTCCTTGCGAGAGGCTCAGAGATTGCAAATGTCAAGCACGGTACCCAGGAGGACAATCTACCAGTCAATGCTGAAATGATTTGAACTAGTGAACTCTTATTAAAACTGTTAATTGCTTTTTTAAAAACATTTAATGGAAATTGCCACATTTAAGTAGTCCATAAAACTGTGATGACACCAGCTTTAATCATGAAAACACGTACGTTATAAGCTACCTGGCCTGATGACTTTGATGGTGGAAATCAGTCCTGACAGCCTGGTGTTTACAGCCCTGGATCTCTCTGGAAGAGAAGAATCATATATTTATTTTACTTATGAGGAGACTCTTCTCTAAAATGCACCTTTATGTGAAATAAAGCTTATTGAAGAGAATGACCCCTGTAAACTCAGAAGTCTGTAGGGTGAGGCTGTGCTGCCTGGTTTTGAATATTTCATACTAGAATATGTGGATTGGAATGGTGACCTTGCTCAAAAACCCATGGAAAGCTAAATGAAAGCCACCGTGCTGTGTCTTTGCTGGTGTGACTGATTCCAAAAGGCAAAAAGGGCAGTGAATTCATGTGTACTTGAGAATTATCAGGTTCTGTAGTTAGTCAGGACAACATTTTAAAGAATAACAGATGTTTATGGAACATATTTTTTTAAATATCAGATGAGCTAACTATAAATCCCTCTGACAGCTTAGATGGGCACTTAAAATATTTACGAAGAAGCTGTGAGGTGTCAATTTGTCTCTTCAATCTGTCTACAGAAGCTGAGAGAGAATCATGTAGGTGGAAATAGCCATACTTCTTACCTGGATAGTGTATCAACAAGTGACCCACTGGAAAAATCTTTGGAAAGAAGAAAAGATCAGAACAAGCATTAGATGAAGGTGTTCATGGGAGAGAAACACTTGGGCTCTGTGTATCCAGTTCAAATCCTGACTCCTGATGACTCCTACTCGGAGGCCTCACTCCAGTTCCCCCTGTAAAGAAGTTCCTCTCCTTGGATCTTCTGAAATAGGTGCCATTAATTGCTGCGCTTATCAGCAGTCTCGGAAGAGGATCTGAAAATAGAAGTGACCCGATGAAGTGACACACTTTCTAACCCTTTGCAATGGACCTTTTTAGGTCACAGCGTCTTAGTAGGGCATTAAATGTTAGAAACCTCTTTTTTTTTGTTTCTGATGGTGTTTCCTATCCAGCCCTTTGCACCTTTCCTGCAATCATTATCTTACTCACATATTTTATTATACACTTCAATATAAATATATCTGTAGTCTTTATCAACTTGTTTTCTCTCTTGACACTAAGAGACAAGTTGCTCTTGGTTGCAGCGGTATTGCCAGGGTGTGGGCTATTTTAAGTAGGATGGGGATGACAAATACTGGTATAAAATTGCTAGAAATCAGCAACTTTAGTGTTTCCACCTTTGTGTCATGCAGAGTTTCTCTAATACTATGATGATGTTTCTATTTTTTTGTACTTGTTAAAGTTTTACACTGTCTCTTACCACAAAGTATTTGAGGAAACTTCAGGATATAACCTTGAATTCCAGTGATCTCCTTGACAGACTTCACAGAAACTCTTCCACTTCTTTTCGGGTAAAAGTTCACTTTATTAAACCAATTTAATTTACTGACAGTGCTGATTTTGAGCAGAGCTTTGGAGGCATACGGAGGTGCAGGTGGACCATCTTTCTAATCATGGGATGTTTTTCAGAAACAAAGTCTTACTGCGTTTCCTGAAGCTAGTGTCTATGTTCATTGAGTCTTTGGAGGTTTATTTCATGGGGAAGGTTCCTTTGACAGCCAATGCTTTCTCAATTTGAAGTTGGTTTTGGTCAGAGCATTTAGCTACTTTTAGATTAATGATGTATCCAGCTTCACACTGAGAAGGGGACTCTGTTCACTCTTTGAGTTAGAATAATGTATGAATAAAACCATAGAAATGTAGAATTTAAAAAAATGAGAGGTATTTTTGCTTCTTTTTTCTTTTCAGTTCAAAACTCTATTTTTGGAAGACTGTATTGGAAAACCTATCAAATTTCAGAGGACTGAACACTGTCACTTTGTGAAAGTCTGTGTGTGTTCATCTCCATGAAAAATTATTTTTCATTTCTTACAATTATTTTTTTATTTTGCCTTCAGAGAGAGGTGTGTGCTGAAGTGTCTTGTCCTTAAGCAGGTTTGGAGATGGTATGAGTAATCAATTAATGTTGGTTTGTCCCTTTGTTGCCAATATCCTTAACTTTCCCAGAGCTGCTGAGCAGCAACTCTTTGTCTCTTTCAAGTTATGAAATCATATAAATAAAAGTAAATATGAAGTAATAAGCCCTTATTACACTTATGAAATATTTTTTTAAAACTTATTTACCTGAAATCTGACCATTTTCTACCATTGTCATTACTTTTAAAAATATAAACCCTAAATAGTGCAGACAGATTACCGGAAGAGCTAAAGGTAACTCAAAACAGAAAATTTATGGTGGAACTTGAAAACCACTTTTTTTTGAGGCAGCTGTTCTAAATGATGTGTTCTTAGTCTTCCTTCTCCAAAGGGAAATTTTGTCTCTTCTAGTCAGGGCAATAAATAAAGGTGAAAGAATTATTAATTTGCCAGAAACACAGACTCAGAAGAAAAAAACATCTTCAGAATAGTATTGAAATGTAAAATACTCATTATTTGCTGAACACATAAGGATCTGCACAGATAAGTAATGTAGCTGAGCCCACAAACCTGAGATCTACGGAAGACTTGAATCAGATTTTGAAGACTACATTTTAAAAAAAAAAGAATAAATAAACTAGTGATTTTTAAAAATAAAATAGATCTAGCTCAAGGTATCCCTTCATTATAATTCCAATGGGGAATACCTGTGTTATGAAATCAAGCTCACGTAAGGTGCAATGACGTATATGTTGTAGTTTTGATATCAACAGGAAAAAGTTTCTTTCGCAATGTTTGGCCCAAAGATTTATGGTTGTGATCAGGAACATCACCCAAGCCTTAGGAGTCCCAATCCCTGTATCTGCAACCACATATCCTTTAACTTTGGGTATCTTTAAAAACTGAAGGCACAGAAGAAAGGTGAAATATTAAGAGCGGATCGTTTACTGTATCATAACAGTTCAATCATCAGTGCTGGAAAGTCGATATTATATTAACTTCAAAATAGTCTCTAGTTAAGTTCTCCAAAATGATGGAAATTCAGTGGTCCTAGTTTTCTAGCTGTGCATTTGGCTGCTTATGAAATGTCATATAAAAATGATGTTTGTTTAGAAATCATTACCTCTGTTCTCCTGAAGGCAGTGGTTATATGTTACATCATGGTTTCAGAATAGATTTTACTAAAAAGTATGCCATATAAGTTAAAGTAATATTGACATAAGATGGTCAGGTAAAAAACAGTGCTTGGTGATTCCTATTGATAATTCTTTGAATATTTCTCAAATTGGTTATCAGCGATAACTTCTGAATGTCTGTCAGCAGATGACTTCCCAGAAGGCGTTTGATTTTAGTCCTAACAGCAGTGGAAGTTCATTACCCGAGATATAGATTATTTCATCCACATTCTTCCTGTTGCATCAAGGCTCTCTAATTGGCAGCTCTGGAGCATTTTAACACCTGGATTAACAAAGACCTTTTTTTTACCATTTACAGAAGATAAAAGAGGATTTGAGCTTTTATAAGCTAAACGTATTTTACAGAATGGTAACAGATAAAACAAATTACTCTTCCTATTATGTAAAATACAGTCCATTTTCACTAAGAGCTTCGGGGGCTTCCCTCCACCTCTCGTTCCCCTCCTGTTAAACGGTCTGGGCCTTTGCCAAGGGAGCTGGAAAAAACCTGAAAGAGTCTGATCCCCAAACTGCTGAACCCCAAAGCAATGAAATAATTTTGTGGGAAGAATGTCGTAGGGTACCTACATCCCAGGCCCACACGTGGTGGCTTTGTTTAGTTTTAGTCCGTGTAGACGTTGTGTGATGCCCAATCTGCATTTCTGAGGGCTGGCGTCTGGCTCATCTCTGATTCCGGTGTTTGTACAGTTCACAGGAACCCTTCAAGGGCTTGTTTGCTCTATGTTCATCTGGGATGGAGGGAGTGTACGATGTAAAATAATATGTCAGCTCATAAACCCCATGTAGAGCAGCGAGACGCGAGCTCGTTCCGCTTTTATCACAGGACCTTAAATCAGACTTGTTCTGCTGCCAACTCCCCAAACACCTCCTTGCAATGTGCCTGGAATTCACTTCTCTGGAATTGTGGGGGTTTTTGCTGTATATTTGTGTGTCTTTTCAGCCTCTCTTTGCAGAGGAGAGAGCCAAGAGGGAGCTTTTGCATCTTGGGCTCTTCCTTGGGACTCTAGGGTAGGACATGGAGTCCACCAACATCAGCAAAATATTGTAGTCTGTTCTTTGTGGGACTGTTCTGCTGTGTGACACGTTGAATTTTGTCCATTTTCTTGGCATCATGGAGGCCTCTGTCCTTGTCCCTGCTGTGTGAAATGGCATGGTATGCCCTGTCCTTGGACATTGAGCAGCAGCAGCCTGTGGTGGGACTTGGTAGCTCAGCATAGAGAGAACTAAAGATGCCGACAGCATTCCTTCTTTCCCTGGTTAGTTGCTGAGCTCTGTAGGCAGAAAGATGGCTTCTCCCAGCCACTATTTCAGGGAAGAGGTTTTAATGAGAGTGAGACACACTGTGCTCCTTTGTGCGTGGAGTGGTGATGTCTCAGGAACGTACAGTGAAGAGGTTTAGGAAATTTATGAGCTCGACTTACCCACAGTGGACTTAGTGGGATACGTAATTCCTTTTGCTGTTACTGTTCCCAGAATGACTGCTTTAAGTCACAGCATTTTCTTAAACCTCTAAAAGCCCTCTGTTAATCACATTATCTTGCTGCTAATAGCTACAAAGTCGGACATCTCTGTTGCTGCACACTGGGTTTTTTCACATCTTCTCTCACCATCTCTCCAGTAGCTGATCTGCCGTGAGTAGGATGAGTTTTGGACTCTCCTATGCCTCTTGTTTCCTTGGCAGAGTGATACTCCTCTACTCAGAGGTTGCTGCTTTGTGAGACGGCGTGAATCATGCTTTGAAACGAGCCACTGTGTTGTCTCATGTGCTTTAGAGGACCTAACTTGTTATTTTACTGCTCTTCATATCCTCATGACAGCTTGTCAAGAGAAGAGAAGTTTTGCTTTATTTTCTTTTCCTTTCAGCGTTGTTGACTAATTAGTAGCCAAACAGACAGCATTTGTTTTGTTATCAAACTGGTAGTAATTTAAGAGTTGGATGCAACCCAAAGCTCTGGAAGCAAATAATGAACTTTGGGTACGGTCAGATGAAGATGTGACTTGGAGCCCTGGCTGGGTCCATCCAAAGCAGGACCTGAGGATGGGGGAGTTTCTCATCCATCGTGAAGGCTTTTATCTTCTGGACTATCACAAAATGATCATATTTAGTTTTGAAATGCCCATTTTAACAGTTGATGGTAAACAATTTAAGCTGTCGTGCTCTAGAATCAGGGAGGATTGGTCTGAGGACAAATTTTGGGTCTGACCCTGGTCTCCTTTATTTGTTTAAACAAGAAGCAACAGGTGAAGCAGACTCATTTTTGTCTTGATCCAAGCCCTGTAAAAGGGGATCAGAACTGAAGCTCCTCAATAGAGGTGTTGTCTCCTAAAGACAAATGGTTGTCAGACAGCGCATTGAAGCTCCATGTGACTTTCTGTGTGACAGATGAGCTGTGTGTTTTGTGTGTTTATTTACACCTGGCTACAAAGGGGAAGGCTATCCTCCACCAAGGGACCTTTTTGGCCCTTGGAAGGAGTTAGACAGTCGTGTATTCGGGTCATTGGGAGAGTAATGGGTGCCCTGTATTTTCCAGCCCGTGACTAATTGCGCAGAGCATTAGGTGACACGTGGCCACTTTTCATACCTGAAAAGTGATGATTCTGGATGGGGGGGGACATGTGATGCTCCACATCCTGCTGCTCCCTGACAAAGCAGTGATGGGAGAGCCAGACCTCCTTGCTGGCAGGTTTCCCGAGCCGCCTCGCCTCATGCGAGGAGACTCTATCACCTTCCCACAGTGGGACCAGATGTCCCAACACAGAATGTAATATTGCAAAGAGGGGGGAAAAAAAAAAAAAGAGGGGGAAAAAAGCTCTGAGAACTAATCTCTGTTTTGTCAAACAGTTGGAGAGCTCCTGGCCATGATGTCTCAAACCTGACAAAATTACCCTGAAGTCACTGATTTTACATTCCATTTGGCAGTAGAAAATCTTCCAAAGCATTCAGATTCTGTTTTCCTTCATCAGCTCCATTGGGAGGTAAAATAATTCAGAGTAAGGGATTATTGTGTTTCACTCGGGCCTGGGAACGATTAGCCATTTTTCTACAAAATTCCTTTTTTTCAGGTTTTTCTTGTCTTGATTCCTCACGGCTGTGTTTGCGCAGCACTGGCACGTGTCTGGCGTTAGTTTGATGAAGACTAGCCATCTCTGGGAGGCGTGTTTAGAGTCAGCCCTTTGCTATATAATTCTCATTAATGTTAAGAGAAAGGTAGTTGGGGATTTCATCTCTCTACATCGAGCTGATTATCCATCCCTGGCTGCTGCCTCGGTGACAAGCTTAGACCCTGCGGCCTTAATGTGTATCAAACAGGGGCTCTCCCACAAGGTAGCAAGCAAAGTGTATGTTTCCTATGCATTATTTATGTAATTGAAAATGCATTCTCCTAAAAATTATCGTGGACTGTGCACTTCTTCACCACGCAGGTAGAGATCTCTGACATTTGTGAGGACCCGGGATGGGCACTGTCGCAGCCTCGCGCCTTTCACAGCTTGTTAGAATTCACAGCGAGGGTCCACAAAGCCCTTTTAGGAGCTTAAGAAAAACAATTAATAGCTTGTTTATTGGAGTTTGAGGTTCAGTGAAGGCAGATTAAAAAATAACTGGCCATAAGTACATGGCACAGCAATTCTAGAAAAGTGTTAAATTTTTACAGAAAAAATTATATATTTTTTTTAGGGTTTTTTTTTTATGATCGGATGTACAGATTGTTCCTGCAGATGTAACAGTTTGCCAGGCAGGATGTGTTTATCGTGTTCATGAGCTTTTTTTAGTCCAGAGGTGCAAATTTGCCCTTAGAACTGTGTTATCCCCACATGGCAACTGGAGCAGGGAGGGAGGATCGTGTACACGTAGGGACTTCCATCGTCACTGACACCTTTTTCATAATAGCATCCATCCACCCTTAATCCTTTGTACACATCGAAAAGCCAAAATCAGGCAGATTTTAATTTTTTTTTTTCATTTGGATGAATTTTTTTGCTCACTGGAGCAGTCTGTTGTTTTCTGTGGTTGTACACAGCAGTGTGCATGGGCAGTCATCAGTGTCTCCCTCACCGCTCTCAACGGTGCGGAGTCAGGTGAATTATGATGCCTTATGGTGCTCTCTGCAGTGAGGAACTATTAATGCTTTGACTCAACTGTTCTTGATTAGCCTGAAAATGTTGAGAGCCAAGCTTTAGACTGTGCCATGGCTAATGTATGATTAAGCTCCACCAAGGACAGATTTATATTTCTACTAGGAAATTTAGGGCCTTTTCCCATGCCTGTTGTAGGCCATCAGGAGGAGTTTCAGGTGTTGGTCTTCAGGCAAATATATTGGCTCATTAATGATATGCATCATCTATAAGGCAGGAGAATGAATTATATAAATAACTGGCAATCTCCAGCCAGCTTTTCCACGTGGGTTTAAAAGTCTTATTTTACTCTGAGTATTTTATTCCTCCTTACTAAGATGCATGCCTGGAGTGTGCTGTGGAGAGCCTACATGCAGATAACGTACACAGTAGGTTTATTATTTCCAGGTAACAGAGGAATGCATCAGCACATTGGAGACATTAAAATGTATGGTTTCTCCGTGGCCTTTAATGAGGGTTTGCAGGAGTTCCAGTTCTCTACAAAAAAATACCTGGACTTTTCTCCTACTTTCTTGAAGGGTCCAAAGAGAAAGGATGAATGTGCCGCGTGTGTGTTTTGAGGATACCATATTTAGGATAATCACAATTTTTCACTAGTTTCTCACACACACCCAAGCATGGAGCTCTGTAAGCTGTTTAGCTCCATGTCGTTCTTAAGATAGTGCCTGAAAGAGGTTAAAGTCCCTGTGCCTGTGCTGAGCAGCTGAAATCAGTCATAGGTGTGCTTTCTGCAGGTGGCTGCTCTGCCGGGGTTTGGTTTGGTTCCCAGGACTGTGTAAGCTTGCACAAATATTCTTTTAGATATGACAGTGAATCAGCTTTAGTTGTTTATTTTCTTTTTACATTTATTACCTATAAATGTGCTAGCCGGTAGGTTTTCTGGCTGCAGCAACCACTGAGATGGAAGGATTGAAAAATGTTTCCGGAAGGACCATTTCGGGCAGGTAATTGTGACCATTCACCCTGGAAATCTGACCCTGAGGTGATTGTCTCTTCCAGTCAAGGATCAGACACACTGTGTGACTTATGTCTTACCAAATCCACTCGGGTATCTTGTACAATCAAATACTTGGAAACATGTCACAGTCAAGGAAGTATTCGCGGAGAGTATTTAATGGCTTATCTCAGGTAATATTCAGTGTCTGCTGTGATAAAGTCAAGACACTCATGAATTGTTCACAGACAATTTGCAGGAAGAAAAGCAGCTGATGTTCATTAGATATTCCTCACCCATCACTCAGCTCTAGCTACACCTGGAGGCAAGTCTGAGATAGTATTTCCTTTTATTTTTACATCCACAAGCTCTAATGGACTGTGGCATACACACCCTTATGGTTCCTCTCTCTCGTTGGATAAGAGACCACCGTATCTTTCCAAAGTGGTGCATGGTTGGGCTTTAATCCCCTGAGAAATGGTAGCTCTGAGCTGCCCTTTGCATCTCATCTGACTTTTACATTCCCCTTCTCGTAACACCATTATTTTGGGACATCTGCTCCCCTGTGGGAAGGTGGCAGCAGGTGACAAAAGGAGACCAGTTAATGATTCTAAGTACATTCAGGCAATCTGCCAGTCTGAGCACTCAGCCCTTCTTCTTTTTTTAACTTGTCAGAAGTTCAAAGTAAAAATATTATAGTGAAGAGGCTCATGTGGAAAAACAGCATGTTAATTATGGAAGGCAATTTCTTGGCTATCAGCTGCTGTCCTGCACAGAATAACTTTGAGATTTCTATTTTTATTATGAGAAGGTGCTTAAGTCTGGAGCCACTGGCTTTGGTTCTCATAGTTTGTTACTGCTACAACCATTCAGTAAAATCTCTGACAAAGTCTTTTTGGAGGCTATAGACTAGAACAACAGTTCTCTCTTTATTTTTTTTGTCCATATTGGATAAAGTTTCACTCCATCAGGTCAAATATTCAAATGTTATTAGACAGTTTTGCATCCAAGTGTCCAATGGGTTTTGTAAGTAGCTACAAGTGCCAGTGGCTTGAAGCAAGGCATCCCTGTCTTGTGATTGATGTTTTGTAATATATAGTAGGACAATTGACAGCATTTCAGAAATAAGGCCAAAATTTATACATTATGTGCCAAGATGCATTAAAAATATGGAAATCACAGAAAAGGAGAATCCAGGAGGTTTAAAAATCAAGTCCTCTGTATAAATTACCATGGTAGCATTGGATCTGCATTTGCTGAGTAGGATTCTTGGTGTAACCCAGGACTCAGTGCATATAGAATATGCCTCAGCACTTTGGCATATTCTTTTTTTTTTGCAGAAGTTTTAATCTACTGAAATTAAGCATGCAAATAGAAACTGTGATGGGGGCACTGGGGGAAAGGGGCTTTACCTGATGTTACGTAGTCTTCAGAGTTTACTTTGATCATTTTTGCAGTATCTTTTTAAGCCTTGAATTCAAGTCAATCAGCAAAATAACACAGCCTCCTTCACCCCATGCCAACCCTTTCCCAGACACTCCAAATGGAGGGGTTTACCCCAAAAGAGGGAGAGAGACCCTATAATGACCTCAAAAATGTAGTGTCTGCTCTCAATTATACTTGAAAAGAGCTCAAGGGTTCCAGTGATGGATGACAGTATACAAATCTCAAGCAGCTTTGTTTAGTGTGTTTTGTGATATGATATAGGAGAGATAATTCTTACCCAGTGTTTTTTAAAGGAAATCCTGAGGGTGAATCAATTACCTTTCTTTTCTGAATCAATAGAGATGGGATGTATTGCAGTTACTTTATGCTTTAGCGGGTGCTCAAGCACAAAGGATGGCTGTTGACGATAACCATCGCAAAAAATGCCTTGCCATTTTTTTCTCTTTCTTCTCTTAAGGACACTACAGTCCCCTTAGTTCACACACTTCATCATTCCTAGTCACAATCTTTTCTCACCAAAGATTTAAGAGCAGGAGGAGGAAGGAAGCTCTCAAAATGAACAAAGTACGCACCAAGACATGGCTTGTAGTTCTAATGACAGCACTGCCCCTTCCCGAGACTCTCCAAACCCTCCACACTTGTGAATTTTGCCTCAAGAATGTTCAGATTTAGGAGATGTAGTAAGAGAAGATGGGTTATGAGCTGACACTGTGATGCCACCTAAGGTTAAATCAAGTAGTTGAGGCTTGGTCAAGGATAAAAAGACAGATTCCCCGTGTCTCTGCTTCTAAAGCAAATACCTTTATGGTTTTTGCAAAACACTTCTCTGTATCCCAACAGGTACACTTTTATTCAGAAAAAGGTAAAATACCGCTATACATAAGACATGATATTTTAAACTGATGTCTATTAACTTATTGCCCTTATAAACTTCATCACCATACTTTCAAAAGTATATTAATATGTGTGTGTAATGTGATTTAGCAAGACTTTATTGTAAGAGCTTCCTGACTGCAACCCATGTGGTAACCTGAGAGTGGGAGGAAGTGTCAGTAACACAAAGTGAAGCATCATCTGTGGTTGAAGTTTTCCTGAGAGGTATCTTAAGACACTTGGGATAGCACTTTCTCTTTTCCTGTTTGGATCTCTCCAGAGATCCTAATATATCTGAGGGGTTTGTATATGTCACTCAACTTATCCATATTGTCAGACTGGTATCTAAAGAATATGGGGGAACAGGAAAGTGCAAGCTAGATGAAAAGGATGGCTTCTTAAGCTCCTGCCTGTCTTGCCTGATACCAAGGTCCCAGGAGGGCTGAGGCAGTCCGAGGTGATAGAGAACTGCATTTGGCTTTTCCTTCTAGTTCTCTTCATCAGGATCCGCTTTTCTTTTCAGAAGTTGAGAGGAAACTAATGACACTAAAAAGACAGCGAGGGGTATCAGCACATACTGGCTCTGTTGGCTGCTGTTTCTTGCAAGGAGGAAGGCTGTGGCTTAATACAGAAATGAATTTACTTGTAAGAGAAGGTCCTGCTCTGTTGCACACGTTTCTTTGCACTTTGTGGCTTATGTAGCAATGAATTGAAAAGGAAAAAGAAGACAATTAAAAAGAAAATAATCTAATAATGCCTTTCTCGATGAGAAAGAAAGAAAATTGTACAAGCAAATGGGGACAGATTAGAAGTGTGGACAAGAGACTTTGAAATGACTTCACCTTGTGTTTCTCTACAACAATTTACATACATTGCACCACCCCAGCAATGCTGAAAACTCAGCAGAAGGGCTTTGTGGAAACCAGTGTGAAAATGGAGCACTTAGAGAGGACACCACACAAAAGTGGTATTGAAATCATTGAAGTGCTTTTTGGAGGGAAGTCTGAAGGTTTTGAGTCTGACCTCCTGCTTGAAGCAGGATGATCACAAACAGTAGCCAAGTCAGACAGGACTTGGTCAAGGCAAGTCTTGAAATCCTCTGAGGACAGAGATTTGTCAGCCTCTTTTGTAATGTGTGCCTATGCTGCTTTCTCGAATGTCCACTCTGAACCTTCCTGCCTGCCTTTGTGGCTCTTGCCCCTGTATTGTATTGTCTGCCAATGCCAACGAGAATTTGGCTATTATCTTTGTGTTAGATTTTACACTAGTTATAGCTGCCACTAGATTCAGTCTCAGTTTCCAGATGAACAATTTCGGCTCCCTCGGGCTCTCCATGCAGATCTGATCTGTAGCTCACTGGCCCATCATGACAGCAGTTTCGTTATCCTTTGACAGCTTCCAAGCATCACTCCTGTATGGGGAGGTCCAAAAATGAACACGATATTCCAACTGTGGCCTCAGTGGTGCCAAGCAGAGGGGAGTAATAGCTCCTCAGGCTCCTCACGTAGCCCATGTTGTGGTTTCCATTACTTGTGGTGGATGTCCTCTCTTGGTTTCTATTTAATTTGCTGCCCACCAAAACCTCCAGGTCTTTTTCAGCAAAGGTGCTCTTTGCCCAGGTGATTCCCTGGGATCATCCATGGGATTAGTCCATGGCAACTGCTAAACTTTGCATTTCTTTCCATTGAGAGTCATGAGGTTTCTATTGACTCCATCTTCAAGTTTATCAAAGCCCCTCTGGCATGAATCTCTTCTCGTTTTGTTGACCCCTCCCCTTAATTTAGTACCATCCACACATTTGCTGAGGATGCATG
Organism: Scolopax mira; assembly: GCA_004320125.1. Classification (NCBI taxonomy): domain Eukaryota; kingdom Metazoa; phylum Chordata; class Aves; order Charadriiformes; family Scolopacidae; genus Scolopax; species Scolopax mira. The sequence goes on from BJBW01002396.1 coordinate 20,422, forward strand.
TGCTATAATCAATTTTATGCAGACATCTTTAATGAGTGGGGCATTATGAATGTCCAAGCCTGCGATTTAAAATAGCTTCAAGAAATGCCAATGAAGTTTTGTCTGGGAGCCAGAGAGGTAATATTCTTTCTGTGCAAAGACTCTTTTTCTGCCTTGGAATATAGCATTCATCTGCAGGTAGTTCGATAATAGAAACAGGTTAACAAATTATGTGGAATTCAGGAAAGAAAGATGATTGTTTCTGAAAGTGAATTTTCTGGGTGAATAACAAAATAGTTTTGATATATTTCATTTTGATTGAAGACCAATCAGCTTAAAAGGGGCAACTACCAGCAAAAATGTTTCAAGGATATTTAAGGTACAGGAAGGGCTTTTTATAAAAGGTACGTACCCGTTAACTACCACCAGGGATATAAATGAAGCCTGTCTCTAAAAGCTGGATCCTGGAGCTGCTGCAATATTCTGAGGAAAGCAGCAACAGATACAGCTGCACCACAAGGGTGTTTTGTGAGTTTGAGATGAACCCTGTTTGGTGCCAGTGCAAGCTTCTAAAACCTTGAAGATCACCTTAATCACTTAAGGTAAAAATTAAATCTGTGCTGTTACTCTGCCTCAGAAGAGACGGAAGGAGCACTGCATTTCTCCCAAGGTATTTCTCTTTTCTCTTTTGCTTGGAGGGATCCCTTTAGAGAGGAGATCCTGCCAGCTTTCTTTTATGTTGCTTTCCACTGAGTTATTCCCCCTGGTTTCTCCTTGCATCCTTGGAGGAGAGAGAAGCAGCTTTTATACCTTCAGGGTGTAAAATCTGGCACTGTTGAGGTGAATGGAAATTTTGCTTTGACTTAAAGGCAATCAGAATTTCACCCTTAGAGTCTGCTCAGGAAAACCAGAGGATTTAATCTGAAGCATCGCACATTACATAAAAGAACAACATTAACCTCAATGCCACATGTAGAATTATTTCTGAGTGGAAATGAACAAAATTTTATAGAGTAATATTATTTTCAAGGCCTCCTCAGTAAGAGAAAATGTTACAGATGATTAAGAGAAATAAGAATTACAGCTTGAACTACTGAAAACCTCTTTCTGACACTGTCTCTTTAATTAGAAAAAATGAGCCTAACCAAGATGTATATCATCATTGATTTTTATAATAAGCTTTTAAAGCAAACATACATGGTGTCACCGTGCTATTTTATAACATACACTGCTAACCATTTATTCTGTCGTATAACAGTTCACCAGCAGACATATTTTATTATATTTTTCTGTGTAATAAAAAAGATAAAATCAATACCTATTATATGGCATACCTTCAAGGTTAAAAAGTACTAAATCTTGATGCTAACATCTTTCCTTGTATGCATTAATTTAGGAGCAATATAAATTCAATACAAATACGTTTTCTAGCTATATGGTTAAAACAAAATCCTAAGTGTAACAAAGGCTTTTGGTATTTGGCAACTAACATCAAGATAGTGATGCTGGACAGTGTGTTCACACAGATTGTTAAACTTTCCAGAAAATCTAACTATGAAAACCTGAGAAAGCTAGAGCATGGGACACATAGGATTGGAAGGAAAGATACTATGGTTTCACATATTTAGATGTTGTTCAATACGTAGATGTAGTCAATACGAAAATGGAGACATTTTCCTTGACTCTGCTGCTGGTAGTCATTTAACAACAATTACAGAGGACAGTTAATTTAATGATGAGAAGCATCAAAACTGAGAAAGTGAAAATGGAAGTGTCAAAGCCATCAGAAGACTTGTCTTTACTGGGTTATAGCTGAGGTATTTGAATGCCTAAATGGGAAGCAATATGATAATGTTGCAGCCTATTACCGTGCACTTTGTCAGTGCCTCGAGAAAGCATCACAAAAAAAAAAGAAAACCCAACACTTATCTCTGCTTATTATGAGTTAGTTCAAGATCTAATGTGATTGGAGTGGTAATGAATGAAGAAGGACACACTAAATCTCTTTTTTATTAAGCAGCTAAAGCTTTTGGGTTCCTGATGCAGTGATGAGTTTGTGGCAGATGTGAAGCAAAGTGTGCTTGTTGGCGATGTATCGTGCACAAAGTGTGTGCTTAATATATATTTTGTTCAGTGTTAAAGTAGAAATCTTTTCTATTCATTACTGCTTTTTCACCACTCAGCAATTAATTGTGTGTTGAGGTACTTATGAATATGCAATGACTGTTTCCTGCCTGTGAGCAGTCTTCCCCTCTATGCATGGGAAACAGTTGCATAGAGTTAACTAAGCTGAAACTCCCATTTCAGAATTAGATGTAATTCTAATAACATCCTTAACATGCAAAATGCAGATGATGCTAGAAATGCTAATGATCGGATTGATGGGACAAAATTCTGCCCTTGGGTTATAGCTGGTGGTGGGCAGGAGGTTTTCCTGGGTGCCATCCGGGTGAGGAGCCTCTCCCCGTGTGTTGCGATGCTTACGGTGAACGAAATAAACTTCCAGAGCTGAAGACAAAAAGAAAGGGCCAAACTGGGTCCCTCTTATCCCAAGCGTCTTCTGGTCCTGTTTACATCTGGATAATATGCAACATAAAATGATGAAATGTGGTGGTTTTTTTTTCCTCTTGGCTTTAGAGCCGCTCTCAGCAACTTCAAAGAACACCTTACACCTGGAATCATCCTTTAGTTTAAATTCAGTAACAGCATTATAAGTTCTTTAATGGACTTACTTGCATGATTTCTTGTTAAAACTTAACTCTCCTCCCAGCTGACTTGCAGAATAGCCCATGTTTTCCAAAGTATTTCTCAGCTGAAACACATCTTCTGAGGAGTGTGGCTGGACTTTTGCAAGTAGGATGAATTCACTGAGGTTGCAGATTTTTTCAACATTTTGGACATTGCAGAAGGATTCCCTGTTGTGGGCCAATGAGAAAATCTCTTTGGAAATCTCCATGCCAGTTATCAAATCCTTGCCAATTTCTAGATTTCTTCAAATTATTACCATTAACTATATCTTTTTCTATTGACAGAATTTGAAGGAAAAATTACATGGGCTAATTAATATTTGCACTGTTGGGTATTTTTTTTTGACAGCAGCAGCTGTTCAGTGAACCAAATACCTCATCACAGACACCATCTTTTTTTAACTTATATATTTACTGGCCTTTATTTTTAGATGAGTGTTTTCCAGATAAAACTTTGCTTTGTTTGGCCTTGGTTTAAAACACCTTGAGATAATTCTGCAAACATTGCAGAAGATGCTAATAACGTCATTTATAGAGAAATACATGTGTTTGGGTTTGTTGTTTTTTTTTTTTTTTTAATTAATAATTTGGTGAGGAAATAAAAGGCTAGCTGATAGATTAATGTCTTACATGCTCGGTGTAAGTTGGAGAGATGTTTCACTGGTGAGCTCTAAGCTTCTGGATACAGAGGATTAGATGGGAAATGCTCGTGCAACCTTAGCAGCATTACAAACAGCACTGCCACAATGAACAGAACAGCCTCATTGCAGCGATCTAAAGCCACTGCTGTTTTCTTTAAGGCAAACATTGTTTTTATGCCCTACAGATAAATCCCATTTTAAGCTTTGATCAAAGCAAATACACTCACTTTGAGGCTTCGGGCAGATGTAAATTGCTTTGTTATACCCATGCATTTGCATACATTTGCAAGGAGACAGGGTCTACGTGTAATGGTGCCTTTTATTTTTGATGGTGCGCTGAAATTCAAGTAACCAGTGAGTTTTCTGCCGTTGAGAAGGCAGAAGTTTCTCTGCAAAGGAAATAAATGGCACAAGGGAAGGGTTGCACGAAGCTCCGTCGTTGCCAGAGCTGTGCGATGAGGCCACGCAGGGCCCTGAACATCAAGAGTTGGTTTATTTTATTTATTTTGCTGTTCCTTGCGGTGAAAAAATGACAATAGTTTTAGAGGGGCATTTCTGTCGTTTGGCCACTTCTGGAAAGACTGTGCTAAGAGTGGATGAAATGTGCAGATTGCCAAAATATCGGGTATATGTCTGTGTTACAGACTTCCATTTGTTTTCTTATATATTTCTCTACTTAGTTTCCTGAATTAAATTGGATTAACTTTCTCTCTCTCTCCCAATTAATGCTGTTAACAGTAATAACAACCATAATGTGTGAACATCTGGCATTTTAGTACACAGTAAGCTTTTAGAAATACCAGATATGAATCTATTGAAATCTGTCTCTATAGTGATTTTCCCAGCGTTTTGTGGCTTAGACGATGAATTCTTCTTTCCTCTCTGGTTTCCTTTCATTAACAAGGTTTGTTAATTCTTTAGATGCCAGGGTTAGATAATTAAATACCCCTTTGTAATTACCGCGGTGCCTGTGGGTTTGAGACCTCTAGCTCATTAGGCAGGATGCCGTCCTTCTAAGATATTTGAGGGAAATACTTTCATACTCATCAAAGATCTCTGTGGCAAATTAAGGTCACGGCTGTCTCTTTGACAGCCTGAAGTTTAAGGGTTTATTATTTTTGGTTTTTTTCATAGTTACCAATAGGGTAGTTCACAGCAGATACAGCTTTCTGAATCCAAATATTGAGCAGTTGGTTCTTCACAACTTGTGTGCTTTCGGTGGCAAACACGTTGCCCTTATAAATTACCCATTGCTTCTTCTCTGTAGCGAGCAGAGAGGTTTTTTGGGGCTGCCTGCACTTTCCTACGCTGTAAGCTGAAGATTGGCCTTCCGTTGTCTTTTATTTCTACCCTGTTGCAGCTCTTGACCATTTTCCAAAATTGTTTATTATGGCTGAAGAAAGAATTGGAGCAAACTTCCAATTATCCCCCCTTGTAATTTGGAGAAAGTGCTAGCTGTCAGCCGCAGGTGAAAAATATGAAACTCACAGTGGGGTTGCCCTTCACTCCATTATCTGTCCCAGAGATTTCTGTTGACTTTCTGTCATCTATTTCGATGGCTTTCCGAACCCGTCTTCACTGAATTCAAGCAGTTTGTGTCAACCCAGTGGTGAGGCTGGGTTTGCTGGTGAGGATTTGTGCTACGAGGTGTGAACTTCTGGTTCACTTCATCCTTGTGCTTTTGTTCATAAAACTTTGTATGATTTGAGTCTCTGCACTAAAAGGGGAAAGAAAAGACTTTGCTATTATAGAAGGATCATAAAGAGGCTGAATACTCAAATGGCGACTGATACAGTATTGGTTGCTTAATGGAAAAGAAGCAAATAGAGGCAACGAACTCTAACATGAAACCCCTAGAAGTGCACTAAAAAGGTGAAATAGGAGATGGATGTGGCTGATTTAGGAAGTAAACCTGGTTTTAACCTGCAGTATAGTTGGAAAAGAGCAAAAAATCCTTCCCAGATGGAAGATGGTAGGGGTGCAAGTGTAGCAGATGAAAACGGGTTAATTGTGTGCCCCCGTCCTCACTCATGTTAAATTCTCTCCTCTGCTTAGATAGAATCAGGAAGGTGGATTGGAAAGTGAGCAGATCTGAGGCATCTAGAGAAAAACATGAGTTGAAGCTTGTTTAAACACCCTATGGAGGCAAAGTTAATTTTTGTGTGAGGCGGAAGCCAGCTTATGAGCTGCAGAGTGCACTCAGAAGGGAGCCCCAAGATGTTTTTCCCTACTGGAAAATTAATAGGGAGTAGCAGGCTGCTCTTCTGCTGGCTCGAGGCAAGCAATGGGAGGAAGGGCATCCCAAAGCCTGCCTCACAAGCCTACCAGCACGTAGAAGGGGGAAGGGTGTCACCACCGATCTGCCAGACGGAGCATGTTAAAGGGCAGCCTGCTGAGCAGGGAAGGCAAGAAGCTTGAAAAGCCAAGCACATTGATGAGTGCACCATCTCCCCCAGGAGGAAAACGAAGCTGCAGACAGTGTTTGCAGTTGCATCACACTGATTCAGAGAGGCAGAGTTGGGGGTGCAGGTACAACTTGGATTTATTGGGTTGTATTAGTAAACAAATGCGTTTGATTGTGGCTCAAACAAAAATGCCAGCTCCCCAACTTTAGGGCTCTGCATGAGTCTTTGCTTGGAGCCTGGCTGGTTGAGCTGACAGGAAAATTCCCATCGACTAATGTGGAGCTGAGATTGGAATCATTATGTTGCAGGAGAGATGTCTGACAGGGCAGAGCACTCCAGCTCTGGAGTTCTCAGCACAGGAAAGACATGGACCTGTTGGAACAGATCCCGCAGAAAGCCATGAAGATGATCGGAGGGCTGGAGCACCTCTGCTATGAGAACAGGCTGAGAGATTTGGGGTTGTTTAGCCTGGAGATGAGAAGGCTCTGGGGAGACCTTAGAGCCCATTCCAGTCCCTAAAAGGGGCTACAGGAGAGATGGGGAGGGACAGAGGAATGATAGGAAGAGGGGTAACAGTTTTAAACTGGAAGAGGGGAGATTTAGATTAGATATTAGGAAAAAGTTCTTTACTGTGAGGGTGGTGAGACACCAGAACAGGTTGCCCAGAGAAGCTGTGTCTGCCCCATCGCTGGAGGTGTTCAAGGCCAGGCTGGATGGGGCTTNNCTGCCCATGGCAGGGGGGTTGGAACTCCATGATCTTTAATGTCCTTTCCAACCCAAATCATTCTATGATTCTTTGACTGAGGGTTACAGAGGTTGAGAAGTACCTGAAGAACAAAGGAAATGCTACTGGGCAAAGCTACATCCAACTATAAATCTCATGAAGAGCATTATAGTCTCTTTGCATCTCCATAATTTTTATTTTTTAACTCCCATGAATCCCATAACAGGCATTAGAATAAAAGAAAAGCATCACATTATCAACTGTATTTCAAGAGTGCTGTGCCTCATGTGGTCATCTCTGATGCTGAGCATCACCTGTGAACTTTGATGTCCAAGAATTTTAACTCTACAGGTATGATGGCTTTTACTGACATGGAAGTTGAAGGCCATAAATAACACTATAATATGCAAAGTTTTCAGTTTATAGTGCTGTAGTGCATGGAGCTATGAAGCAGATTTTCATAAATCTTCTCTTTTTATCTCGTGTGATGGTTTCTTTTTAGATCTTACCCTGCCAGCAATTTTCCACTTTGCCGGACAAATGAGTGCATATAGGCAGAATGTCCATGGCAGTTGAAAGGTTAATGGAAAGAAAATGTAGTGACATCAAAGTAAGTTTTATTAAGTGAAGCTTTGATTTTCTCCATTATTGGCTCTTTTGTATGAACAAACTTAAATTCTATATAAAGCGCACAAGCACAGACTACTCATGAGCTGAAAGCACAAGAGTACAGCAAAGAATATTAATTTGTTGTTTTTCTATAGTTCCTTCCAGCTGAAGGTCACAATGAATGCATTACATTTCAAGCATCTCTACTCTTACATGTGTGTTAAATATTACCAGTTTCTAATTATAAATAAATAAGAGACCGAGGCAGAGAGTTGCATATTTAAAGACGAGAATAAATATCTAAGGCAGCTTTAGGAGGGGAGGTTGGATATTTTAGTTCCCAGGTTTGGCCCTTCCCTAAATGAGAATTTTTTCTTTATAAGGCTGTTTCTGTGCAGTTACTGGACACAGCCCTGTCAGCACTAAACAGATAAATAATAATAATCCGACAGATTCACGGTTGCACCTGACATACCAAATTTATTTGAGAAAACTCTACTGCTGGCAAATACCGATTCCATGTCTGCATGCTGATTATGGGATAACTACCTTTTGTGAAGAAGAGAAAAGCCTATTGTTTTAAGGGGTTTTCAGAAAATTAATCACCTGACTTTCCATTACACTTGAACAATTTCAGTTATCTTAAGAAAATCCGCACATAAAAAAAAAGAAAAGAAAAGATCCTCTAATTTTCTAAATTGCAAAAAGAATTCTTCTCTTCTTGTGTTCATTCCACCCAGGTTGGCTGCTGTGTTATTAGTGCTGCATGACTTGAAGGCTGTAAAATGGAGAGATAGGTTTGAATTTAGGTGAAGCCATGCAGCACTGGCATCGTTCCTGTTTCCTGTAGGATGTGGGGTTCATCTCAAACACCTGGAATGGTGAAGGGTTCTTGAGCAATTGAGGATGAAGAGTAGAGGAAGGATAAACATACACCAGGAAAGGTTTCTAAATGTGACCCCAGCCTTTTTAGAACAAGAGGGGATGGCTCCAAGCTGCAACAGGGTAGGTTTAGACTAGACATTAGGCAACAATTCTTCATGGGAAGAGTGGCCAGACACTGGAATAGGCTGCCCAGGGAGCACCATCCCTGAATGTGTCTAAGAATCCTTTAGATGTGGTGTTGGGGGATATGGGAGAACTTTGTGGAGAAGGGTTGATGGTTGGACTCGATGATCCCAAGGGTCTTTTCCAACATGAATGATTCTATGATCCTATGATTTTTCAAGGACTGAAGAGTGGTGGTGACTTTGAACCTCCGTTTTAGGCAGGGGGAGAAAGCAGGAACTCTGTGTATGTTACAACTATAGATTTTTGCGGTGTTTTTAAAGATACGCACTTGACCTTTTTGTCAGTAGCTTTATTGAGGGATTTAATTTTGTCTTTTTGACATAGAATAATGTGAAAATAGAAAATCATCATTGGCATATGCAATATTTAGCCAAAAATATAAGCAGTGTTTTCCATGAGCTTTTTCAGTTAACAGTAGGTAATATATCCATTTCCAACCCTGATGAAATAGTATTGGATATTGTATTTTTACACTGTTTTGGGAGGAAAAAAATCAAGTTTCTCCTATATCCAGTGATCGCACGTGATATGTCAGTGGTGCGGTACCCTGTAAATGCAGATTTTGTAATGATACACTGGTCCTTTATTGGTCAGATTCTTTTCGCCCTCTGTGTTATGGCACCTTCCACTGCAGATCAGGTATATAACTTGTCATATATGGGATTTATACTCACAGCCTATATCTTGTCCCATGTGGAAAGATTTGTGAATATAAGCGTATGTATAGCTGATCCCATATAGGGATGTTATTCCACTTTCATTACACCAGTACCATTTAAAAATGGTGATGTAGAGAGGAAAAAAAGAAAAAGAGACAAAAAAAACCCAAAGGGAGACAAAACCACAAGGATCCAAAATCCCATTGACAGTCAATAAAGCTTTAACAGAGGCGTTATTTATATCCTTTTATAAATGTTATCCATTTTTCCTGGGTGCAAAGTGCAGATTCTCAGTGGAAGGCTGGCTGAACACAGTGTGTCTTGAGGGGGAGGATGGGAAGAAGATAACAAGGCCACTGGGGAAGGACACAAGGCAATGGAAATTGTCTCGGTCGTAGCAGAGTGGTGGGTAAAGAGGCATGAAAAAGGAGGTGTGAGAAGGGTGGGTGTATAGGAGGGGGAAAAGAAAGCAGAGGGCTTAGGGGGAAAGTACGAGCCGTCATGCTCTTGGGAAGGCTGGCTGGGGAGGAGAAGCCTGGCTGCCCTTTGCTGCCAGTGAGGTCTCAGGAATAAGCCCTGTTGTTCTGCTCACATAGTTGCATCTCCCGTCATTTTAAATGGTAAGATTTTAAGGTGGTTGGTAGCTGCAGTTTCTAAAGGTGTCTTGTCCACCAGTTGACCATGTGGCATAGTTTCCATTGCAAGTGAATGCCAACCCAGTGAGTCCTTCTGGGAGGGGCTGTTGGGTTGCTCAGGTTGGGTCATGTCAAATGCTGGGTTGGGTCATCCCTGAACCTAAGGACACTGGGTCCACTTTATTTATAAAAACCACTTTATATATAATTTTTTTCTAATCCTTCATAGCAAAGACTTGACCCAGGGACTCTCTTCTTGCATTAAGCCGCCCACCATTGTTGAATTTCATTTTAATATATCTGAGGAATTGTTTCGAGGCTGTAGAGAGTTGCATGGTCAAAATGGAAATGAGTTGAAGAAAACACAGCATAATTAAGAATTCCGCAATTTTACGTATCAGTTCCCTTATGATAATTGGCCTGCAACATGAAATATTTAAAAATGCAATCAAACTCTGTCTGTACACATGAGGAGATGTTTGTGTATCTGTATCTGTTAGCACTACGCCATGTATTAGTTGCTTGCAGCTAATTAGTCGCTAGCTACTCAGAGCATCTGTATTTCAGATCCCGTGGGACTCTAAGGAATGTGACCTTATTTTAATGCTTTTCTGTGCTTTGAGAATCACTCCTTTGTATCTGCTACTGGGACATGACATGTTTTGTTGCTTTAATAACAATAATGCTTAGCACTCTTTTTGGATTTAGATCCCAAGGACATCTACAAAACTAGACAAACATTAGACAAATCGCATCTCCTACTTTAGAGGTGGCCACTTAAAAATCAGAGTGATCTGATTAATTATTGGGTAATGCTTGTGCAGTGGTTACAATAAACTGTGCTGGAAGTGCCAAAGTCAGGACTCTGCCCTGGGTCCTACCTGCACATCTCCAGTGGCATCTCTCCACTCCTTTTACTCGTCCAGTAGGTTCTCCCCATGGTACTGCTGGGGGGATCTGCCCCAAAGGCAATGGGCTGCACTGTGCTCCATCACAAAACACAATTGGAGTACACCCATTTACACTGGTGACTTGTGGTAGAGATTGTGGTATCTCTCCAGATAAGGAGAGAAAAAGGAAATAACAGCTCTACTTCTAAACAACTTGTATTTCTAGGGGTGTCTGCACAGCAATCCTGTGAGATACTGGGGCTTTGCTCTTCTTTCCCCAATGTCCTTCTGTCTACAAGGCTGAGGAGAAGTTTGAGCTCCCTGGAACAGATTTATTTCCACAATAAAGAATCACATTGATGTTTTTCAGGCTGAGGGAAGTTTGATTAAAGAGGTTTATTAGAGTTTGTCTAGAATTTGGTATAATGCTTGGTGTGTAGTTCTTAAGTACACTGAAGTTTGCCAAATCAGTACTTAGCTTGTATTTTTATGTTGTTTGTATTTAGTAGATGATGCAAGACTGTTTTTTTCCTTTATTTACCACTAGAGCCACATTAAATTTGGAGCTTGTTCAGTGGCTATTTTCTCTTTAAAAGGCCATATTATGTAGGATGCTGGTATCTTGCCACTTGTATTCATTAAAGATCTCATGGCACTTCTGGCAGGAACTAGGTGGCTGGACTTCATGTCCTGGCTTGTACTCCAGTTTGCACTGGCCAAAGTCCAGTAGGAGTAATTATATTCTGCATGCCTTAATTCCCCCAGTAATTTCAATTAGAGTTAGTATTGTTCTTTGTGCCTGATCCTAAAATGATGCGTGGTGTTGCTGTGTGATTAAACTGTTGCAACATTTCATCCCAGAGGTAGGTAAAATGATCTTGGCTTCACACTTTGTAAAGCATTTCCTTGGGATGAACGGGGAAAATAAGCGTAAAAGATTATTATTGTTTATCTGAGACATATTGATGGCAAGGGTTTCTGCTTGTTTGTTAGTTGGTTTTTTTACACTAAAGCAAGGAGTGTTTGAAACTCAAGACATAATGAAGAAAGTATAATCAGGCTTGTTGCTCAAGGTGGTTTAAAGGTTTTAAAGCAAATGAAGATAATGTACCTTAATTGCATTTGCATAATGGACATAGTTGAAATCAGGTCCCTTTTTTAAATGTCTGTGACTTCCTCGGTGGCGTATGCGAGAGCCAACCTGCTACCTGTGGCAAAAGGGAAAACTGGAACTCAATCTGGATGGAGTTTAGGATGTGATCAGAGTTCAAATGAAGATGTAGCTGTGCTTAGTGCACAGGGAGGCAGCCGTCCTTATTCAAAGTGGTCATGTGGTCGCATTTGGGATTTACCAAGTCCTTGATCTTTGAGATACTGAATGAGCTCATTCCATCTGACTGCACACTCAAATCAAGCCTGAATTGCAGAAGATAAAACCTGCTGCAGAGTGCAGACGCGGTGGGGGTTTTTTTCCACCCCAGTATTCACCTGGCCCCAAGATGTCACACCTAAGCTGGATTAAAAAAATCTTTGATGGCTAAGAAGCATAAATAACATTACAACAGTTTCCTGGAGTCAGAGGAGTCCCTGAACAAGGGCAAATCATGTGTATGTTCGTTCCTGAGCGGGGAACTGTCCCTGGGGAGGTGAACGTACCTACAAGTTACCTTCATGTGCTGTCCCGTATCAGCACAATTGGACATGCTGCTTTTTAAGCCTACAAACCCAACTTGTTCCTGGAAGTAATGTAGATCCTTGGGGAAAAAAAACAATCTTCCTTGCTCCAGAAATTGTCCTTGGTATCACATGTCAGTAGCTCCCCCTGAAGCAATCTCAGCAAGGCTGAGACAATCGACAGCCAGGCATGAATGCATTAAAATACCATGGAAAACACTCCGAATGAAGTGAAAATTTGTGGGTGCTGGGTGATATTTTAGAAGAAAAGGTTGCCTTCCTGATAGCACAATGGTTCCCTTGAACCGGTGACTTTTGGGGTTAAGAAGAATCTTTAAGAGCAGTGTTTTGGGCAAGGTGCTCCTTTTACCTCTTATAATTTCAAAAGCTTTGTAAAATGCTCCTGAGCTGCAGTTTCTCAGCTTTAAATAATTCAGGACTGAAAGCAGTGGCCCTTACTGAGGCAAAGCTCTTAATTGAAGTCAGTTTTTTTGCTTGGGCAGGTCAGACTTGACTGAAATAAAACCTAGGACGCTTGATAGGAAACAAGCTTTATTTAAAAAAAAAAATCCAGTTAAAATACTAGTAACTATTCTTTTAATAAACAAAAAAGTGTCCTTCCAACAAGGGCAAAATTTACAAGAACTCACGTATCACTCGGATGTATCTCTTTCTTTGACTGTTTGGTGTGTTTTGAAGGTGAGCAGAAGGCACAAAGGTTTTTGTAGACTTGTCCTTGTTTGCAGACAGCAGGTTCCTTGTGCAATAGTATTTTTGTTTTTTCATTCACAGGAGCATTAGTGTGGCATATTCAACCAACAATACTGGTGATCTCCCATAATTGTTCACGATGAACAAATTATGATGAACAAAACCTTGGGTTTTTTTGTGTAATGCCTGTCAACAAGCTAACTTTATTTGTTGTTGTGATTGCCATATAAAATGTGTGGACCATAACTGGTCAGGCTCCTCTGGCATCACCGCAGCATCACCCACTGTGCCTTTGCTCTGTGCTGGGCTGGAGTCAGGGTGAGACACCCCTTGGGACCTTTATCTTCCTGTCCGTGGGCTGTGACTCATGGATGGGTTTCATGGTTTCATGGATGGGAATTTCTCTTTAAGCATTTCACTGTTCACTCCGTGTTGTTAGAGGGTGAGTAGTTCTCACTGTTTGTCCACCAAGGCTTGAGGGTTGAAAGCAGGAAGCTATAAGTTGGGGACGAGTCTTTGGAAACCATATGAATGACATGTTTTAACATGTCAAAATAAGGACTTAAGTGAAGAATTCCCTTTTGGCAAAGTCTCAAAGTGCAGGCGCAGATAGGATGATAACATGGATGAACTAAGTAGAAGTTCATTATTGCAGCGATGTTTCTCACAATTGATCTTAGTTAATACAAGCCACACTTCAGCATCTGTGTTGCTGAAATATGGTATATGTTAGGGGAGACCGTTCCTGCAGAGGAGGAATATGCTTGGGCCAATGACGTTTTTCTGAACATTCATGTATATATATCCATATGAGAAATAAATTCTGCTTTACTTAAATTTGTAACTTTTACATCCTGTGTTTATTTGTTTGAAGAGGTGTAAAAGCATTTTGGATAAAGGAGGGTTTGGGTTTGGTCCTCCTTTTGATCTTTAGTCTACTTCTTAAAGCCTTTTTTGAATCAGAAAGTCCTTTCCAACCCAGACAATTCTATGGTGCTGTGGTTTCAGTTCTGCAGTTGTGCTAGTTGTGGTCAAAGCATGTTACCCCGTAAAAGATTAACATAAACCATTATGTGTTCTAATGGATAGTTGTGATAACTTTATTTTCAGAAATTACTTAGGCAGAGGGTGCGCTGTGATTTGGTGCTTGGTAAGTAATCTGTGACATTGATTCTTAAGATGTCTGGATGTTTCTTGAAGAAAATAATCATGACTGTAGTTGAGACTACAGCTGTAAAACACAAGATCTGTTCTTGGGTAATTCAGTAGATGCTGAACATGCTCAGGCTCAAGCCCATAAGTGGAAAATAATATATGATGGTGAATCTATTTCAGCAAGCATCTTTAAAAATCCATTGCTGCATTCTTCTTTCAGCTGATGGCTATTTCTGGTATATATCTCATTTGCCTGGTTTATGCCATCTGTTTTCTTTCCAAGTTTAGTATAATTATATTAGTTACCCATCATACTTTGAAAGTTTTAAACATTGCCATGAAAGTGTGTGGAGAAAGTTGAAGTCATTGTTGTCTTTTGGCTTTGAATTCCACAACATCTAAGAACATTATGTCAAAATAGCTGCTTTAAGAAAAAGCACAACTACCACCTTGAAAAGTAAATTGACTTAATAATGGTATAGATAATAATCTAACTTCTGTATGCTGCAGATGTGAATTGTCAGAGGAAAAAGAAGATAAAGCAGTATATCATCAATAGGACTAGTTCTTAGGTGGGGTTTTTTGCATAATTTGCATAGTAATGAAAGACAATTATATTCTTATACCTCATTGTAAGCTCATATGAATCACCTTCAAAATAATTTATAGTACATGTATGGAAAGAAAACCTGTATCATTTTACTGATGTTTCAGCTTGGTCATGTCAGCCTGACCTTCAATCACTGTCAATTGTCCCCTTCAAACCAATCAATGAGAACGTTATTAGGAACAGTAAGCGATTGCTTATGACAAATCAGTGCAATGGGATTAAATTGTTAGTGCAAATATTCATGATTGCAGCTGTAGGTGCAAGGAAGTGGCCTGACGGCAGGAATGCTTAAATCTGATCCCTAGACTTAGGCTTGTCAGTACTTCCAGGAATAAATGTGTGGAAAAGGTAGTAAACAGGACACCAGAGTTGAGTAGATGGTTTGTTGAAAAAATTGCATGTGAAACTTAAAACAGCAGAGAGAGCAGCAATAGCAACCTACCCTTGATAAAGTGGTGTGTTTAATTTCTGCTGCAGATTGAATTCAGGTCTGCTTCATGCCATTAATTGCATGTTCCTATGCTGTGATGCAGTTCCTGTCACAGAGGAGCTTGCTTTTCTTGAATCTGTACTCAAGCTTTGAGCAACCTGCTGATGGAAACCTCTCAAAACTGTCTTCCATCCCACGAGGAGGACGTGCTGCTGTGTAATGCAGGCTCTCGCTGAAAGGTGTGGGCAGGGTCTGCATTTCCCAGATAGCTTCTTGGAGTAGTCACCAGTCCAAATCCATCTGGAAAATGGGACTGGAGACGATCCAGCTTGACACATGCGTCTATGATATGCAGTGCTGAACGCAGCCTTTCTATTTGTTTCTGGCTTCTAGAAGGTGACAGCAACCAAAATGATGACTTCCTCTCTTTCCCCAAAGTATTTCATCTCAGAACTAAGAAGCTACTGCTCTTCCTGGTTGCAGAGAACATGCTGCTTCTTCTGGGCCATTCACACTTCTGTCTTGTTCACAGTTTTCAGTGTCAAATCCAGTTTCCCATTAGGACTCTTCATCTTTTCTGTTGAGTTACTACCAAAAGACTTTCTTTCCTATCCATGCTGGTCAGTTAGGTCTTCTGCTGACTGTGAGGAGCCCAAGTCACTCAAAAGATAACAGACTACTCCAAGCAGCCATCAGAAAATGGTATTTTTTCATGTGCTGACAAAGGAAGACCACTTTTAGCAAGTGCTGTGTGCCGCTTCCATCCTCCGTAGCTGGAAAATGGTTGCTGAGAAGAGCCAGTGGATCCAGAGGAGAAAGCAAAGGAGAGGGAAAAGAAAGGAAAGCTCTTCGTTGTTTTTTGTGCACATGTATGGTAGAGAGCAGTAAATGTGGAAAACAATTGTGTGGGGAAGGGAAAAATATTAAAATAGCCGGAAACTTCACATAGAACCTTCCTTATAGTTTTATTGTTTGGGGTTTTTTTTGATTGAGCAGTTGTAGGTAGGTCTGGATCCTTTTCAGAATCTATTTTGGTTCCTCCTTGTGAACTAATACTATTTCTGGCGTTTGTCTTGCTCAGGATATTTACTAATCCTCCTGCTGCTCACCTTCTCACACTCCCCTGCGATACAGAGTATTGCTCATCTCTGGGAGGGCTTATGGGTTATACTGAACCCCCCTACACTTGTGAGAAGAAGTTCTAGCCACTTTGCTTGCCGTTTTGTTTATTAAAGAGCTGAAATGATGAAAGGCCCCTTCCTAAAGCATAATAGTGCACATCGTTGTAGTGGCAGAAGCATTCGGTGCAAAGTGAGGTTTTCCAAGGGACTGATGAACCAAACAGAACAATTACATCGCTGATGGCCTAGGACTGAGTGGGACTGTGTTTTGAGGACAATCAGGTGAAACAGTGCACTGAAAACAAAGGGGCTGTTGTGAGAGAAAAGCCGAGAGTAAGTATTTGGGTTACACGCTGGCTGGCTGAAGAGCAATCAAGTGGTGTCTTCTGTTTCTGTGCCCATAGAAATAGGGCTTGTAAATAAAGGATGTGTTAAAGGGACTTTGGAGTTCCTCATGAGATCATCTTTCTTGTTGGAATTAGTGTGAGATGATTTGATTGAAACAGGATAACATTACTCTGACACTAGTCAATGACAAGTGCAGGCTCCTCACGTGTTAACTAATTTGTCCCAGCAGCACCTCATTTCTCATTCTGTGAGGAATGAGATATTTCTGTCAATGTGCTTTCCTGTAGTGCCACGGATCCATCTCTAGCTCCTGGGCCCTGCTTCAGCTGTTCTGCCTCTGCTTTTCCAGCCTTGGAAAACACACCTCCCATTTCCACTGCCAGCTGCCTTTCTTCTGTCAGTGTAGGTGTCTAATAGGTCAATCTTTGGAAAGTATCAGCTTTATTTTCAGTTAAACTTAATATTAAACTTCATCTCACTCTGCTTTGCTGCAAGCTTGATAAAAGCTGTTGTCACTTCCATGCTTCCTTAAACAAAGTACAACGTTCTAGTGTCATTAATTGTTATTTCTGAGGATTGTGAAAAAGGAGAGTCCATGCAAGCATCTGTGTTACAGACTCCAGTCATCAGAGAGATGATTTATATACATTACATATGTTCAAGGTAAATCTTTGCAGTAAATTTTGACATAGTGAGAAAAAAATCTAGTTTAGAAATGGTGTTGCACACTGGATTGGATCAAGCCAGGAATTAATAACCCAAGATTAGGTATTAACTTAAAGCACTGGCCGCTTTATTGAATATATTCAAACAGGGGAAAATCAGCCCCAAGCTCCCAAATGTCATGCACAGAAAGTGAAAAGTGGGTTATTCACAGAGCCCTCTTCACTGCAAGCAGCTGCTTGTGTTGAGCGAATTTTGGGTGACCTTTGTGTGGCTGCAGCAAGACAGGGGTGCAGAGTGTCTGTCCCGGAGTCTGCAGGGGGTTCAGGAGATCCAAGCTCTGGCCCTTCCAGGCTTGTTGGATGCAGCTTGGCTTCTTGCTGTCTCTGCTCTCCTGGCTGTGAGGAACAACCTCTGTAAAGAGCTTTGAAGTCTTTACTACTCTAAGGGCTAATTATTGGATAATAATTTAATGACTTCTCCCAGTTGTTCCAGCTAATATATACCCGTGTAAGAATTTGAAACAGTATGTCAGCTCTTTTTACCGGTAAAAGAAAAACCTTGAGTTTTTCAGTGTCACTGGTAAAGGGTAGCTGAAAACAGGATTGCCAGCTGCCACATGGTTTCCTGGTACCCATAATATTTGCAAGATCTCAAAGCCAAAAAATCAGTTTAAGAGATGTGTGGCCTTAGCCCACCTAATGTATAATATATTAATTAGTAAAACTGTTTTTTAATCTTCCTTTACCTTTCCCTGCTCTTCATCTGATTCCCATCCCCATTATCTGTGTGATTTGCCTGCAGGTGTTATTGAAGGCTTTCTCTCCAGAACAGTTTATTTTGTCCAAAGCTGGGGTTAACCTTTGCTCCCCTGTTTCATACTCTCACCGTTACCCGGGCTCCGCTCTGCTTTTTTACAAATGCTGCTTCCTGCCATTACCTTTCCTTTTACCACTTCAAACAAAACAAAACAACCTCCCCTCCCCAAAGCCCCAGGTTTCACCAGCAGGCATCCTTCTCTATTCCATTTTCTTTGCCGTGCTTCATTTCAATTACATGGCGAACGTGGTTTCCCTTTGAAGTTCCCCTTCTGCAGTTCCCCGGCTGCTCGGCTCTGTATTGACTGTCCCCCATCGTTGTGTATCATCAGCAGATCTGACAAGCTCACAGCTGGTTCCTCCGCTGTAGTTACTGCTGATTAGAAATAAAAAGGGGTCTTATTGAACGTTCCCCCTCTACTTCCCATCTTACCGGCTCCTACAGCCCATATTCTCATCGCTGCTTTTGCAGGTGGTCTCTTTCACCAATTTAATTACTTCTCCCCCCAAAACAACTGAGGGTAGAGACATCCAATATAGATTAGGTTACATGCAGACCACCAATATAGAAGTGCTGGAAAGCACTTCTGAGGAGAAGGACCTGGGGGTCCTAGTGGATTGTAAACTATCCATGAGCTAGTAATGTGCCCTTGTGGCCAAGAGGGCCAATGGAATCCTGGGCTGTAGAGGGAAGAGTGTGGCCAGCAGGTTGAGGGAGGTCATTCTCCCCCTCTACTCTGCACTGGTGAGGCCACAACTGGAATCCTGCATCCAGTTCTGGGCTCTCCAGTTCAAGAGAGACAGGGAACTATTGGACAGAGTCCAGAGTAGGGAACAAAGATGATTGAGGGATTGGAGGGATTTCCTCCTGATGAGGAAAAGGCTGAGAGAGCTGGGACTCTTTAGTCTGGAGAAGAGAAGGCTGAGGGGAGACCTTATTAATGCTTACGAGTATCTAAAGGTTGGATTGAAGGAGGATGGAGCCAGACTCTTTTCAGTGGTTCCCAGTGATGGAACAAGGGGCAACAGGCACAAGCTGGAACATGGGAAGTTCCACTCAAATATGAGGAAAAACTTCTTTAGGGTGAGGTTGCCAGAGCCCTGGCACAGGCTGCCCAGAGAGGTCGTGGAGTCCCTTCTCTGGAGATCTTCAAGCCCTGCCTGAATGCAGCCCTGAGTAATGTGCTCTAGGCGTTCCTGCTTTAGCAGTGGAGCTGGACTAGATGATCTCTAGAAGGTCCCTTCCACTCTGACAATTCCGTGATTTGTGATCCTTTCAGTTTTCTGGAGGTTTCTTTCACTAGTGCAGATCCTAGGATTACAGCCCAGCAACCAAGTTTTGTGTGTGCACACCCTGACTCCCACACCCGTGCACCCAATCAGTTAAGTCAGAAAAGAAAATTTCCCCTTAGTTTGATGGTTCTTATAAGACAGATACCCCATCTCCATCCTTCACTGTGCTGTTAACTATAGACCTGGAGGTCCCAAAAGAGGTAGATGCTGCTGCTGCATGGTGTAAAGCTAGAGTGAGCAAGGCACCCTGGAGATAGACAAATGAATACGTTCCTTAAATTTGCTTTGGGAAAAATCAGACTAATTACAGCTCTGTAGGATCTTTGAGGAAGGCACTTTGTCCTAGTGGAGGTGCCTGCTTGAACCTTCCTCTGCTTGGCAGAGAACATTTAGCACGGGCAACAGAAATGCCTTAATCTCTGAAAAAGGCTCCTTCTCTCAGGGTGAGAGAATTTATTAATTTTCTGTATTGTTTGGGTTTTAGTTACTTTGCTGAAAGTGTCCACAAGGGGCCAGTCTACTGATGACTTGGGGATGCAAACACTTTTCTGCGGGGAGATGGAGTGAGACCCTCCAAATTCTGGGCATACCTATGGTACAGCCTGGCAGTAAGAGAGGAAAAGCATCCTCTCTTTGCCTGAGCTGCACTGAATTTGACACACTGATGTGAAAGATTCTTTAAATTATTTCTTTAAAGCCACCGGTCTCCTCTGCCATCTAGTCCTTTGCCTTATTGTGTCGCTACTTTGTGGTTTTAATTAATATTATGATTATACCGCAGACATGCTTCTATAGCGTCTGTTGCTGTGGCAGCTAGACACTTTAATTACAGAGATTAAAACACAAATCAAGGACAATACAGGGTTGTTATGATGGTAATTACCAGATTTGAATATTTGTAGAAAACTGGCCACTTGAGCCACTGAGGTTAATATACAAAGACGTGCCAGTTGGTTCTCTCCTGGAGACCCCTGTTCAGGCGGCTGCTTGGGATAGGGAAGGGAGAGCAGGGAAGGAGCCTTCTTGCTGTCACCTTCCTGTAGTGTTCAAGCTGTTGAAAGAATTGATACTTTTAGCCCAGGAGGTATCAAATTTACTCATCCAGGATCCAGACTCTGGGGTCTCAATTGTTTTCTTCTGTTCTTTATTTTAAAATAATATTTTGTTTAATCCATAAGGAAGTGTTTCCTCATTTTTCACCAGAATGAAAATGCTGGAGGAAGGTTTTTTTAGTATTTACTCCAAGGGACCTTGAAAATAAAAACAATATAATGTTTAAAAATTTGAAATATTAATATAAGAGTTTTACCCTTTTTTTGAACATGCACTGTTTGGTGGGTTATAACAGTTTCATGTGTTCGATACAAATTTGGTAATATTCTAGTCCATCTCAATAAGAATTTGTGATTTTGGGGGGGGAAGGACTGCTTGAGATAATTCTTCGGGCTTTAAAATCACCATATAATATGGGCTTGTAGATCCAGCCCAGAAAGCTTTTATAAGGTTTAAGAATACTTACCAACCTCAAAATAGGGTTAAAATCTTTGTCTTCAGTTATTTTTATTTTACAAAATGGGAAACCTGTAGTTTAAGAATCTCTCTCTATTGCTCTTGTCAACTGGTAAATGCCTTGTTGCTTGATAGGTGAGAGCACGTATTCTTTCCACTAGATTTGCTGCTTGCTTGCTTGCCTGTTCACTTACTCTTTACATAGAAGGAACAGAATATGATCTCCCCTTAATTATCGGCCCAGAGGTCTGTAACAAATCTGTTGTTATCTGGCAGCCCGTATCTGTCAGTGTTCTCCTGCAGTGGTCACTGGGAAATGTAAATGCTGCTCCTTTGAATGCAGAGGACCCTGATATTTTGGTCGTACGCTCCCTGATTTCACCACCGCTCATCCTCCTACATCGTTGCCAAATCCCACTTGCCTCATGCTGTCACTCTGGCAGGGAACAGAGAGTCATGATCATATTAGAAACATGGCAGGTTAAACTCGGAAAGGAAAAACTAAAAAGGGTCTCTCCAGAAGGATTTCTGACTTGAAAAATCTCCAAGTCATCTGCTGCCAGCCTTGCTAGACACCAGGGGTTTGTCACCTGTGGTGCAGTAAAGGAAAACATTTCTTTTTTTGAAAGAATACACCACCATATTCTTCCTTAACTAGGCAGAAATAAGGGGCTACCAGCAGGAGTTAACTATAAACCTACAAAGAGTGACAAATAAACCAAACAGAAGCAATAGAGTGTATGTGGTTGTTTGCTACTCGTCTCCCCGGAGAGCTGTAGAGATGCTGTGTGTGAAGGTGGAACAGCGCGGTCTGCACCGCCTTCCCTTTCCTGGCACCCTCTCTTGATCTAAAGCAACACTCTCTCCTAAACGCACTCGTGATTCGACAGAAAGCTCAGCTGAAGCACCAAAAGTGTTCCCCAACCTTGTTCCCTTCCTCTGCCCGTTTCCCGTATGTGGAGGAAGGAAGCCAGATCTCTAATTGTTGCTCTAATGTTGGTCCCCGTGGATCCTCTTAAGGAAATAAGCTGTGTCTTGTGGGGGATTTCCCTGTGTATTTTCAGCAGGAGTGGGTTTTTACTTGCAAGCGAAGGAAGACTATAAGGGACATGGCTGGATTTTGATACAGTGGTCTGTCCAGGGGACCGGGTGCCACCCAGGGTCCTACCAAGAGGAAGTGAAACAAGAGCTCTTCAGGCTGTGCAATGCAACTTTACTTTCTACAGGATATTTATTTTTTGGGTATCTCCAACTACGCTGTAGAATTACACTGCAGAAAGTATGTGGTCTATATTTGAGCAGTGTATAGGCACAGAGTGCTGCGTAAATTAAAATCACAAGTAACTGGAAGATAAAGATCTTGAAAGGAAGGGACAAGGAGAAAATCCATCTTTTAATATAAGGTTTCATAAAATATGCTATTGCTAAGCCAAAGAGATGAAAGGTCATTTGACTATGGCAGAACCTAGAAGGAAGCATTGTCCAATGGGTAGAAGAGCGGTGGGAAGTGTCGTCTGTTTCCCTTGGCTCCTTGTCGATGGGGAGTCGATAAAGGTGGAGAAAGAGATGGCTGAGATTTTTCCAAAATGCTAAAAGTTGCTCAGTCCTGTGGCGTGGGCTCGTGCTAATGATCAAGTTACCTCTTGTCAGCTGAGCAGAAGTGTCTCTGTGCAAGCTTTCAGTCTGCAGCAAACCCAAAGTAATTCAGCTTAGTCTCCATTTGGAGTAAAGAACCGTGTGCTTCTTGGTATCTCAGTGTGTGGGCAGCTACTGGTCTCTGTGTGCACAGGTGACACGGCTCTCACTCATTTTCAGTGAAGAATTAACTAGTGACTAGATGGCTGCGGTGAGGCTGGGCTTCTTGATGAATTAATCAGTGGAAGTAGACTGTGGGAACACCGTGGAAGAATAAGTCTAAATACCTGACTCAAATGTCAGGTACTCCTTACTCTGATGTACAGAGTAAGGATTCAGCAGATGAGGGCAGCTGCCAAGGAAGTGTTCCTTAGATTGTCCATGCAGTCTGTGTCTTAATTTTTAAGTGTGATGGATCACTAATCATACTGGTGGCATTAAACCAATTAATACTAGAAAAAGCAATAAAACGTTGCATTCCTCCAAACTTAAGAGAGGCTTTGTCAAATACTTCAGTAGCCCTGGGATTTCATTCTTGTTACTGAAACATTTAAAACGCCTGAATCGTAGCTTAATATTGTATTAGTTAAATGCTTAATTAGTCTAGATATTTAGAATGGGCAGGTGTGAACATACACACACTGTGTTCCTATGGATGCACAACGGGTCTGTAAATGCAAATACTTACACGATGTGTATATTATGTGTGTATCCACATCTGCCTATGATAGAGCCTTTGTTACCGCTCCAGACTTATTTGTCAGACACCGTTGGACAACTTAATTCAGAGCATTAACAGTAGTTTCTTTTCATTAACAGCCTTGTTAATTTGGGAGGCAGTAGTCATTAGAGTACAGTGTGAAAACAACAGGGTTGTGTCTCCAGCGTTAGAGATGTTTTCAGATCCCCAGCTCAGTCTTAACCTGTCGATATTCCCGTGCCACTGGGCACTGAATGTCCCCAACGAAGGGATCTATCCCTTCGTTCTTCCTTAAGAGGAAAACCCACTTGCCACCCCCCCGAGCTGCTGGAATGCCTCTTCCTGCCACCTTTCTCTTGTGTCGAGGCGTACAGCAAATCAACTAATTCTGAACACTATGGGCCTTCAAGATTTTTCACGTGGAGAAAGCCCAGATTGGTGTTTGCCACTGAGGTTTGGCTCCGAAAAATCAACTCTGCTGCTGCTGCTGGAGTGCCCAGGTCAACTGCGTGTCTACAGGGAGGAGGAGGAGGGTAAGTCTTGTGCTCCAGATGTACGTCCTGCTTTAGCTGACATCTGTGATCTAACGGGCACGGCATATGCCTCTCTTCCATTCAGATCCCCTCAGCCCTTTAACCGTGCGAGTCCTAATTTCGCTAAAAGTATGTCATTTCTTCAGTGTTTTGGGGGTTTGAATCTAGGACAAGAGTATCAGCAGAGAGCAGCAGGTACAAATATTCAGTCTGTATATCTTATCAGATATTCAAGAATGCAGTAAGAAATGTCAGAGAGAGCTTTCTACGAAATATTTAATTAACAGCAACAGCTACAGAAATGAAAAACAACATCCAGGCAATTACAGTGTTCAATAAAGCAGCTCTCAGAGGATGGAGCAGCAACGGATTAGTGACTGACTGGCATTTAAATATGTTATCAACCAGTTAGGGAGACCAGAGTAAATTTGCTCCCCTGGGGATCAAGCTACTAGAAGTATTATAACTATATTATTGTTTCTCAAAGCAATCAATTGAATTAGATGGTGCAGTAGTGTAGGACGTTTGGCTGTTATTCCAGCAGCTGGTTACATGATTTGTTTCACTGGACATTAATACAATGTACTGGGCGACTTCTGTCAGTTTGCAAACTGTTTTCTTGCTTAAAATCAATTCCATTTTCGGATTTTAAATGCAGAGTGTGCTGGAAACTCTGTAATTTATAGAAGTGGTGGAATGTGCTAATCTTTGGATGTTAAAATAGAACACAATGAAGAATTTATGTTATCTTTACCTTCAGGGCCAAATATATGCTGAGAAGGCGTAATTACTCTGCCACTTGCAATGCCTTCTTTTCTTATGATCATACAAAAGTGTGGGTATTTTCACTGATGGGGAATTTTTGTGGTTACAGATTTTACATTAAAAAAGCAAAGGAAGCCCTAGAATAAATAACTGGTTTTAGTAGGATGAATAATATAAGATTACATGAACTGCAACTATTCTTCATTGCAAGCTAATGTGTTCCCTTTACACATACATACAATCTTGCTGCTGCAAAAAAACCACTTCATGATAGAATCATAGAATAGAATCATAGAATTGTCTAGGTTGGAAGAGACCTTTAAGATCATCTAGTCCAACCATCAACCTAACTCTGATAAAAACATTCATTAAACCATGTCACTAAGCACTGTGTCAACCCATCTTTTAAATACCTCCAGGGATGATGCCTCAACCATTTCCCTGGGCAGCCCATTGCAAGGCTTAATAAGCCTTTCAGTGTAAAATTTCTTCCTAATATTCAATCTGAACCTCCCTTGGCACACCTTGTGGCCATGATGAAGCTGTACAGGGAAGGCCCGCTCCAGTGTACACTGATACAGCTGTAGTTGAATTTCTAATTGCATCTGGTGGTTGAGTCCATCGTTTCTCTGTGTCTCTTGGTAGAGTACAGGGATGCAAAGGAACTTGTAGGCAGTTGGCAATTTGCACGGTTGGACATAATTAATAGGGTTTGTACTGATTTACATTTCATGCTGACCAATTTAGCAGGTAAATTAAAATGAATCAGAGTGCCTTCAATAAATAACTGGTCCAAACCCCACAGTGTATGAACCAAAGGATGGCAAGTCAAAGTCTACATTTCTTTGATATCGTTCATTCTTTATAGCAGCGAGGTTGCCCAGGATAGCCTGTAGAGCCAGTAGTGTAACAGACTCTTTTTCATAAGGAGACACAGAGCAGCTTGTTATTTTTTAGTCCCGTTGCATTTATATAGATTCATTTTCCCCCACAGCCCCTTTCTTCTCAGTTTCTCTTCCAAAAGTGAGAGTGACCTTTGCTCTGAGGACACTAGGAGCCAATATAACTGTGCAAGAGAGAGCAGCTACCAGAAGGGACACCACTGTGAAGGATTTCTTTCACTGTAGGTGCATATTGTTGATGGTTGGAAGTGAGGAAGAGCCCTGGATAAGTCAACCTTGAAAAACTTGAAAACCCAGGTGGCTAGGAGTCCCCTGGAATAGCTAAACAGTTTTCCATTAACAGCATGCTAAACTTTAGAAGAAAATACTGCCATTAAAACACACGGGAGAAGATCGTCAACCCCAGAACAATATAGTCAACTAAGTAATACATCAATATGAACACATTTATGTTCATTAACAGTCATGAGGACAATTACAGACAAGCATGTCATATCTGTAAAGCCCACCTTGATTGATGACTTTTATAAACCAACCGGTCTCCCAGATGCAGTGCTGATGACATCCAAAGTTGGGAAAATGGGCAGGATGGTCTGATCCAACTGGCAGGAGAGGACCTAAAATAGGGTCCTGTTCCTCACTGTGACCAGCTTATCATGAAGGAGAGAGGATTGTTGTGTGTTGCCTTATCTTGCAGATGGCAAGATATAAAATACATTAGTGAGTAAGAAGTTCTTCACTAAAAATGGACTATGTGCTGTATTTTGTAGCTGAGAATTGGCTAATCAAGAAAAAAATGGGACCAGTTTCCCTGAGATATTGCTGCTGGAATGACATTCTGGATGAGATAAAGTGCTCTGGTGTCTTAGAAAGACACTTTGGAGAAAATTTGTCAAAAGTGGAACCAGTTCTCACTGTGAAAATTATGAAGTGTCCCTTTAAAGTTAAGGATTGAGTTGCTTGAAGCTCATGGGTTTTTTTCCCCATTGCAACACAGTAAAATGAGGGAAACAGAAAAAGAAAAATTTTTTGAATAACAGAAGCCTGAAGTTAATTAGTGCTCAGAAAGTGGTTTGAAGATGAAAAGCACTACTGCTAAGTGTTATTAATAGTGGAGTAACCCGACTGCTAATTATAAATAACAACAATGGTACAGAGCATGCTACAGGCAAAGATCTCAAAATCCTTTTGAAATTTGAGTCACTGATTTATTCTGATGCTCTAAATGGGGAGAATGAGGCGTGGTGGGATGTAACAACTTGTTTGAGTAAGACGTTAAATACAGAATTAGAGGAGCCCAAAACTGCAATCCAGATCTCAGACTTGCATTTTGCAGGTTGAACTCCAGCAGAGTGTTCCCTGGCTCTACAAACACTGTGCAGAATATGTATAGGGCACATATACCTCTGATTTATCTTCTATAATATTAGGAAGTTCAAGGAATCCTTGCAACGAGTCTGAAGCTGTACAAAACGGACAAATCAATCCAGCTTCCATGTGGTAATTCCCCCCAAAGCATCCCTGGGATTCCAGTCTTGCTGTGCATGTAGAAATGGTTGGACTAGATGATCTTAAAGGCCCCTTCCAACCTAGATGATTCTATGATTATAAAGAAAAGCATTCAGCATTGCTCCTCCTCGCCACTGGTTTGTTTTCATCATGGAGTGATGCTCACCTCTCAGAGGTTTCCTAACTCAAAGCCCCCTTACTTATTCCTCGAATTCTCAAAAATGAAATCTGCAGAATAAAGTGACTCAGTTGGGGCTGAGCAAACACTGACTGAATTTCAATCGGAGATGCTAATCACACCCAAGGATCTTCTTAGTTTTAGGGAATGACAATTTGAAAGTAAAATAAAAAGAACCGTCTCACGTCGTGAAAAGAGCATCTCATCTAGGTCTTGCACTCTCCTGTTTCTTGTGACTAATAGACTCTCGTGCTGTATTAGTTTGCCTCTCAGTTTCATCAGACCCTTTTTAAATGAGGATTTTTACTTCTCAAACTAATCTTTTCCTGTGAAGGAGGGTTCATTTGTATGCTGTTATTGTCATTAACAGTGTAATCTTCAGTCTTAATGTTAGTGTGTCTATTTTGTGCTTCCTTAGGGTAGCTGTGAAGTACTTTGCCACTAACCCATGAGTGCCTCTGTGTTCGCATCTTACTGAGGACCCTTGTGTATTGTGATCATCTGCTAATAGAGGAGATTAGCTGAATCACAGCAGCCTCCCAAGCAAGAGATATGACACTTGTTTTCTCCTTTTTCCTCTTCAGTTGTTGTTATAAGCTTGTCTTTTTACACTGGGAATAATCGCTTTGTGTTGTTCTTTTATTATTGCCATTTCTGCTCTAAGATTCTAACTGCAGAGTCCTAAAGCTCTTCCTTGTTTCATCTCCATGGCCATTCAGTGTGTTTAATGGGCTTATGAGCAAATCAAGACTTCCATCTTCCTTGAATGGAGCTTTTGTTGGAATCAATCTGTTCGCACAACTGGGATCACAGGTGTATGCAACCTTTCAAGCAGTGGTTTCTTGTACTCCAGACCGAATTTGCCCAGATGTTATTTCGAGAGCAATCAGAATTATTAACATATAGTTCAGCAAAATGTTGACAGAATACAAAGCATAAAACACCTTGCGTTGAAATTCCAAACCCAATTAAATGGGCTAATTCACCTACTGCTTAATTGGCTGGGAGCCATATGAGTAATTACGCCACTGACATCTTCCAAAATTATATTCTTAATTGTTACCTTTATTTGCATCACAATGAAATAACCTCATCCCTGTTCAGCACAGCTCAGCTCTTCTTCCAGCAACGGCCTCAGCGGCGTGAGGGAAGAAGGGGTTTTTACATTTCACAGGGTTGCCTTCTTGAAAATGTCAATTGGCCAAGTAGCAGAGCAAAGTGGCTGTGGAGACCGGGCAGGAAAATGCAAAGTTGGGCTGTTTATTCTCGACCATATGTAGCTTGTTATTGTAGTACGTGGTGGCTTTTATTGTAGCATGCTGCCCAACACTCCTTTCTTTTCTTCCCCCCCCCCTCTGTTATTGTTCACTAAAATGTATGAATGTAGCAGGGCAGTGCTGTATTGGTTGTGCTTGCAAACTGCAATATAATATCACACTCCAGAGATGCAGTGTTTCTATTTGCTGTCATAAATTTATTTCATATTTTCTTTCCTTCATAAAATATACCCCTACTTCTTTACACAAATAATGTCATTCCAAGGAAAATGTATGCAGAACCACTTTACAGAAAACCTCTATAAGGGCTGTTTGGTCTTGCTGTGTAGATCTACTCTCTAATTGCTTTGAATTTACTTTATTGCAAGGCTGGGGATTGCTTTGAAGTGATTATGAAAGAATAAGCAGGCTTCTGCAAAGGGAATTTAGGAAAGAAAAAGCTTTTAAGAAATCCTATTTTGAAGTTCCAGTTCCAGAGGGTCCCCGGTTACTGAAATGTAATGGCAATGCCTTCCCTTCCCTTCGTTGGCTTTAACGATGAACTCCTCTTCATTAATAAGTCTTACACTGGCATGAAAATTGTTTCTTGAGATCATTTTCCAGCCGTGTCATTTTGTTGTAGCGGGCCGCAATATTCCTGTATTTATTGGCTTTTTGAAAGTCCTTTATATGCATTCGGGAATATTTTCATCCATCTCACAAGAGCTTTACCCAATTCTAACCCTATTCCAAAATACAATAGAGACATGATGGGTTTGCTGGCTGCATGGTATCTCCTTTCTGAAGTACATGAGTTACGTACAAAGTTCATCTGACTATCTATTTGACCAAAATAAATTGAGTACTGAAAATAAGGACTTAGACGGAACAGGTTAATGTTATTTTAAAAGAAATAAATAATGGAATTATTATTGAATATAATTGAATGTTAAAGGAATATAAAAAAAGGAAGGGAAGATTTGGATGCAAGCTTTTTTGTAGTTGTGAGCAGTCAGGAGACCCGGGTAAATGCTTCTAAGTCTGATGTCTTTCTGTGATAGAAAAGAGTGGGGTTGTATTTTTCAAAGTACAGTCAGTTAGAGATTTCTGTAAAAACCCCGAAACAGATCCAGCCATCTTTCTGTCCCAGCATGAACATTAGAGGATGACGAAGAAGGAATGGAAATCAGAGTCATGTTGTTTTCTTCAGACCTTGTGAACAGCACGATTCCCAGCCAGCGTTCCCTTTTACAAACTCTCTGCGTTCATTTATTAATTGTTTATTCATCAACAAACTCAGAATTTCCATCCATGCATAGAAGACTTGTTGGCTTTCTGACACAAAGCTAATAACGTCTGCTCTTAATTAAACATTAATTGTAACAAATGGCTGCCTATCAGGTTTTTTTCCCCTGTCAATCTGTGCGGTATCTGAACATCTTCTGGAAGGCAGATTTCTCACTCCGCCTCACTTGGGGTGCTCTCAACCCAGTGCTCACAAAAGCATCACCCTTACAGGCATGATCAGGGCTGTCTGTTTCAGGATATAACTGATTTGATCCTGATTTGAGTCTCCTGTGTTCCAGTGACCCCAAATAATACTCAGCTTTAGATCCTTTTTTCTTTTTTTTAACTGTCTTTAAAATAGGTGTTTGGGCAACAGGTATCAGGGGAAAAAATAGGTCTGCTAATAAAATGAAAATTAGCAGGCATTGGTGACAGTCCCACAGCAGATAAATAAAGAGAATAAAGCTGCTGGCAAAAAAAAAGGAAGTAAAAATTTTGGGAGTTTATTAGTTAAGCATTAAATTGTGGGAAGTCACAGTTTCTCTGATGAAAATGTGTTTCTATCTTGATAGCCCATGGAAAAGTTTAAATGTGTTGCCAGTGGTTTATAAGCCAGAGACCAGCTCCTGCTGTGGTGGGGGAGATTCAGCATCTCCAGTTCCCAGCTCCGTTTGGGCTGTCCTCTCCTGGGTGAGCCCTTCTCTACTGGTTCCACTGGTATTGATTTCTTCCTTGCACAAAGACCAGGTACCTTTTCCCCTTCTCATTTACAGCCCGGCTCCACAGAAGTCAATCAAATGCTCTTACCTCTAATGAACTTCAAACACTTCCTAACTTCAAAAAACACCAGTTCAAAGAACTGGGGTTTGTTTGCAGTTTTTGCAGTAGTTACAGCCTAAATAATTAGCTAATGCCTTTTAAATATGTGTTTTAAAGATTAGGGTTTAAATCCCCGAACTGTACCATCGTTTGGAAACAAGTCTCCTTAAAATTGCCGAGCCAGCAGAAATTACTGCAAAAGCTCCAGATGGTCCAGTAGTTTGCTGTTTATTTACAGTAAACCGGATCCTTCCCCCCAGCCTTTTATCTGGGAAAATACAGTCATTTAGGAAAAGGCAAAGGGGGGCTTTCTGTGTGCTCTGTAGGTATCTCAGTCCCTTTCCCAACCTGCAAGTGAAAAAGCCACCTTGGCTGATCCTGGTGCCCTAAATTGGATGGGAAAGTCTGACATCCATTGAGCTCCGTGCGGCGTTACTGTCCCACACAGCTGGCAACATCTGTGTCACCTCCCCCCGAGCCAAGGGAAGAGCTGCCGAGGAGGGGGTCTGTTGGTAAGACACCTCTGAATATTTTATTATTATCCTTTTTTTTTTTTCTCTCGAGTCTTTGTTTTAAGGGTCTTGACAATAGTGTTTTATTGTTTTACGATCTGTGGCTTTGAAGGCAGAACTACAAAAGACTGAAATATTGGGGATATTTGCAACTCTCGCATCTCTAGCGTTGGCTCCGCTCTGCTTCCTAATCTTTCCCAAATTGTCGCAGTTTTCACCAATCACAGATGTTGCCCTAAATCAGAAGAAAGCCCTGTTGTCCATCTATGCCGAGATCTGTAGAGAACATCTTTTTTGGGTCTCCCGGTACATTTTTTGTCAACTGTGTTTTTCTTGTAACGCTTGTTTGTGCTCCAGCTGGGCCTTCTGTGCCTTGTACGGAGCGGCAAACCCTGCCAGCACGTTACATTATTTATAAGGCAGAGATGCTATCGGATCTCACTCAGGTTGGAAGAGACTCCTGCTTTCAAATAATTAGGGGATTTACATTTATGGAGTGCCTCTTGGGGAGACCTCGAAGTGCTGTTGTCGAGTGTCAATATGAATCTAGGATTGTTAGTTCACCCCTGAATAGAAATAAATTCAGTGGGAGGGGGACAGGGGAGCAAATCCCCCATCGGTGGCCGGCTGCCAGGGGTGGTGAGGAGGGTTGAGGTGTAAGATAAGACCATCTAAATTGGAACTGAAATAAGAGAGCAGACCCGAAGCAATCTGTAGAAAGGGTGCTGGACTCACACATGACCAGCGGGGACAGAATCCCAGTTTTATTTTTCATTTAAAGGAGTTATTAATGGCTGCGTAGTTCCTTATGCAAAGCAAACTGGGACTTTAAATCCAGTCTACAAGGTTGGATGAGCAGCCACCTGGTTTTGGCGGAAAGGAGGGTTTGATGTGGTGTGGGGTGAATTTGGGGGTACACCCATGAGTTAATCACAGCTGCTCACATCTGGGCTGTTGCACATCTCATCTATTAATGTATATTTTCCAGTTTGAGCCACCATTTGGCGTGGTTGGGTCTTCTCAGCAGGAATGGGCACAAGCTGCAGTTTCCTCCAAAGTTCATTTCATCAGGATGTTTGTAACATATGCCTGTCTCTAGGAATGTGTTTGTTGGAAGGAGGGTGTTCTGGAAGGACGGGAAAAATCCATATTTTAAGCGTAAAGCCTAGTGAAGAACTTAATTTTAGTGCATTTGCAAGTGGAAGAGGAGCTCTGCTTGTTGTGTTGGCACAACGCAACACATTAGTTAAGCAGTTTGGAAAAGTAGATTAACTTAGTGGAGAGGTCCCAAGTGACACCCTTTTTTTCTCATTTTTTTGGAAAATCAATTTTATACAGGAAGCTTTAAAAGGAAAAAAAAAAAGGCGGGGGGAGGGGGGGAGGAGGCTCAGGAATGCCTGGAGTGGGACGGCAGGACAAGAGCTGGCAGGGCCCATGGTCTGATTTGAGCTAAACTGGACTCCTGCTGTAAAAGCTGTTTCACTGCTCTGCCCCAGTGTTGCCCCAGTTCTCGTGGGAATATCTGACTTCATATACCAGGGTATCTTCATTCGGTGTGACCAAAATATATTTGGTTACTACTTCTTGAAGACTTAGGTGGCTGATGCAAAATGTCCCACTTTGAGATCATGAGGGACCTTTGTGTTTGGTGCAGCACAAACAAATAGGAGGGATGGTTTGAGGAGATAACAGAGTCTGGGAGCTTCAATCTGAAAAGATGTAATTTTGAAAGCTGGCTAAATGAGCTATGATATTTTTTTGTTGATAATTTCTGATCAGATTTATAACTAGTGGCTTTTTAAAGCATACAGAACTCCTAAACTCGGAAAATTAATATTGTGCTGATGGACCTGCTTGAACAAACATAATAAAAACTGTGCTCTCTGTCACGGCAAGCTGAAAAAGCAGATGGCAGTCGGAAGCTGAACAGCATACAGAAGTTTGAAATTTTAAATTAAATCAATTTGAAGCTTTGTTTGTGCCTAAGGCAAGCTTTCCCCTCAGATGAAGGAGAGTGGCTAGCTGAACTCTTTTACATGGGCTCTGGTTTTGAAAAGGCTGCTGAAAGATTTGAAATCCTCTACAATCTACACTGTTGTATTAGTCTGGGCTAACAGTGGAGCAGAAATAGGAAATTCAGGTTGGTCCAGAACAGAAAGCCTGTCCAAAAATGTAAGCTCTTGTAATGAAATGGGAGCAGAAGAGGGGCTTCTGCTTTTACACAGCGTGCCATAAATATTCAGATTATGTCATATGTTTCCTGCACTCTGAAGAGATGTAAAAAACATAACTGAAGAAAGACAGACTCCTGAAGCAGGCATACACATCGTGTTGATCTGCTACAATAAGTCAACTTGTGCCTTGATTTAAACATCATGAACTGTCTTGACTTTCCTGTAAGCTCACAGGAGATCATGGAGTAAAGCAGGGAAGCTGCTCCCTGGGCAAGATTTTATTCTCTGTATCTACGAGTTCATTAGTAAGATGGGATAGGCTGGACCCCGAGGTCCTTATTTTTACTTACTCAATGCTCTCCCAGATTTTAATGAGAGCTTTACCTGAATAAAAAATATGTTTTATCCCAGGCCAGTAAGATTGCTGTCTTCTGCAGAATTGTAAGCCTTTTTCTGCTGTCTCCTAGCTTTTTGATAATTGTGCCTTCTTTGTAGTTAGCCAGCTTTGAGTAGGGAGCCTTGGAGCAGGTCTTGGGCTTCTGCTTCTTGGCCACTGATTGCTGCATTAGTTTAGTGGTGGAAAGTTATTTTATTTCTGCTGGTTTGGTTTTTGGCCTCTTCTTTTTGGAAATCATCCTGTGAAATGGCAGCTGCGCTCATTTGTTGCCTTTAGCTCTACAAACCTGCTGCTCATAGTTCATGTGATTCTTACCCTGACCAGTGGTGCTAAAATCCCAGTCCCAGATATTTTGTTAGCCCCTGAACCCTCCGACCTGTGGTGGGTGTGCAGCTGGCTTTGAGAGGATACATAAACGGACAGAAGGGAAATACTCATTTTAGAAAACCACAAGAGTCAAGAGACATTAAAAGAAAATCAGTTTAATGGCTTTTAATTTTGCAGCAGGAAAAAAAATGATATCAGGATTCGCAAAAGATGGCTGAATCTCAGTCAGCCTTTTAAATAAATGAATTACTCTGTTCCATGCTCCTTCTTTAGGGATGCTGGTCTGCTGCTCATCCATTTGGTCAGGATGAGTGGTTTGTGCTGCAATAAGCATTCACCTGGAATCCACTGTCAGTATAAACTACACCTTAATTGGGGAGAGATGTTGAAGTCACTAGAAATGTAGCAAACACAACTATAGTGAAATGCCAGCCGTAATTACTGCAATTCTCCTAAACAGAAGTGGAAAGGAGAAGGATGTAACGACCAAACCTGCTGCTCCACCATGTTCTGTGGGACAGGCCAGAGTATAAAATGATTGTGGCTGTGGGGTGAAGAGAAACATGGGTCGTGTGAAGGAAGGACTGCACATGGTTCCTCCGTCGAGCACCCAGGTTAGATAAATTGCTGCTTTGCTTTGTGATTGCAGGAGCCTGTGGCTTTGGTTTAGCTGCAAATTGAGCCAGGGTGGATCAGGAGTGTGTATTCATAGAATCACAGAATCAAGGAATGGTTAGAGTTGGAAGGGACCTTAAAGATCATCTAGTTCTGTTCCCCCTGCCCTGGGCAGGGACACCTCCCAGTAAGGTAGAAAGTGGGATGTTACATGCTTAATCTTACTCTTCCCCATGTTTTTCCTCTCTGCTATCAACCATACCAGGTTTTGCCACAAGTTTTTATGTAGACAGCCAGAGCTGCGTGGTGGTGGCGAGGAGGTGTGAGCTTCTGCTCCTGGCACTGTGCTTAATGCTGTTAAGTGGGTAATTTCTGAGTCTTTGGCAGACTTGGTGGGCTTGAGTTGTTGTGTACTGCCCATGGTCTCCAGGAGGCTGTGGCAGAACCACACCAGTGACCTTTGAGGCAGTGCACAGCCTGTGATTCCCAGCAGTCACACACAGTTGCCTTCTTCAGCGTTGCCTTTGGTGGTATATGCTGATTTAGGCTGAAAGGCTCGCTGCAGACCAGTCACCTCCTATATTAGCATTTTTCCAGTGCTTACTCACTCGTTCTTTTTTCTGATATGCAGTGTGTTTTGCATCCTGCAGGTTGGATTGCACGATGCAAAGAGCAGTGGACCTATTGCTCAGTGTCTCTGGTGACTTCAATACATGCTTCCCTGACCACTGATTATTATCCTTGCTAATGCCCAGGGCTCCAGTGTAGCGAAGAGCTTGGCATCGCTGCCAGCTGCACTAGCTACCAACCAGCTGGCAAAGGACAGGGGAAAGCAACTGAGAAAGGGAGAGAATCCATACTACAAAAAACCCATATTTTAGAAGCATGGAATGGCTTGGGTTGGAAGGGATCTTAAAGATCATCTAGTTCCAACCCACCTGCCATGGACCCAAGTACGTTCTTTTTGACAGTACAACTCCGGGGACATCAGTGTGGCTTCATTGGTAATAATAAAAAAATATAACTCAAGGAAAAAACAGAGACTGAGTTTGATTTTCCCTTCATCAATAAATTTCAATGGCTCAATTTGGTTTTAACGATCTTACTCTTTTGGAGGACTTCCTATAGAAATAACAATTGATGGGCAGAGGAAGAAAATTGTCCTCTTGCTACTTTTCTTCTACTCTCTTGTTCTCCCTCAATCTGCTTTGCTTTTTTTCATTGAAACAGCTGCTGTGTGCTGGCAAGTGTAATAAGATCAGCACAGGTCGGTGCTACTTGAGCTCTTGTGAGACTGGGGACGTCATAGCCCAGGGACCTGCTTCTCTTTTGGGAATTTCTTCTGCTCTTCCAGTTTTTTGACCAATGTCAACATATTTTCTTTCTGTAGTCCCAGATGATGTTTAACAATCCACCCGCCTGGAAAACTATGGAAGGAAGAGGCTGGACAAAATAGTCCTGATGTTTCCAGTGTTGGACATCTTAGCTAATGGTTTGGACTCATAGGCACGTCCTGAGCTAGTGGGATTTGCTCTTGTATGGAGTGTTGTAAGCCTAAAGCCTAAGTGTGAAGCAGATATATAGAATGTGGGATTCAAATATTCACCCAAAAATGTACGTAAAGTCATAGACTTCTGGAGCCAGTGTTCTGGGTCTTCCTTCCAGTATGTGCTGGGAAGTTTATAAGGAGATACCGGGGGTAACCACTCAGATACCACTTTCCAGATATGTAGATATGAACTTTGCTTGGCTTCTTTCCTTTCTTCAGCTTCTCTGATAGGCAATTATGACCATGTCTCAATCTATCTGGGAGGCCACTGGTGTAGTCTCACAGAGTGGTACCTGGGTATAACAGAGTTGTGTGTGTACAGTCCAAATCTCAGTGGGAGGGAGGCCAGCTGGTGTAAAATTACCCCGAGACTCCAGTGGAGCGATATATCTCACCTCAGCTGAAGATCTATACCCTTTGATAGTGGCTCTGGCTTCTCTAAAGAATCTTATACACACATTGGATTTGGGTCTATCAGGAGATCTTTGATTTAGGTGTGTCTTGAATATAAAGAATCAGAAATTAGCTCTGTCGTTAGGTTGGAAGTTATGTTGCCACTGCTGCTGGGTATTTGTGTGATGAATTAACGTAGCATTGGGCCCAGGTTCCTCTGCAGTGCTGTCTTACAGGCTTTAGAGATATAAATACACTTATAAATATAACAGCCCAACTGCATAAATCTTCAGACATGTTTGCATCTGGCTACCCTCGGATATCCAGATTTAATTATCTTCAGATAATTAAAAATAATATATCAATCCACTGCAATAGGAATAAAAAGGACAGGGATTTGGGAACCTCAAACACCTCTATTGTGTCTTGATGGATGCACGTGTGCCGAGCGAGCTCCGCAGGTAATGATGTACCAAGTTTCCCACGTAACAACTCCCCTGCCCCAAAAATGGTAGCTATTTCTTCTTTCTTTTGTGTGTCAGGAATATGTGATTTTGTTGTCAGCACATTTTTTGTAATGAAAAGCAAATGGTATCCAATATGTCTTGGAGAAAACGTGCAAACAACAGCAAAATTATATGTTGTTAAAAAAAAAGATACGTAACTTGTTCGCTGTCAATACAGCTCTTAATGACAGGGTACAAGGAAAATGTACCCAACGTTCACTGCATTTGTGCAGTGATATGTGTAGAATCGGAATATATATGTGTATTTAAAAAACTATGCCATGAGAAATTAAGTTGCAAATATTGCATACACATCCGCAACATTTCAGGGAGTTATGAGTGTGTGTGGACTTTGTGAATTTGGACTTGGTTCTGTAAAAGGTGTGTGAGTTGAAAATCCCCAGCTGGTCTCTTCCGAGAGGACGCAGACAGCTCGCTGAAATTACTGCTCTGCAATTTACTGTAATTTTAAGTTCAGACATGGAGAGTAATGTCCTAAATCACAAGTCTAAACAAAAAAAAATAAATCAGTGTATTTGTGTGTGTGTGCACATACGTGTGTGGGTGTAGAATAGGCATAGAAAGAGCCTTCCCTGTTTTTTTGCAGTACCCCATTACCTTTGTCCAAGCAAGTAGCCACTATATAGAATTTATCCTCAAACTGGAGTTGATTTTAAGTCCCTGTGTTATTCAGTGTAACTTGGGAAGTGTTTTTTTCAAAATTTCTCATTCCAAGAAGGATTATGATTTGTTATTCCTATTGCCAGTAGAATTGATTGTTCTTGCTTTGAAATCAGCTAGAAGACATCTGGGGTAAAATCTCTGGTTTTGAAAAACACAGCAAAATTCCCATGGACTTCACAAATGTCAGATTCTCCTCAAATATGAAAACTTACTGCTTGCAACCAGTATGCATATTTTACACAAAGACCTAGTCATGCTAAACCTTGCTCGTGCAGTGAATTTTTGCAAGTGAATAAAAAGGAGAATGAATACTTGAAAGGAAGCTCATGGGCCTTGATTGAATGACTGCCCATAAATATTTGATGCCAATATTTGTCCTGCTCTTGCAGAGACTCTTAAAGAGCTTTTCCTCTGTGATCTTCACTTGACTATTCTTTTCTCTTTTCTTCTCCCCATCTGTTGGAGACATCATTTCTGTTCCAGTTGTGAAAACGTACATCTCAGGAGTGGAACTTCTCTTAAAAGTGGTAGGATGTTCTTAGGAGCATATTTTTAAGAAAAAGGTATTAAACTCTGCATCTTCCCTCCACAACCTTATTTATATGCTACTAATAGTGCTTCTCAGTAGAGACAAGTTTCAGATAATTACCCCCAAATACGTCCACATGTTTCACACACTTTTAGACGTTCCTTGAGGTTTGAACCCACTGAGTGGGTTCCTTGATTCCTTGTTAGTAAAAACATGGGGGGTATTAAGATTCCTCTCTTCATCTCTGCTGGAAGCCAACATACCACCCCATGATAAATTCAGCTGGGAGGGTCCAGTCCAGCTCATCTGTGAGTTCACTTGGTATCTGCTGCTTTCTGAGGCTTTGTATGTAACTTATACTTCTGATCATCCCTACATAAAGCAAGGCCTAGCAACCCTTAAAGCATGCCCCAGGCACTTTGAACAAAAATAGGAAATGAACGATTGCCTGATTGTAGCTAATATGTTTTTTTTTTTTTGCAGATGTAGAACAACAGTGAGGGGACAGCAACTGGGATGTAGTTTCAGCTCTGCTGTAGCAAGTATTGGCCTCCCAGCTCCCATTAAGCTAACAAGGGATGCACACCTAATGGTCCCTACCCCGTAATTAGTAAGGTGCAAGACGGAATTCAGATCCAGAGTATTTTTTATTTATTTAAATTTTTTTTTGGCATCTGAGCCTTGCTGTTGCAAATATTTCAGGGGGAGTCAGCGCTTCTTGGCGAGAGCAACTCATGTGAAACCTTGAAGTGTTTAATGTTTTCAGCAAGACATTGCTACAGTTGGTGGCCTTCCCATTGGAAGAATGGGACATTAACAAGGGAACTCGTCTTAAGGACGCCTGCCATTTCCCAGTGAATTGAATGATATCCATACACATAGTCATTTGAAATGAACAAATGCAAAAATGTGAAAATTAATTCAGAATATCTTTGCGATCATTTTTGAATAATTAAAAACTCTGTCGTAGGCCCTTTCATTTTTTGATTCAACCACTAAGACCACTTTTTTTTTTCCATGGTAAATTGTATTGTGACCTTAATCTGTGATACTGAAAGAATAGCCTTTTAAATCAAAATAAGCGTAAGGGGAAAAAAAAAAAAAGGAGCATATTAATTGCTCCTTCTTCCTACACAGTTTTTTTCGTTCTCTTTCCTTCAGGCATTCCTTGCATAAAAATATCCATTCACCAACTGTTCACCAACTGTTCCTCTGCTCATTGCCCTACCTTGGATTTCATTTTAAGACACCGGCGAATATTCGCTCTTCAGCCCTGCACTCTTTGAAGTTTTCTTCAGGTTTTTAAAGGTAGCAATTTGATGATACACCAAACAGCAACAGTGAGTTAATGAGCTCTTTCCAGAAGGGGCTTAGGTGTTATTAAACTTAGGCTTTTATGAAACTGTTACAAGAAACATCCTACAGATGAACCCAGCTGCCAGCAGCGTATTCCTCACTTGAATATCCCTCAGCGGTTTGATTTCTCTCGCTCCTATCCTTCAACTTTTGGCAGTTTCCAACTGTGTCCTTCCGCATCATCAGATCAAGGGGCGCCTTTTCATCCTTGGGGTTTGGTTTTGGGAAGGGAGGTGCAGGCAAGATGGGAGGAGAGAAGATCGTACTTTGGCCCTATTGCAGCGACAAATTCACCTCTTGATGTTTCTTTTGTCTATCTGTGAACAGATAGAAGAGAGGGTCTGTGGGCTTCTTGTGGAGCTGTGTCTACAGCTGGTTTCTGTGGGCAAATGGAGCTGGAGCCCAATGGTGGTCATCATGGGCAGGACATCTACTCCATCTACGTGAGGCATGAGTGGGACAGGGCATAATGCAGTGACCAGGGGTGGAAGGATCCTTCAAAGAGGCCTGCAGAGCTTTGGGTGGGAACAACCTCCAAATACCACCCTGTGCCCCATTATTTATATCCTGGTTTTCCTATAGTTATTTACATTGTTTTCCCCTTTGGAAACAGAGAAGCAGATTGAAAACTCAGACTGTATCTATAACCATTAAAGTCGATGTTCAGGCTATAACAATGAACTCCTGCAACTACCTTCTAAATTATGCACAAACACACCAATTCCTTGAAGACTGTGGACAAGTGTAATAAATCTCTTCAGTTACCAGCCAGGGGGGTTGACTCTTCAGTTTCTTTCCTTGTTTCCACGTGGTGGGCCAGGTGGCCTTCACCTGGAAGGTGGCTGAGATGAACAAGGCATCTGGGAGGCAGCATTACTTATTTTTTCAGAGCTTTCTATTGAAGTTCTAGGTAAAAAAGGTATCAAAAATGAAATATGCTGTACACAGACCTGTTTCTTTTTCCTGGGAATGTGGCTGGAGTCCTATCCAGAAAAGCTATGAATCTATGCAAAGAGCTACCTCTGTGCTTGAAAAAGGGAGGGAAGAGGAGCAGATGTTGGTTGAACTGCCTGCTGCATTGTGCCTTTTTTCCTGTCCTTTCATTTTTAGGGGCTCTGTCATCATTTTAGGTACCTGTGACAGCTTTTCTTCTAATAATAATATAGGCCCAGGAATTGAGTGAGACCCAAGATCCATCTATTCCTGTATCTTGTCTCTGCCAATATTCATTAGAGTCTTTTGGGAAGGGAAGTTTAAGAGCTGTGCAGGAGGGAGATGCAGAATAATGGGATTCCCTGCATGGTCTCCGTTGGATCTATAATACTTGGAGATACCTCACCCCTGAGGCACAGGGTTTTATATCTCTCTGTGGCTTTTTGCTGTCATTAATTATGACGGCGCTGGACGTAGGAGTGGACGTGTTTGTTGTATCTGTGGATTTTCTCCTCTCTCTGTCTCTGGAGACCTGTGATCTTGCATCTTGTTTGTCTGAGCAAAGCAGGCTGTGCTCCTTACAAACATGTGAGTTATAGGGACATGAAGGGACATTGCAAAAGAGGTAATGGGTCCCCTCCTCATTATTCTTTATGTCTGATTATAAATCAGCAAGGTTTTATGATGGAGCCCAGAAGAACTTGCAGAGCAAGTATTCGAACATTTTGTTCTGTCTTTTAGCTCTGTGGATTATTTTGGCCAATTTCAATATATTTCCTTATCTCTCTAACATAGGGGCTTTTATAGAGCCCCTCAAAGGAACATTAATATGCTCCACACAGAGATTATTTTATGTGCAGAATGAAATCCCTTGCACCTCTACTTTTTCATCCATTGTTTTTAAAGCCCCAATGTACACGGGTAATTTTGGAAAGCTCTTAAAAGAATAGGTGGGATTTGCTCATAAATCAGCTGTGCTTTGATCTGGCTATTTGCTTTCTTAAGGCACTCTAAAAGGTGATAATATTTTACCATTTTTTATTTTCCCCAGCATCCCACTTTCAGGAGCGATGTAGGTGTGTAAGAATCATCAGGCTTTATTAGGCTCACATTTTCTCTTCCAGTGTTTTCTTTCTCCTTTTGATTAGAAATGCCTTGATGTATCTGTGTTGAGGTTTTGGATGCACCCCATTACTGAACCATGTTCTCTCATAATGACTTACTACACTCACTTAAGTT
This sequence comes from Scolopax mira, assembly GCA_004320125.1. Classification (NCBI taxonomy): domain Eukaryota; kingdom Metazoa; phylum Chordata; class Aves; order Charadriiformes; family Scolopacidae; genus Scolopax; species Scolopax mira. Next base: position 61,912 of record BJBW01002396.1, read on the forward strand.
CTCCATGCTTAAATGTGTAAGTGGCAAATGTAGACTCTGTAATGAAATAGAGAAAATGTTGCTGTAATATTTGAGATGCTTCAATTTGGAGAACAGAGCAGATGGGGTATGGAATTTTTTTTTTATTTATTGTGTTGTTCTTTGTGCTTCTTCCATGAGTTTGGTAACAATATACTGTATTATGCCATGGTGATTTAGAAGCAGCTTTACTTGAGGAGTGTAATTACCCTTTCTTTAGCATTGGTTCATTCTCGGTATGTGGGGAACTGTTGCCATGTTTCTTCTTCTGTCCTTGTTGGTACTTTCTTATGTGACATTCTCTCCATTTGTATGATCTCTGACCCTAGCGATGCACAAGACTCTTCTGAGTCAAACTACAGATGAAACCTGTTCAGAACAGCTGCAAAGAATATTCTTTTCTTCAGGAACTGTTTGATGCCCTACTCCCTAGGGAAAAATGTTTGTTTCCGAAAACAAGGAAAAAATCTTGCTGTGAACAAGAGATAAAATATTAAGCATCATTTTACCACTGACAAAGGATAAAAATAATTTAAGTCTGGACATGAATGACTCCAGCAGAGCATAGATTATTTTTCAGGTCGAGTGTGCACTCTGCAATTCAAAACACAGTTGAATATTCAGACTTTTTTTATTATTCATCGTTTCAAAATGCATCAAATGTATTTTTTTTTTTAACCGAAAAACATGCTTAACAGTACATTTTCTAAGGCTGCTGTTGGCTTCTAATGGTGAGTCAGTCTGTCCTTTATCAGAATGGCAACACATGGCTAAACGAACATAAACTCCTTGGACTGTTTTATGCACGTGGTTACTCTGCTAGCGCTTGTGTTGAATTGCAGAGAGGTGATAAGGATGCAGCAACCCTTTCATCCAGGTTTCCATTACCGAGTTGGATTTCAGCAACATCCCTCCTCGCCTCCACTATTCCCTTGTAACCTGAAAGGAAGAAAAAAAAAAAAGAAAAAAAAAAGTCATGTTTCAATTCTGGCTGGCTGGATCCTCTCTGGCAAGGAGTATCCTTTCAGATAACCTTGGCAGAACCGAACAGGTCCTTTGGAGATATAAAGCCTCCACATTGGTTCTTTAATTGTTACTTTTCACATGTTATTTAATGCTTCTCTATCCCCTTCTTGCAGCCCATCCAGTTACTGAGTTCTATCACGTACGAATCGCAAACAGATGATGGGTCCTGCCATTCCTGGGGCATCTTCCAGGTCTAGATGCAGACACAGTGCGAACATCCCCCCAGGGAACGTAAGATGCTCCTGATTCATCACTGAGCTCTGGGATGCCATCTGCAGTTCCCAACACTCCTTGCCCTTTCAGGGCAGCCACGCTTCCAGCATGGAAAGTTAATCATACCCATCTCAAACTTTTCTTTCCAAACTCAGTCATTCGTTACCGTGGCCCATGGAGTTCAGCGTTTTGGCTGAGAGCTGTTTTGATAAATAAGTTACGGACTCTCTTCAGGAGTTGTTTGAAAAGTAAGAAAGTTTTGTGCCAAATGGGGCGAAGGTTTCAGTGCCGATACGTGACAAGACACACAAGGACCTAATGCAAATATGGATTATGTTTTCTTTGGCTGTCAACAGTGCCTTGAAATTGTGATTCTTCCTTGATTTTTTAATTGTTTTTATAGGTTGCCATTGATGTGAAATTTGCTTGATTAAATTTGACTGCAGCTTGCATGTTTTGAAAGTTTTATTATCGAAGCAGCACTGCCTGGATGTGAAGAGCATCTGGTGAATTATCTGCTGTCGTCTGCTTTCTGGCTGGGCCTGAGAGAGAAGTTCTGGGTCACCACATCAATGTATTTGCAGTGATAGGGCATCTTTTTAGCTACTTTCTGTATTTCCTCCTAATTTCCCTCCAAATTCTGTTTTAATATTCACTTTCGTTAATACAATACAAAACTAGACAATCATCTTGGAGCCCTTTTTGTCTTAAAATGAAACTGTACCAGTGATAGGCTTCCAGTGCAAGGTGATTTGACTGCAGTAGGGTGGACAATTACTATTGCATTAACATATCCACGTTACATTAATGATGGAATGCCGTGCTCGCTATCAGGAGGGTATGGCTTACTTTTGTCTGGCATGCAGAAAGGGATCATTAGAGTTCCATGAATAATAGAAATCAGAGAAAGAAGAAAAAAAAAAAGTTAGGATATTTTATCTATCTTCCTGCCAATATAAAATTCCTTTTTTTCAGTATGTGTTCTACAGTTGTGTTCTTTTTTTCTTGACAAAATGTCTGCGTTAAAATTCCTGACTAACTCTCTGTGGGACATGTGATCCGAGGGCTGTTAGGATCAGTGGCAGGACTCCCGCTGATTTCAGCAGCAGTTGAATCAGGACTGTAAAAACTTGAGCACGTCTTGGTAGGTCGCTTCTTCCAGGCAGGTTTTTAATCTTTAAATCAGTAGGAGACGTACAGGGTCTCTCCGTTGGGGAACTGTAGCTATAGAGGATTTGCAGGACTGGTAGTTGCTGGATTTAGGCAGCTGGAAAGCAGATGGAATGCAAGTGGTTCCACCCACGTTGCCTATTGATAATTCATTATTCTTTCACCTTCAGAAAATATTTTCCAATCTATTCTGGTAAAGAAGGCACCAGATATTTATTTTAAAATTTCTTTCTGCATGTGTTACAGCTTTATTCTACAGCTGCTGTTTTATTAAACAATTAAGTAAAAACTTAAGGCATCATGGAGACAGACACCCTTCCCTTGTGCTGCTTCTTGGTCAGCAACATCCAGAGGTTGTGAAAAAGTATCATAATTTTTGCAATATCCAGGGGAAAATTTTTCTTAAAGCAGGACAACTATTATTTTTCATTTATGTAACCTCTGGGGGTTTTGTCATCAGGGCCAATGTGGGGCCCATTTACGCAGCATCGCTGGTACCTTTGTGAAATGCCTCCAACTTGAAGTTGAAATCCCACATAAAACTTAATTCTGCCCATGTTTCATATTCCTAGCTTGCATGATGCTAGGTAGGTTGGTAGGTTAGGACACAGAGAATGGTACAGAAAGCAGCAACTTTCAGACAGCTCCATGAAGGCTGGAATAAATAAGAGTATTTTACACCAGAAAAACCTGTTAACTGCAGGGGACAACGTTGGGCTGTCCATCCTGGGTAGAAAAAGCCACCTATGAATGCTAAAGTATGCACGAGCTACAGCAGATGTCTATGATTTAGAGATTTGAATAACTCTTATACTTGCCAATTGCTCTTATGTACAGGGATTATCCACCCTCTCAGATAAAAATATGGTTTATAAAATGTGCAATACAGAAAAGATTGGGGTAACCTTGAGCAGTGCAATGGACAACAATGGATGGTTTCTTTGGTTGGCTCTCCAACTCTTTCTTATTAGGGCTGTGCTCACTTTCAGGATTTCTCAAAGCTTGGCATAGCAGCCCGACTGCAAATCAGCCTCGGTAAAGAAAACTGTGAAATTAGTCCAGAGGCTGAGTGGTTTCTAGTTTTGCCATCCTGGGGGGTGGTAATTCCCCACCACCACCCCCGCAAGGTGAAGGGTTGGCATGGGGTGGAGTTCTGTGGGTAGAAATTTTGACTAAAGTGATGAATAATTGATAGATGCACAAACAGGATTTTTTCTGCTGTCAGATGTAGAACATTACGGGCTGTAATATTGCTGTTGGGCTTTTTGGCTGAGATCAAGTATAATGTCAGCTTTGGTTTATGTATCTTCCAAAGCAGCCTCGCAACAGATTCAGAGGTTGTGAAAACATGTTCTTGTGTGGTTTTGTACTTTGTTCTTTTCAATGATTTTATCAGAAAATACAGTTATTTAAGCAATTATAGGAGTTTATCCTTCATATGCTAATAAATTGACATTTACAAACAAGAAACATATATGTCAGTAGCCAGATCAGTAACTGTAAAATAATTTCTATTTATCTCATCTACTAATATCATTCAAAGAAGGCCTCGGGCTTCCAGACAGCAATAACATAAATACCAATTTAAGAGGTCTAGTCAATAAAGTGCACTGCACACACTCTCCAAATGTAATTAGTTACTCTGTTCTGTTCCCATTGCATTACCTATGGATTACGTCTATGGATTAGGCCTTCGAGAAATGTTTCTCTCCTGCTTTTTCCCCCCTCGCTATCAATCAAGGAGGTCAAGAGGCAGGTGACACCTTTGGGTGGGAATTGTTCGGCCATGACTGTACGTTCTCCATTGGGCACTGCCACCCCCAGGCTGGGGAATTTCCCCCTGGGGAAATCTGAAAGAGCTTTTAATACCAGTTAGTACTTATCTGAGCACCCAGCAGAGGGATGATGATATCCAATTAGGGTAACATACAAAAATTAGAGTCATATCAAGGTTACGTTGGAACTCTTACTCCGTTTAAAAAATGCAGGAACCTATTTCTAATTATGGCAGAGCTATGGGTTTTCTGCCATCAGATGGAGAGTGAGGCAGCGTGAGCCTTTCTTTGTACTTTGCTGATGGGGAATGTTAACCTCCTCCTTCTCCAGCACTTTCAAACTTGAGGCTAATTATCAACAGGGATCCATGTTGCATTTCTTTCTAAAGCAGATTTCAAGGCTACGAAATCCAACGTAGTAAAGTAGCTGAACCTTAAAAGAGTGGTGGGGGGGAAAGATGAAAAGAATCCGTAGCAGAGGTTTGATTTAGCAGAAATAGGTCTTTCAAGTTGTGTTTGCTTACCTTAGCAGAGATGTATGAGCCAAAAATACACAGAGGACCATAAAAATAATGAGCTGGAAAACAATGCACCATTGAGGGGAGTGAATAGTTGGCTTGGGAATGAAAAAAGCGTCCCTTTTCTGAGCTTGTACCTTGGGGTAAGTTAATACTGGTACACTGTGTGAATGTAATCTTTGGAACTGGAAAACTGTGAAACTTGTGTTGGTGTACAAGCCTGCATTAACTCATTTTCAAGTAAATTTAATTGCAGAAACTTTGACCAACCATACCTTGTTGATACCTGCAGTTGCGTTAACATGGAAATATTTTGTGAAACTGGTTGAATTTGCCAATATTTAATTTAAGAGAAATCCAGGGAAAGATGTTATGATGTCTCAATATCTCATTTCAAAGTTTTTGGAACAGAATGCTTTGATTTTTAATCTGCAGTCGAGCTTTCATTTGGAATAGTTTTCTAATGTTATGAAAGCAGAGAACTCAGATATGGAGCATTTTGCTGATTGTATGAGCCACTCTTTTCTGCAGAATTTTCCTGCATTGAAAATTTCAAAATTCAGGCAGATTCTCTTAACTGGGATAAAGCTGAATGTCAAAATTTTAAAATTTGATGGTATATTAGGGTATTTACAGAACTCTGTATCTAGTGTAAAAAAAAACAGTATATGGTAAATATGCCTCACTGTGTTGTTAGTCACAACCGGGTAGAATTTTAATGGTACAAAAATCCTAAGAAGGTATGATTTATTTCCCTGTAGATCAGAGGAGTGGGTGGTTCCTGGACACGTTCCTGTGCAGCCTGCTCTGGCTGGGCCTGCTTTGGCAGGGGAGTTGGACTAGACGATCTCCAGAGGTCCCTTCCAACCCCATGTGATTCTGTAGGTGAGAGGCAGCACATTTGCTCTTCCAAGGTCTTCTGAATGGACCGAGGAGTAGTAGAGTTTGGTCACCCAGCAGAAGAATCATAGAATCATCTGGGCTGGAAGGGACCTCCAAAGGTCATCTAGTCCGACCCCCCCGCAGTCAGCAGGGATACCCCCAACCAGACCAGGTTGCTCAGGGCCTCGTTGAGCCTCACCGTGAATGTCTCCAGGGAAGGAGCTTCAACCACCTTCCTGGGCAACCTGTTCCAGTGCTCCACCACCATCAGTGGAAAGAACTTATTCCTAAGATCCAACCTAAATCTGCTTTTCTTCACTTTAAACCCATTGCCCCTCATCCTGTCACTGCAGGCCTT